>CM053580.1:524001541-524082276 GCA_028627135.1 Pseudochirops cupreus
TGGGATGGCTGTTTTGGGGTGGTGGGCGGGGGGAAAGACAGGGAGAAAATATGTAATTCAAAATCTTGTAGAAATGAATGATGCAAACTATAATAAAATTAAAAAAAAAGAAATTTATGTCATTCATGCTACAACCAGGTTCTCATCACTTCTTGCCAGGATAGAACGCCCTCCTAATTGGTTTCTCCATCCAAGTTTTTACAATCTCTAATCTGTCCACCATGTAATTGCTAAAGGGATATTTTTAAAGTGTATGTGTGACCATATCACTCTTCTACTTAAGAAACTCTAGTTCCAGGGACTCTTAATGTGGAGTCCATAAACTTATTTTGGGGTTTTTTAAATTAATAATATTTCAATATGATTGTATTTTATGCATTTGAAAATGGTGTTTTGAGAAGAGGTCCATAGGTTTTACTAGACTGCCAAAGGGGTTAGTTAGACTCCTCAGCTTGATATAGAAATCCCTTCATGATTTGGCCCTAGTTTACCTTTTCAGTCTGATTACACATTACTCCCCATCACTGTTGTTTTCTTCAGACAAACTAGCTCCTTTGTTGTTTCCCTTCATGTGTGGTATTATGTCTACTGCTTCTATCATGCTTTTGTCTGGGATGCTTTTCTTTGCAATTTCTGCCCCTGGGAACCCCTAGGTGCCTTTTAAGGTCTGCCTTGGTCCCTTAGTTATTAGTGCCCTCCCCACCCTGAAATCACATTGTATTTATTTTGTACACAGGACTGTATCAGCAAGCACCCTAGCATACCCCGGGCAGCTGCTAGCACAGGTTCTTAGATCTGCTTTTCTAAAGGAAAGCAACTCAAAATGGGTTAACAATCTTACTTTAATCAAACATTTATCATTTACCTAGTTCAGGGGAAAAAGTCAACACCCTGAACTTCAGAGAATGCAAACAGAATACAAACACAAGTTACAAGCAGAAGTTACAAGCAGATAAAGAAACATATCAGCAGTTGGGCTTCCAGCGTCTGACCATCACATCCATACCTATTCAGTTACCAGAGAGGGAAGCACCAACATCTGGGTTTTTCAAAGCCGAGGGGCTCAGCGGCTTCCCAAAGTCTCATCTGGCCAAATCACACAACTCTTCTCAAAGTGAGCCCCAAAGCAAAACCTCACTTCAGGGTGTATATATGGCCTTCTCCTGGATTGGAGAATGTCACAGCCCTCTTGACTTACTGCCCAATCACAAAGTAATAAGGCGTGGGCATTCCTGAAGAACAAGCCTTCCCGTCACAGGCTCCATGTGACCACGTTCAGCCTATTAGGGGGCAGAGTATACTTTCAAATCAGGGAAGGTTCTCAGAGCCACTTAAGCCTATCAGAGGGCCTAGGGGCAGGGAAGATCTTCAGATTCCCATAACAAGGACATCCCCCAAAGACTTAGTGCACTTTTAAATCATAGCTTAAAGCTGCACTGAGATTTTTTTGGGACATTCTGTTATATATTTTATTTACTTACCTGTGAATGTGTATCTTCCCATAGAAAGTAAGCTCCCCTTAAAGAAGCTGTCTCACTTACGTTGCATATAGCAGGTACTTGAATGAATGAAGGAAGGAAGTATTTAATAAATGCTTACTGTGTGCAGAGAGCACTGTTCTAAGCCTAGGGGTAAATATAGAAAAGTAAGCCGGTCCTTGCTCTCAAGAACAGATTCTAATGGGGGAGACAACACATGTACTTAATAAATTTTTGCTTGATTGAATTGGTTAAATTACCACATTCAAAAAGTAATATCATTAATAGTTTTATCAGTTTGGCAGAAGGCTTCCAGTGGAGTGCTTCAAGGATCTGTGTTTGCATCTGTGCTTTTATGTTTATGAGATATGTACATGATACAAAGGTGGGAGGAGTAGCTATCACATTAGATAACAGAGACACAATCCAAAAACATCTCAACAAGCCAAAACATAGAGCTAAATTTAAATAGATGAAATTTACTAGAGAAATATGTAAAATCCTGGCTTATAAGCATAATTCTACACCAACTTGTCTGAAAAAAGATTATGGGGTTTTCATGGCCCACAAGATCAATAAGAATTAAGTATAATTGAGAGCCAAAAAAGTTAATGTGGCCTTGGGATGCATTAAGAGAAGCCTAGGGGCACCTAGGTAGCTCAGTGAATAGAGCACCAGCACTGAAGTCAGGAGAACCTGATTTCAAACCTGGCCTCAGACACTTGACACTTAACTAGCTGTGTGACCTTGGATAAGTCATTTTACCCCAGTTGCCTTCCCCCTGCCCCCAAAAAAAATTTAAAAAGAGAAGTCTAGTTTTCAGGATTGAGGAGGGTAACCTCTGTCTTCTCCCTTTATCAAGCCACATCTGAAATACAGTGTTCAATTCTAGATACCACATTTTAGCAAATATATTGCTAAACTAGAGAGTGGGCAACCAGGATGGTGAAGGGCTTTAAGTCTATGCCATATGAGGATCAGTTAAAAGAACTGGAGATGTTTAACATGGAGAAGAGAAGATGCTGGAGGCAAACAGGGATGGGGGTGGTGACAGCTATCTTTAGTTGAAGGACTATCATGTGGAGGAGGCAGAACCAGGAGCTAGGGTTCAGATTTGCAAAGAGGCAAATTTAGGCTTAATATCAGGAAAAATTTCCTAATAAAGTTATCCTGACAATGGAATGGACTGCCTCAGAATGTCATGAACTCCCTCACTGGATATCTCCAAGTAAAGTCTGGATGACTACTTGGGTTTGTTGTACTGGAGATTCTTCTTTAGGTATGGGTTGGATTAGATGGGTGCTGAGGATCTCCCTACTTCTAGTTTTTCCCCTCTTTAATCCATCTTTCACAGAATTGTTAAATTGATATTCCTAAAATACTGATCTGATCATATCACATTTCTATATGAACATCTTCAGTGGCTTTCATCTCTGAAATAAAATACAAAGTTTGGCATTTAAAGTGTCCCACCCTCCATAGTCTAACTCTCACCTACTTTTCTAGTCTTATTTTTTCATATTATTTCCTTTCATATACTCCGTTTTCCAGTCAAAATGACCTGCTAACTTTTCTCTATATATAATATTCTACCCCTTGGCTCCTTGCCTTTGCTTAGGTGGCCTGCCATAGATTCCTTTCTGACCTCTGTCTCTTGGAATCCCTAACTTCCTTCAGGACAGCTCAGGTGCCACTTTGTTCAGGAGGTATTTTCAGATTTCCTCAAGTGTTAGTGTTTTTTCCTTCTCAAAGTTACTTTACATTTTGTATAGATTTTTGTGCATACTTACCTGTGTGCGTGTTGTTTCCTTCCAATAGAGTGTAAGCTTCTAAAGGGTAGCAACTTTATTTTTATCTTTGTGTCTCCAAAGCCTAACCCAGGGCCTGTAAGTCCTTAAAAAAATGTGTTGTATTGAGTTGTTTGAATCTTGGAGTGGAGGCTCAAAGACCACTTGACATGGGAAGGTTATAGAGAGGATTCAGGTTTAGGTATACTAGATTATTGGTGTCAAACTCAAATAGAAATCGATCCATGCTGGCACCTATTGACTTAGAAAACCAGGAAATAACACTGTGTTACTGTATTTTTATTTATTTTGCTAAACATTTCTCAATTACATTTAAATCTGGTTAGAGTAGCAATCTTAGCCATGAATTTCACATCTCTGTACAGTGTACTAGATGAGCTCTGAGGTTCCTTTGAGCTTTTGGCTGAGGTATCTCCATAAAGGAGGAACAAAGTCTTAAAGGTTGGGTAGAATTTTAATGGACAGAGATATGGTGGGTGGGCATTGCAGGTGATAAGTGAGCAAATGCGCGGAAGCAGCAAATGCCTGATGTCTGAGGATTACTGGTAATTCAGTTTGGCTTTTGGATAGACTAAAGAAAGGGAGAGTTGAAGCTGGAAGAGTGATTGGGAGGAGAGACGGAGTGAGATAAGAGAAGACTAAACTTTGGGAAAAGGGAGAAGGGAATAAACATTGACATAGTGTCTGCCATGTGCCAGGCAGGGTTTAAGTGCTTTACAAATATTTGATCTTCTTCAAAAATCATTTGATCTTCACAATAACCCTAAGGCAAACAGAAGTGGAATGATTTGCCCAGGGTCACACAGCTAGGAAGTGTCTGAGGATGGATTTGAACTCAGGTCTTCCTGACTCCCAGGCTCAGTGCTCTATTTACTGTGCTACCTAACTGCCTATTATTTAGAGGAAGTAAAAGTAGGACGGGAAGGCAAGAGTAGTCAAAAAGGGAGGAAGAAGAACAAGGAGGATGCCATGCTTTGGAATAAGAAGTTTCCAGAAGGGAGGAATTGTTCAGTAGCGTCCAATATTATAGAGAAGATGAAAACTTTTTTATTTTACTTTTTACTTTTTTTTTTTTGGAGAGGAGAGGGCAAGGCAGTTGGGGTTAAGTGACTTGCCCAAGGTCACATGGCTAGTGTGTGAAGTGTCTGAGGCCGAATTTGAACTCAGGTCCTTCTGACTCTAGGGCAAGTGCTCTATTCACTGCACCACCTAGCCACCCCAAAAACTTTTTTAAAAGCTATGGGAGTTGGTATTTGACTTTCTAGAACAGTTTTTCACTATAGTTGACCAGGAGCCATATTACTAGGGTTTGAAAAGTGAGTATCTTGTTTTATATTATAATGAAGTTTCTAACAATTCTTGATTCATTCCCACCTATAATTGGGAAGGAAAGAAAAAGAGGCATAGGGGTGTGTGTGTGTGTGTGTGTGTGTGTGTGTGTGTGTGTGTGTGAGAGAGAGAGAGAGAGAGAGAGAGAGAGAGAGAGAGAGATGGGGAAGGAGATTCAGTGTTATAGGACATGGTCTTTTTTGTTGTTTTTTTTTGTTGTTTTTTGGAGGGGGAAGGCAGGGCAATTGAGGTTAAGTGACTTGCCCAGGGTCACACAGCTAATAAGTGTCACATGTCTGAGGTCAGATTTGAACTGAGGTCCTCCTGACTCCAGGGCTGGTTCTCTATTCACTTCGCTATCTAGCCTCCCCAAAGACATGATCTTCTTACCTCCTTTGATTGGGGACTTGACCAAGATTTCTGGCAGGTTATGATGGCTTGTGGCACTTTGGCTTCTGTCTGATGTGGAGTTAGGCACTACGGATGCCCAGTAAAGAGGGTGTGGTTAGAATTAGGGCCTACAAAGTATGACTTTGTGATGGTCTTATCAGGGGTGAGCAAAGGTTGGTTGTCCATTTTCCCCACTCTGACTAATAAGTACTTGAATAACCCCTCCTCTCTTCTCTACCCTACCCCAGCTCCCTGGCCCTATAGCATGGCTGCAAAGAGTTGAAGGTTTGTGAATGGCTCCTTAGAGCAGCTCAGCTCAATTCCTCAGACATGATAGTTTCTTCATTGCCTCTGGGAAAGGGTAACTTTCCCCTTGGTTTATCAGGCCAGTATCTGTTAGCCCTCCCCATCTCAGTAAAGGCTTGGGATGTCTGTTTCCTTTGAGTTAATTGCCTATACTGAACTGGAAGTCAGGTTTAGAGACCTATGAATTTTGTGGCTAAATTAGAGAAGTAGGTGAAAGTCTAGCCTCCTCTTAGGGCATCCTAACCAATTTTTGAGCTCTCAAGTTTTTTTTTCTGCTCTTCTCACTTGGAAGATCATGTCCTAAATCAAATGAGATAATATTTGTAAAGCACTTAGTACAGTGCCTAGCACATAGTAGGTACTATGTAAATTCTTATTCCCTTCCACCTCCCCCTTTTCCTTCTCCTTCTCTGTATTCAAGGATTGCTTTATGTTTCTGTCTGAGAAGCCTTAGGGTTTTTGCTTGAGTCAGATTGGAACAGTAGGAGACACCTTGGCACATTTCCTTAATCTTCTTTTTTTCTTTTCCATCCTCAGTACTGCTTAAGGTGAGTAGTGAGGATCTAGAATCCAAAGCAGGCACAGGGTGGATATGGGTAGTCTATTCTGTAAGTGCCTCTTCTTGATGAACTTTGATCTGGAGGAAAAGGTGTGAAGAGCTTGCCTTAGCCCTGGCTGGTGAATTAAGGAGAGGCTGGGATTTCAAGCTAGCACTTGAAATTAGCTTTCCAGTGGTAGAAATTGGGTCTGTACTGGTCCCCAGTCCCCCAGGTTTTCTTGAAGAGCTCTTGTTTGCTCCCTGTTCTAAGGGATGTAGGTTCCCTTTGGGGCCAAATGAAGAAAGAATCTGTTACTGAACACATCAGTATTCTTTGTAGAGCTTTTAAAGGCTGAGAAAAAGAGAACCTTCCCAATGAGAGTGGCAAATGTAGGGGTAGGTAGTCCTTGGGATCTTTTTTGGTCAGGAAGCAGAAAGGACCTAAATAATTTTTTAGCCTTTGTACCCCCTCAAGTGTAACCCACCCCAGAGTCATGACTTGGGGCTGTGGTTATAGAGAAGCTTCTGTTTGTCCTGGTTACTTTGCAGGGTGAGTATACTGAAGGTGAATAGATGGGATAGCTGGGCCAACCTGGAGACAAGATAAGAAAACTAAGGTTAGGTGTTAAGAAAAACTGAACTGGGGACATTGACTGAAGATGGTGGGTTGGCCTACTTGTCTGTCTAGGTCAGGTCTGTATTTGGATGGGGTGAGAGACTAGACCTCTGATTTCTCTGGTGAAAACTCAAGTAAGAAAATTCCCTATCCAAAATGCAGGTCAGTATCTTCTTTGTAGTTTAGAGGAATCCCCAGGTTTTCTCAGGTTCCACTGGGACAGTAATGGGAACAGTGAGGGATATTCATTGAGGAGAACAATGAGGGATATTTGCCAGGCAGGTGTACAGTGTCCTAATCCAGGAGGGAAGAGATGTGACTTCCTAGCAACTAATGTCAGGTCCCTTGGGCCAATTCATATTGAAGGCTTATGTCCTTATGTTAGCTGATGATCAGAGGTAGCAGATACTGACAAAAGTGGTAACTTGTCTTCCTCATTACAGTCCTCATTCACTGTGTTCTAGTGACATATTGAGGGGAGGTTTGGGTGGTAGCCAAGGCCTCTGCATCTTCCCCCCTCTGAGTGACCAGAGCCCATGTGACCCTATGAGGTAGATACCAAGTTTGCAAGACCTTCTGTCTTGAGGCCTGGCAGCTACCTACCTTACTAGTTCTCTATTTCTCCATGTTCAAAATGGAGATTCCTCTTCACCCTAACATCAGTGCCACCAAGATGACCCTTTGGAGAAGAAAGTTGGAATTACAGAGTGTGGTGATGGTGATAAAATAACATTTGCAAAGGATACAGATAATTCTTAAAAGAAGAATTGCAAAGTATTCCCAACTGTGTGAAAGAATGCTCCAAATGACTAATAATAAGAGAAATGCAAATCAAGACAACCCTGAGGTTTTGCCTCACATTCTGCAAGTTAAAAAGATGACAGAAAATGGCAAAAATGTTGGAAGCTGAGGTTGTGGGATGATAGGCACACTAATTGTTGGTAGAGTTGTGAAATGGTACAACCATTTTGAAAAGCAATTTGGGACTATGCAAATAAAGTGACTAAAAGACTCTATTACAAGGCTTATACCACAAGGAAGCCATGGATAAGAAGAAAGTCCCCATATACACTAAAATATTTGTAATAGCCCTTTTTTTTTATGATGGCAAAGAATTGGAAACAAAGTAGATGCTCATCAACTGGAGAGTGACTAAACAAATTGTACGTGAAAGTAATGGAAGATTGCCATGCCATACGAAATGATGAATGTGGTGAATACAGAGAAACATGGAAAGATCCACATGAACTGATGCAGTATAGGTGGAGCCAAGAAAACCATATACACAATGACTTGCAACAATGTAAATGGAAGGAACAACCACTCTCAAAATAAAGGAAAAGCGAATGTAGCAAAATTATAAAGATGAAGCATGATGCAAATGAAGAAATACGAGAGGACGATTCCAAACCACTTCTCTTTGTGGATGTGGGAAGTTCACAGGTATTGCCCATTGTATATGTTTTTTAACTTTTTCAATGTATTGATTGGTTGTGCTGATTTTTTTTCTTTTGTCTTTAAAAAATAACTTTGTTGTTTAGTATGACTCGTTGTCAGGTGAGAGTGGTACAATGATGTAAGAAAAACGAAAGTACATCAATTAAAAATTATAAAATAAAATAAAGGAGTCTCATTTGGCCAGGCATCAAAATAACTGTTAACAAGAAAATGGAGAGCCTCCTCCCCTTTCTCACTGTGGTAAGAGTATGAATGGATAAAGGTTTTAAGAATTATCTGTCTTCTCTCCTGTGGGCAAATATGCACATTGATACACTGTTGGAGGAGCTGTGGATTGGACGTGCTGTTCTGGAAAGTCATTTGAAACTATATGCACAAAAAGTTATTAAGCTGTACGTGCCCTTTGACCACTAGGCCTAAGATCAAAGAAAGGAAAAGGACTCATATGTACAAAAATTTAGCAGCTTTTTTTGTGGCAGCAAAGAACTGGAAACTTAAGGAAGTGCTTATCACTTGTGTATGTGTGTGTGGGGAAATAGTTGAACCCGTTGTGGTATATGAATGTACTAGGATATTATTTTGCTTTGAGAAATGATGATGTATGAACTGCTACAGAATGAAGTGAGTAGGACTAGGAGAGCAATTTATATGATAATGATACTGTAAAGACAAATGACTTCGAAAGACTTTAAGAACTCTAAGCCATTCAGTGACCAGTGATGATTTCAGAGGACCGGTGATAAGGCGTGCTGCCCATCTCCTGACGGAGAGGTGGCGGATTCAGAATATGGGATCAAATGCATCATTTTTTAACATGGAAGACAGGCAGTATGGGAATTCATTTTGCTTAACTGTGATTATTTGTTATGAGAGTTGGGTGCTTGTTTTTTTTTTCAATGGGGAGGAGATGGGAGAGAGAGAAAATAAAATTAATTGGAAAAAAAAGAACGGTTCCCTCTCAATCCCATCATGGCACTTATTCCGTCTGCTTCTATTAGCTTTTTGTTGATGTCACATGTATGTTTTTCAGGAGACAGGTTTGTGAAGAAATGGTGATTTTTCACAAGGGCCAGTATTAACTTTTCTTTTTGCTGTTCAGAAAAATAAAAGGTGAAAACCAGGCTTACTCTCTCATAGGGAAATTATAGTAGCAAATGAACTTTCAGAACATTTGGGGTTCTCCCTATAGGGAAATAGGGACCTAGAGTCAACTGTCAGTTCCTCCCTCACTCTTAGGTGAAAAACCAGACTGCTTTGGGTCCCTGCAGGACTTAAGACAACCCATACAAGATTATTTTTACATTGTACTCTGATTACCCATCTTGGACTCTGGTTGTTCCTTTGTTCTTGGGTTCTTCAGATATGAAGTTTATTCTGTTGTTCTTTGTATAGGACTTACTTAGGTCATCGTTTTGTTTTCACTCTAATTTCTTTCTACAGCCTGAATTCATTAAAATGCAAGTCAAGGAGCTGTGTTGAGATGAGTGGCATGTGCCTTCTACCACTAAGCCCAATACCTGACAGCAGCCTCTATACACAGTGGGGGCTCAGATGCTGAGAGTAGCCTGACTGACTCCCCAAACTTTGCCACCCTCTCCCATGATACTCTTTTAAAAAATTAATTCATTGATTTATTTTTAGTTTTCAACATTCACTTTTATAAGTTTTTGAGTTCTAAATATTTCCCCCTCCCCAAGACAGCATGCAGTATGATATAGGTTATACATATACAATCATATTAAACACGTTGCCACATTAGTCATGTTGTGAAGGAAGAATCAGAACAAAAGGAAAAGCAATGAGGAAGAAAAAAAAAGAGTGCATTCAGACTCCATAATTCTTTTTCTGGATGTCGATAGCATTTTCTATCCTATGATACTTTAACAAGTTTGAGAGGAGAACTCATTTTGGACTAGGGTATAGGACTTTCACTTAGGTCTCAGTTCCCTACCTTTACTACATGTGTTGCAGACTTTTCACTAAAATGTCCTGTTTCCTATTCCTCCCTTTTCCTCTCCAATCCCCCACCCACCCCCAAACACCAGGTGCCACCGGTTGCAGGAATCTTTGTTCAGCTCAGCTAGTGGATTCAGCAACTACCGAGGTATCCTGAATTGGTGTGTGGTGATGCTGGTAAGTGGCCATCATCTAGACACTGATTTTCCTTGCCAAGTCACATCGTAGCGTTGGTTGAATAAATTGGTTTTTGAAGTCTTCAGTGTCTTGCCCTTCCTTACAGCTTTTTAGTCCACATATGAGCCTCTATACACACCATCTTTGCTTCTTTGCTCTGTTCTCTTGCCCCTGGCTCCATAGTGGGGTAAAGAAGGATAGTGAACTTGTCTGATCTCTTGTATCGCTCCAGGTGGACTTTATGGTCAGCAAGTAGAAGTTTGGGTCTTATACCTCTTCAGGCCTGGCTTGGGGTCATGGAGTCATTAGGAAAGTGGGATACAGATGTGATGTGGAGCTTTGTCTGACTTCAGAGCTTTGGTGGGGGAAAGAGGGCTAAAGAAATAGCCCCCATCCTCAGGAAGTTCTCATCTGGTGAAGTGTAAGTGAAATACAAATAGGACGTTGGACAGACAGACCAAAAAGAGAATTTGTCAGCTGTGACCTAAACTATATATAGCAGTGCTGAGGTTCACTAAAACAATTGGAGAAGTTCATCTGAGCCTTTGTTGGAAGAGAAATATTGAGGCTAGAAGGAGCTCTGTATTGAGACAGGACAGAGAAGGCTTTCTCACCTCGGCCTATGTTATTTCCTTTCTACTGAGGCCTGCTTTTCTGAATATTCACTTCCACACTTACCTGGCTCAGGTGACCCACAGGTCTGTTTATTGGAATGTCCCCATGATAGGCAGGAGTCTCACTTATGGGGCTGAGTGCTTAATGGGACACCTCCTTTTTTGCTTGTGTAGGGGAAGCTGTGGGCAAGGGGGATGGCTTTGTGAGGAGCTGGATAGGAGAGCTTACTGACTGCATGCATACCTATAAATAGCTTGCTACAGCCCCAGAAAAACTCTCTATTGGCAGGGCACCAGCCTAGAGCTCTGTACTGGCCATCCTGATGAAAAAGCCAAGTAAAGCTGGTTCCAGCTCTCCCCTTTTCTCAGTCTGAGATAGAATAGGAACAACTTTCCCCATTCTTGGCCTGCCCTAGCAAGCTTGGCTAACCCAAAGGCAGCTTATGGTGTTTTCAAAGCGTAACACAGTTCGTGAACGGTGGGTGCTCAGGGAATGGAAGGCCAATGCTGAGCTTATAACTTTGAGAGAAGACTAGGCCAAGATTCTCTGAGTATCGTGGCAAGAGTTATGTCTCCACCTCTTTTTTCCAGAGGAGTTTGGGACTTTTGGCCTGGCCCTTGGCAGCCCTCCTAGTAGGCTGAGAGAGGCCTGTTTTTGCCTCACTCTGAGTGGCACTGGGTAGAGGAAATAGCTGGGTTAGGATAAAGTAGCTGAGCCTCCAAGGACTATCTCACCTGAATTGTGTGTTTCTCTTTCACACCTCCCCTTGTATCTTCTATTCTCCTTAGTCTTTATCAGTAGGATTGCTTTGCATGCTTAGGCAATTGGTATACAGGGCAGCCAACCCTTTGCCTCCCTACCCTTTGGGGGCAGTGGGGTCCTAGAATCAGGAAACATGGCTTTGGGAAGTTGTTGGCAGGAAAGTGGTTGTAGTCTGTGAATTGGGATCTGGCTAGCCTAGTCCTAGCTGTTATTAAAAACAACAACAACCTTTTATTAAATGTTTGATTATAGGTGACTCATGCCTTGAAGTCCTGTGTGGAGATGGGACAGAGCAACCAGTTAATGAATTACTGCTTTGCAGGTTAGAGGTCATGGTGCTCCCCAGGTCTGGGCTATTCCTTGGTCAAGCCTGGGATGGGAGGGATGGGTGGGGCATATTAATCAAGATGAGGTATTATAGGGCATAGGCTGAACCTGACTAGGCTGCCTTTGTTAGACTAATCTGTGCTTTCATCAATCCTTGCACAGATTTGTCAGCCTTGAATGTCAATAACTTCTCTTCCCAGATCCAAGATCTCAATCCGAGAGACTGATTTTTTTTCTGCTGATGAATTGGCAGCTGACTTTTCCTACTCTGGCACAGGGCAAAAGAAAGGACTATGGTCCTTCCACTCCACTGTGGTCAGCTTTTTGAGGAGCCTTTGTTTCCTCTAAGTACATCTTGGGCCATGATGAAAGCTTACAAGTCCACTAGTTGATCATGTACCCAGAGATGTGAAAGGGGGACCGAGGATTCTCTCCTCATTGTCTGGAATTTGTGTGGGGAAGCAGAGTGGCACTCCAGAAGGGGGATACCCTGGGCCTCAGCTGACTTCTGATTTTTCTTCTGCCACATTACTGACGGTAACCTGGTGCTGATCCTTTTTTGAGGAAAGGACCTTTCCTTTTTTGTGTGCCTATGGCGCTTGATTTTGTATAGGAGTAAGATGAAATTCTGGAAAATGTCTTTCAGGGGGGATTTGAGCACTGAGTCATCCAAAGCTTATAGAGGAAAAAGAGCTGGGTAGGAAAGGTGTGGGTGTTCTTTGGCTCAGAGTGGGTATATTTATCTTAGCTCCTGTAGGACAACTAAAAATTAGAGTAAGTTAATGGGAGATTCTAGAGGACCTTGAACCAAGGAAAGGAAGCTTCTTTATGCTCAAACCTGGCAGATGTGGGCCTGCCTGAGTGAGGCAGGCTCCAAGACATGGTAGTAGCTGAACTTTACCTAGATACTGTTCAACAACCCTAGCAGCTGGCTAGTGGCTATGCCCCAGGCATGTGACTGAGGACTCAGAAGAGTCAGTGGTGAAATAGTGATGTTCAGCCCTGTGTATACTTGGGCAAATCATTTTGCTTTTCTGCCACTGTTTCCTCATCTGTCAAATAAGCACATTGGATTGGATCAGTGCCTCCGAACCTTTTAATGTCAAATTTCAGAGGCCTCCAAATGATGGTAGTTGTACTATACATTGATAAAATGCTTGACTGGCCATGGATCCCTTGCAGTAAATGCAAGTAAAAGGACCTTTGAGTTGCCCACCTCATGATTCCTAAGCGCTTTTCTAGTCCTTATAACCTAAAATTTGAGATTCCTCCAAAATACTCCAGTGGAGATGTCGAACAGAGAGTCGATGAGGGACTAAAATTGAAGAAAGAAATTAGGGCTCAATATATAGATTTGGGTAAGGATAATAACAGAGAGAGAAAAGAGGAGGGGGGGGGAAAGGAGGGAGAGAAAGAGATAGAGGAGAGAGAGGAGGGTAGAAGGGAGAGGAAGAAGAGAGAAGGCATATGGTCTTGAAACATAGGAGATTCTATGATTGTTCATACTGCTGGGGTGATTTAACATAAAAGGCCAGTTAAGAAGCATTTGTTAAGCATTCCTTTGAGCCTTACAGAGTTTGCTTTAGTTCCTAGTCTCAAAAAGTGGCTTTTATTGTAGAGAAAAGACAAATGGAATTCAGTTAGAATGTGATAAGCCAAGGCAGGTAGTCCAAAGTGCTGTGGTGTGGGTTGGGCCATGCAGGAGGAGAAGTACTTCCTTTTTTTTATTTTTATTTTTTTCATTGATTTGTTTATTTACTTTTAGTTTACAAGATTCAGATCCACAATCCCTTGAGTTTCAAATTTCCTCCCCTCCTTCCCCCGTCCTCCCCACCCCCCATGGCGGCACGCAGTCAAGTATAGGATCTGTAAATGTTTTCACATTGGACATTAGTCTGGTTGTATAGAAGGGTTGTAACCGATGGAGTGAACACTGGGAAAAAAGAAAGAGAACCAAACATGAAAAAGAACGATAGCATGTAGATTGCTTCAGTCTCCATTTGAACTCTGGTCTTTCTAGATCTTTCTCTGAATGTAAATAGAGAAGTACTTCTAATGATATTTAATGCTTGTAAACTCCTTGAGATCAGCACCTATATTATTGATACGAGGTGAAATTGATATATAGTACTTTAAGTGGTTTATATATGATCTAATTTGAGCCACTTAAAGACCCTGTAGGGTACTGAAAGTCGTTTTCCTGTTTTACAGATGAAGAAACTGAGGCTCAGACAAATACAGTAACTTGTCCTGTAGTCACACATCTAATCAGTGTCTAAGGCAGAATTCAAATCCAGGTCTTTTTTTACTCTGCATTTCTCAGAATTTCTTGTTTCTCTATATCATACTATTCACAGTATGCATTGTAGATACTTAATAAGTGTTCATTGAATTGGATTTAGGCAAGGAGATCAGGAAAGGCCTCATAGGAAGAGATATTTGAGTTGAGCTTTTAAAAGTTTCATCATTGCTCATATTTATGATGTTTCCAAAGCCTATAACTTAGATATTGACAAGTCAGTACTTCCAGGAACTGGGTAGAAAAGGTTTATTAAGTAACTGAGTGTGAACTCTGTTCTTACTGCTTAAAGAGAGGACTCAGTTGGCTGCCTGAAAGTGTAGAAATGACTGTATCCAGATTGTTCCTTTGGTGGTCAGGCCTAGGCCTCCCAGAGATGAGGTGAAAAAACCCACCTAGAAGTTGGGCAGCCAAATAGAGCCTAGCATTTCTCCTCCCTCACAAATGGACAGTCAGATAGGGCTTCTAGGTCCAGTCTGTCAGGCAAGTGTCAACCAGCTGTTCTCCCTCCTCATCACAGTGGCTTCCCATCTCTGGGAACCAAGCCATGTGCCTCCTACCTCTAGAGGTCTCTGACCTCTTGATGGTCTGGAGTTCTAAGGGCTTTCCCTTGCTCCCTGCATTGTCAGACGATGGGTCTCTCATTAGCAGATGCTGCCTTGACTGGAAGAAAATTGAGCAGTAAATTCAATTTTACAGACCTTTCTGAAGCTTCTGTGTACAAGGCATGCTACAAAGTGCTTGGGATATAAGCACGAAAACAAAAGCCTTTGCTCTCCAGGACCTTAAGTTCTATTCTAAGGGAAGTGTGGCATGTACATAGATAAGGGTAAGGCCAGGTAGGGAGGGATGAAGAGCTCTAGCTATGCTTCAGGAACATTTGAGGAAATAAAGGGAACAGGGGTTGGTTGGGGGTAAGTGGGGTAGAGCTAAGGAAATTTAAAATGGCTATAAGAAAGAGGTGGCATTCAAGCTTCACTCTTAAGGAAGATAAAAGATTGTCAAGAAACAGTCACTTTCAAGGAAGAACTGTTGCTCTGTCTAGCCTCTGGGATCTGCCTCTTGTGTGTTTAGAAGCCATTTCTTTTCTTCGGGGAAGAGAAGCAGGGTTAACCTGGCAGAGCCCTGTTTAGGAGAGGGAAAAAGACCTGGGCTGGGACCCTTCTTTCCCTAAGGGTCCTTGACACTCACTGAGGCCTGGCCTGGTGGCAAGCACAAATGTCAGGCATTAAGGTTGAGGAGGCAACAATCATAGGAAAATCAGTTAGTCAGCTACCAAATGTTTATTGAGAGTTTACTGTGGGCCCAGCTTTGTCCCAAGACCCTTCCCTTTTAGGAGTACAACTGGAGAGCTGAGAATAATACAAGACGCTGGACAGTTAGTGTAAGGACAACTCTGAGGGTGAAGGAGGACAGAGGAAGGAGAGTGCTCTGGTAGCTAGGGTGGTTTGGAGAGGCCTAAAAGGTAGCAGACATGGGGAAAGCAGTGGTGCTGGAGATCTGAGGTGGGCTTAAAACATTGGTGAAGGAAACTGTTTTAGTGTAATGACAGTAAAGGGATCTGCTGAGTTGGAATAGGAAAAATGGGGGTGTGTGTGTGTGTGTGTATGTGTGTGTGTTTTGAGGAACAGTGGGTGATAACTACTGTGTAGTTAGTCACTTCACAGAAAGCCTTGAAAGGTGATTTATAGATGGAAGCGCCCTTAGAGATCCTCGAGTCCGGTCTGGGAAGAGGTATTGGAGGCTTGGGAGGGGAAAGCAGCTTGTCCGAGGCTGCTTGGGCAGTGAGGGGCATAGCCAGGAGTCCAAGTCTTCCTCAGACTCTAGGTCCTCGACTCTTTTTCCTATACCAGGTGGCTTCAGATGCTTGATGAGGTTCTACTGAAGGCCCTTTTGTCTAGGTCAGACACTCGATTGCTTCTGCAGGCAAGCAGGAACAGTGGAAGTCTCCTCAGCTGGGGTGGGGATGTGATAGAAGTTTGGAAGGAGAGAGTCAGGCTCTTTTTTGGAAGAAATGCAGCAGAGGAGCTTGGGCTTGGAAATAAGAAAGGCCTGTGACCCCAAAGCGTCCTCTATGCAGCCCAGTCAGGCTTTGCTTCACTGAACCCCATTATTAGCTGGCTTATTAGCTCACAGCTTCAGACTACCTTCTCTGCTATTTGTTCACTCCTTGTCTTTTCCTCTGTCTTCTTCCTGCCTTCTGTTTCTGTTTTCTTGTTCACTTTCTTTCTTTTTGTTTTTTTTTGGAGGGGGGAAGGCAAGGCAATTGGGGTCAAATGATTTGTCCAAGGTCACATAGCTAGTAAGCGTCAAGTGTCTGAGGTCATATTTGAACTCCCGTCCTCCTGACACCAGGACTGGTGCTGTATTCACTGCGCCACCTAGCTGCCCCTCTTGTTCACTTTCAAACCTTTATGCCATTCACTCTGTTCCTTCTCCATCACCCAGCATTCTCTAAACCTTACAGCTCCATTCACTTCACCAATGATTTGGTAAATACCTGTAGATTGACTGACCACCCCTTTCGGTTCCCCTACCCTCCAGTAAGTCTGAAGTTTCAGAATAACCCGCAGTTCTTTAGGGTTCCTTAGGAAGCCTCAAAATGGGCCAGAGAACACTGACCAGAATGACTCAGATGGCCATTTGGCATGGCCCAGCTCCCCATACAAAGGGACTTGGCAGGCATAGGTTGCAATAGCAGGATCACCAGGCTGGCAGTGGCCCATCCCACTTCAGCCTCCCAATCCAGATGGCAACTCACTGTTCCACCCTTTGTCAAAGCCCCTGGGAAGGCAAGAAGTAGCAAGGCCCTGTGCTTACAAAGGTCAAGATACACTCTGGCCAGACCTGAGGAGTTAGCATAATTTGCACCCTAGAGAGAGTAGGAAAAGAAGGTTGTTAGACTTAGCTTTTGATGGCGCCTTCTCTGTTCCTTGAGCTTTGGAGAGGGTCACTATCCGAACCAGGACCCAGACAGGCCGAAGAAGCAGCTACAAATTATGTTGGCAAACCCTATACCAGTGATTCTCAACTTTCCTAATTCTGCAACCCTTTAATACTCGTATGTGAGTGTATCTGCATGTGGGCAGACCTGCCTGGAGTTGGATAGAGGAGCAGTGTCTCTGTTCCTAAGACCATCAGAAATACGTGTTTTCCGATGGTCTTAGGCAACCCCTGTGAAAGGGTCGTTCGACCCCCAAAGGGGTCACAACCCACAGGTTGAGAACCGCTGCCCTATAGGGAGAGATGGAGAAGAGAATTAGTCCTGGCTTTTCCTGAAGCTTGGGTTTGAGTCTGTAACTCCAGGGTTCTCTAAGGGTAGGGGCTGACTTCATTTTCCAGACCATTGCAACACAGCATGCCTCCTGAGATCCTCCCCAAGGCTAGGGTTACAGGGAGTTACTTCTCATGCCTTCTTTCCTCCCAGGAGGCCTTATGTACATCAGTTTCTCTATTTTATGGGGAAAATGGCTTCTACTTGCCTTGGATTTGTGGGGAGAAGAGGGACAGTATAGCCTGAGGCTCTGAACTAGATTCATTCTGTGGATTGGCACCTCAGCCTGGCTAATAATAGCTGTCATTTATAATAGAGCCTACTATGTGCCAGGCACTGTGCTGAACTCTCTGCAAGTATTATCTTAATTAGATCTGCACAACAACCCTGGGGGGGAGGGGGTAGAGGTGCTATTCCCATTTTACAGTTTAGGAAACTGAGGTAAACAGAGGTTAAATGACTTGCCCAAGATCCCATGGTTAGTGTCTGAGGCGGGATATTTTCCTAACTCCAGGCCCAGTGCATTATCCATTATCCAGCCAGCTAGCTGCCTTTCTCAGGCCAGGATTCTCTGGGGTGGGTCCCCTGGGCTTGGTGGGTAGTTAAGTGGGTGGCTAGAGGAGGCAAATGAACCTGGCAGGGCTTTGAAATGCCTTGGGCTAAGGATGTGTCTGTTCCACCCTTTTCCTCTTCTCTTGCAGATCTTGAGCAATGCTAGATTATTTTTGGAAAACATCATCAAGTGAGTGCTTTTCATTGTGACCTTCCGTGTACCCCTAACTGGAGAGGGGTAAAGGGTCATCCCAATGTTTACTTCCTGTCCCCTCATTCCTTCCCCCTTCCCTCCTCCCTGTGTCAGGACCCTTAACCCAACCTGCTTAGCCTAGACTTGCAGGATACATGAGCCTGGAATGCCAGTGCCCCCTTGTGGCAATAAGGCTTTATTGCAGCTCAGGTTTCAGCTTCTTGTCACCAAAGTCCAGAGGCCCCTACCCCAGTGCCTTAGCCCCCAATGCCCTAGGTTCCTACCCTCAGGTACGGCATCCTAGTGGACCCAATCCAGGTGGTGTCGTTGTTCCTGAAGGATCCTTACAGCTGGCCCTCCTTGTGCCTCATTATAGGTGAGCTTGAGTTGGGTGATATGATATATGGAGTGGGGAGGAAGGGCAATCTTGGTATAGGACCCTGAAGCCACTTCAGGGAGCCCAGGCCAAGCCTCCAGGAAAGATTGGAGTAGATATCCTAATAGGCTCAGTCCCTCCCTCCCAGGAGCATTCATGATGAAGCTTCAGGAATTTCCACAGCTATTCCATTTCTCTTTTCAGTAGCCAATGGGTTTGCATTAGCTGCCTTCCAAGTGGAGAAACGTCTGGCTATGGTGAGTGTCTCTCCTCATTCCTGTTGCATACTCATACTCCAGTCTGTTGTGTCTGGGGATGGGGTGGGATGTTATGTTTTCTCCCCAAAACATATCCGTATGTCTTTTTCCTTTTCAGAGGCTCCTTACCTTCAATCAGAGCATACCTGTTATTGGACCCTTGTTACCAAAAGCTCTAGTCTTGTCTCCTTTCTGCTTAGCCCCTTCTATCTTCCCTCTTTCTGCTTAACTAACCAGATCAGAAACCTTCACCTTGGGTTTTTCTCCCCATTGTTATATAATCCTGGCTGGCTATTTTAGTCATTTATCAAACTAGCCTGCTTCTGGCATTCTCTAAGCAATTACTGCTTGCTAATCAGGGGAAGAGCCCTGTAGATTTAAGAGTTTGAGTATCATAGAATATGGACCTCCCGTGTTCTGTGTTGGGCTTGTTACTCCCCTTTCCAAATAAGCCTATGAATACTCCCTTTACATTTTCCATATAGCTTCCTCCCCAGTTTGCCTACCTGTTTTGGTAGTCCTTGTTCTTCCCTTTATTACTAAGGGGTAGGGGGAGTAGAACACCCCCTGTATCTCATCTCTTTAGAAAGAAGGTGCCAATTTGGACTGTAGTCTGGAATACCCAAAATTATTTATATTGGCAATGAGAAGGACAGTGCTACCACCCAACCTGTCTTTTGCGTTGCCTCCTGTCTTCCATTTGTTCTTCAGGCCTCATTCTATTTAAAATACTCATCAACTTTGTCTTAGTGTTTCATACCTGAGTAGTATCTCAGTTTCCATTTTCCCCAAATAAATGCTGCCTTCCTTCTACAAAGGCACATTTGTCAGTCTGTTTACTCCTATATAGGAAGCCTCCAGAGAGCTCCAAATCTAATGGTTCACAGATAGGGCAGGAAACATACTATGGGAAAAGTTACTGTGGAGTCACAAAAAAGAACTGATTAGATCCCCTGAGTTCTAGGGGAGGGGAGATAATCAAGGAGGATGCATGAGGGCCATGATACCTGGGCAGGGCTTTGAGGCTGGATAGGATTTCATCAGGCAGAGATGAAACAGGCAGGCCTTAGTCCAGGCACAAGAGACATTGTGAGCAAGGTTGTGGTGGTATCAAGCCAAGGAACTTGTTGAAGTACTAGGAAGAAGGATTGTGGCGACACAATCACTATTTTTAAATATCTGAAGAGTTATGACAGTGACAGTTTAAACTCGTTCTGCATGGCTCTAGAGCAAAAGTAGGAATGATAGGTAGAAATTACAGGGAACCAGATTTTAATTTTTTAATTTTTTTGGTCTTTTTGGAGGGGGGAAGGCAGGGTAATTGAGGTTAAGTGACTTGCCCAAGACCACACAGCTAGTAAATGTTAAGTGTCTGAGGCCAAATTTGAACTCAGGTCCTCTTGACTCCAGGGCTGGTGCTCTATTCACTGTGCTATGTAGCTGCCCCTTAAAAAAATTTTTTTTGCTATGTTATAAGAACTGTCTCCTACCCTACACTAGAGAAGGTCACCATTTGATCCAGATGAACAAATAAATATACATATATAAATATACATACATGTATGTATATATGTAAAGCATACTTCTCTTAATCATTTCTCTCTCTAGAGGTAGATAGCATCTTCCCTTCATTAGGTCCTTTGTAGTCAAACTGAGTATTTATAATACTCAGGATAATTTAGTCGTTAACAGTTATTCTTTCTACAGTGTTGCTGTTACCGTATACAACATTTTCTTGGTTTTGCTTATTCTACTCTTCATTATTTCATGCATGTTTTTCTAAAAATCAACCTGCTCATCATTCCTTACAGCATAGTAGTATTCCTTCATAGTCACATACTACAACTTGTCCATACATTGCCCAGTTGGGGGGTAGCCCCTCAATTCCCAGTTCTTTACTAACACAAAGAGCCGCTATGCATATTTTAGAACATGTAGGTTCTTTTTTCCCCCCTGATCATCTTAGGAAGCAGACCTAATGGTAGTATTACTGGGTCAAAGGGCATACACAGTTTTAGAACTCTTTTGGCATAATTCCAGATTGCTTTTCAGAATGGTTGAATCAGTTCACAGTTCCATGAACATGTATTAGTGTTCCACTTTTTCTTCAGCAGGGAGCTAGACTTTGCCTCAATTTAGGGAAAAATTAGAACTGTTCAGTGGTGGAATAGGCAGCCTAGGAAATCAGTTTCTGTCACTGGAAGTCTTTTTTGACCAGCTGTCAAGGGGATGTTCAATTTAACAGACATTCAGTGTCTATTACATATGCAGGGCATTCTAGAGGATACAGATACAGAAGTGAAAGTCAGCACTCGAACAACATGTGTTCTAGTAGGGGATCTAAGAACATATGCAGATAAGTAGAATACAAGGTCATTTCAGGAGGGGGAGGGAGCACTTGGAGCCATGGAAGAGGTGGTCACCAGAGCTGAGGAGCAGAAGTGCCTGACAAGGAAGATTGAAGAGGGATAGGGGGCAACTTGTTCAAATGAATGTGGAGGAGAGGGGAGGGAATAAGCATTTATACAGCACCAGCTGTGTGCCAGGAACCATACTAAGGGCTTTTCACAGATAGCTCATTTGATCCTCACAACTACCCTGGAAGGTTGAGGAAACTGAGGCAAACAAGTGACTTGCTCACACAGCTATTAAGGGTCTAAGGCTAGGTTTGAACTCAAGTCTTCCTGACTCCAGGCCCAGTGCTCCTAGCTCTGTGTGCTTCCAGTTACTTCTTGGCAGGAGATAGAATGCCATGTCTGGGTAATAGCTAGTAATTAAGTTGGACTGGAATATGGTGTGCACGAAGAAGATTAATGTGAAATAAGGCTAGAAAGTTAAGTCAGAGCCTTAATGGTGGGGGTGCCCTATGGTAGTCACCATAAATGCCTGCCTGATGAGTTGGTGTTTTATCCTCAAGGCAGTAGGGGATATTTGGAAGTTTTTGTGCCTTAGGAAGATTTTGGTTGCTGTATGAAAGTTGTAATAGAGAGGAGAAAGACCAATTAAGGAACCTTTTTAACAGTAGGTGATAAGGTGATGTAAATAGAAGTGAAGACCTGAACTGGCAACAAATGAAAGGTATGGGTAGAGTTGGGGAGGGCATGGATGCTGTTAGGGTAGGCTGGGCAACTAGTAGGATATGGAGTCTATGAGGGAAAAGGAAGAGGTTAAGTGAGATTGAAGTAAGAAACCTGCGTGATTGGGAGAAGGTTGGTACCTTCAGTAGAAACAAAGAATTGGGAAAAGGAGGAGGGATTGAGTGGGAGAGGAATTCTATTTTGTAGTTTTTGAGCTCAATATGCCAATGGAATATCCAGGTGGAAGTATTTACTAGGTAGTTGGATATATGGGTCTTTGACTTCAGGGGAGAGATCAGGGTTAGATATGTCAAATTGATAGTTATTCTCATAGAGATAATTGCAGCCATGGGAGCTGATGAACAAGTCAAGGGTGAATGTGATAGAGAATAGTTCAAGGTAGAGCCCTGAGGAATATTCATACTTAGAATGGGAGCTAAATGTTCTATCAAGGAGAATGAGAAGGGAAGTAGGAGAGAGAAGTATCTTCCTATAGGAGTTGGAATTAGGGGCCACTAAGATCCCTTTCAACTCTCAAATTCTCTAATTCTGTTCTCTGGAACAGAAGATATTCTTCATTCATACAGCCAGTGCCCTCCTTTGGGCCTAAAATCTCTCCTCTGAACTATTAAAACAACCTCCTAACTGGTCTCCCTATCTCTAGTATCTTCTTCCTTCAGTTCATCCCACACAGGCTGCCAGAGCCATCTTGCTAAAGTGCTGACTTTGATTGTTTGTCTTTTGCTTTAAAAAAAAATCAACGATGGCTTCAGCTTCCTACTGAATAAACTCCTTAGCTTAGAGAGCCAAGACGCTGTAAGCTAGAAGTCAAAGTAGTAGATAATAGCCAGGGAGTAGACTGTACCAGAAGTTACAGAAGAGTCAAGGAAGATAAGGACTGAGAAGAGTCCATCTAATTCAGCACTTGAGATTATGGGTTATTTTTTGTGAAAGCAGTTTCTGTAGGGTGGTGAGATTTAGAAGGAAGACTACAAGGGATTAAAAGGTAGATAGAGAAAATGGTTGGCAAGTACATGCTATTTTTCTAGGGTTTGGGAAGTGAAAAGGAGTTGAGATGTAGGATAGTAGCTTGAGGGGATGGCAAGGTCATAGGGGAAAGTCTTCTTTAAAATGAGGTATGTTTGTAGGCAATAGGGAGATACTAAAGAGAGAGAAGGAATGATTCTTGGGACAAGCTCCCAAAAGAGATGGAAGGGGATAAGAACAAGGACACAAGCAGAGGAGTAAGCCTTATGCTCTGAGACTAGACTAAAAGAGAAGATGATGAGTAAAGAAGCAGGAAAGCTTCTGAGGTGTGGATGTGGGAGATCAAGGAGCTCAAAGAGGATAAACTTGGTTTTTCTCAGTAAAGGAGGCACATTTCATAATAAAAAAGGAAATTGATTTGAAAAAATAAAGGTAGCAAGTATTTCTACTGAAATGAGGACTTGGGAACTTGAGGAAATTTGAAATAACTACTATGAGGGGTTGTGATTGTCATTCTGGGAAGAATAAAAGGGTTCCTATTAGCAGCAAGAGGCAGCTAGGTGATCAGTGCATAGAGTACTGGCCTGTGGTCAGAAGTACTCATCCATCTCACCTTCATGCGTTCAAATCCAGCCTCAGATACTAGGTATGTAGTGTCCTGGGCAAATCATTTAACCTTCTTTGCCTCTGTTTCCATATCTGTAAAATGAAATGGCAAACCACTCCACTATCTTTGCCAAGAAAACCCCAAAAGGAGATCATGAAGAGTTGGACATAACTGAAAAGTGACTAAACAACAACAAAAATTAGCAGCAAGGACCCAATTGAGACTAGAGATCATAAAAAGGATTCATACAATGGATATAGGCTGGGACTGTTCATTCTGAGATTCCTTCTAGTTCCATAGTTCTGTGACGAGCTCAGTTTGTCAGGATTATAGGAAAGTAGCTTACAGCGTCTTGGTCCTCTAAGCTAAGAAGTTTAGAATTTATTCAGTAGGTAGCTGAAGCCATTGATGATTTTTTTTTTTAAAGCAAAGGACAAACAATCAAAGTCAGCACTTTAGCAAGATGGCTCTGGCAGCCTGTGTGGGATGAACTGAAGGCAGAAGATACTAGAGGTAGGGAGACCAGTTAGGAGGTTGTTTGAGCAGTTCAGGGGAGAGATTTTAGGCCCAAAGGAGGGCACTGACTGTGTGAATGAAGAGTACCTTCTGTTTCAGAGAACAGAATTAGAGAAATTCCAAATCCTATAGGAAAGAAATCCTTGCTGTAACATACCTGACAGGTGGTTGTCCTTCCTCCTCTTGAAGACTTTCAAGCGGGGAGAAACCCATCACCTCTTGAAGCAGCCCATTCCAATTTCAAATAGCTCTAATTGTTAGGAATTGGGGCTGCTAGGTGGCGCACTGTATAGAGCACCAGCCCTGGAGTCAGGAGTACCTAAGTTCAAATTTGGCCTTGAATGCTTAACACAAAAAACTAGCCGTGTGACCTTGGGCAAGTCACTTAACCCCAATTTGCCCTACCTTCCTCCCTCCAAAAAGCAAGAAAAAAATTTTTTTTTAAAAATCTAATTGTTAGGAATTTTTTTCGGACATCAAACCTAAATTTGCCTCTCTGCAATGTCTACCCATTATTCCAAGTTCAGCCCTCTGGGGCCAAACAAAACAAACCTAGTTCACTCCTCCAGGTGGCAGTCTTCAAGTACGTGAAGACAGTTATCATATTCTGCCAGGTCCTTGCATTCACCCTCATAAGACTCAAATCCCATCACTACCCTGGTTGCCTTCACCTAGGCAGTCTTTAGCTTATCAGTGCCCTTCTTAAACTGTTGTGCTAAGAACTGGACCCAGTTCTCCAGATGAAATCTAACAAGGCCGAGTATAGTGGGACTTTATACCTTACTATTCCCGGAGGCCGTGGTCCTCTTAATGCAGCCCAATATTGCATTAGCTTTCATGGTTGCCCCATTGTGCTGCTAATTCATTCTGAGTTTGAAAGTCTACTAAAATCCCCAGATCTTTTCCAGAATAATACATGCCTCCCCATGTTGTATTTAGGGAGCCGCTGGTACAAGACTTTAAAAATCCGTATTGAGTTCTACCTTATTGGACTGAAGCTCCACTGAGCGATCGTCGGACTTCCTAACCTGGCTTTGGGAATTTCTTTCGTCGTTTATCTTTTGACAACTGTCTTTCAGTATAATTAGTTTTCTTTGTAATTTTACTTTATTCATTTAAAATACTATTCTAAGAAGGGATCCCAAAAGATTTACCAGGTTACCCAAGGAATACATGACACAAAAAAGATTAAGAACCCCTGCTCCTGTCTCTGTCAGGAACTGGTAGCTTTCCCTCTCAGTTTTCTATCATTTGCAAATTTGATTAACATATCATCCAAACTTTTATCCAAGTCATTGATAAAAATGTTAAACAGTGCAGATCCAAGCAAAGATCCCTGGGGAACTCCATGAAATACCTCCTCCTCTGCTGCCATTGAAGCATTAACAGTTACTTTTGAGTCTGGCCAACCGGCCAGTTCTGACTATCGTATCAACAGCAGGAGTACTAAAGGAGAAATGAATCATGTTGAAGATTTTTTAAAATGACATTTTATTTTTTTCCCCAATTACATATAGAAACAATTTTTAACATTCATTTGTTAAAGTTTTGAGTTCCAAATTCTGTCTCGCCCTCCTCCCTTCCTGGGACAGTGAGCAATTTGATATAGGTTATACATGTGCAGTCATGCAAAACATTTCCATGTTATTCATGTTGTGAAAGAAAACACATACAAAAAAACCCTATGAAAAAATAAGGTGAAAAAAGTGCTTCAGTCTGCATTCAGACTCCTTCAAGTACTTCTCTGGAGTACTTGAGAGATGGATAGCATTTTTCATCAGGAGTCCTTCAGAATTGTCTTAGATCATTGTTAATGCTGAGAATAGCTAAGTCATTCACAATTCTCACAGAACAGGATTGCTGTTACTGTGTACAGTGTTCTCCAGGTTCTGCTCACTTCACTGTCCATCAGTTCATGTGAGCATGATGGCGGTTTTGAGGATGATGGTGCCACAAACAGATAATGAAGTTAGTGACAGGAGCAAGTCTTGAGAGGGAAGGGAAGATGAGGACGGCCAGTGTGGACATTCAGCAGACAGTTGAAGATGCAGGATTAGAGCTCAGAAGAAGAGTGAGGGCTAGAGGTATACATTTAAGGAATCATCTGCATAGATGTGATACTTGAAGCCCTGAGAGTGAAGGAGATTGTCCTAGAAGGAAATGTATTAGGGAAAAGAGAACTTAGAACAAAGCTCAGGGGATGATCATGTTTAGGGGCAACAGGAAGAATAGGAGAGCTTTGAGACAGTATTGAGAGAACCAGAAAAGTTTGACTCTTTCCATTTTTCCTTCCAGGGCACCATCACAGAGCGGGTAGGGCTACTCCTGTACATGGCCAACCTGCTCACCATTCTCTGCTTCCCTGCAGCTGTGGTCTTTATGGTCAAATCTATTACGCCAGGTATGTCCCTGCCCATACATTTCACTCTTCTATTTCTTGGGCCTTACACTGTACCCTCTAGGCCCTGGATTTTTGTCTCCTATCCGGCTGTCTACCTTTGCCCCTGGGTTCCTAAACTGGAATAGTCCTTCTGGTGGTCTTCCTTGCCTCCCCAAAGTGGACAGACAATGTTGGAGGATAGAGTTGGGAGCCTCATCCCTGCCGTACTTCTTTTCCTCTATCTAGAGTTGAAGAAAGGCTTTTTTCCTGGTGGGGCAAGGACCAGGTAAGCTAGGACTCTGTTCTCTCTTCCAACAGTGGGCTCAGTGTTTGCTCTGGGTGTCTACACTGTTCTCTTCCTCAAGATGGTCTCCTACTACCATGTCAACCTGTGGTGCAGGCAGTATAGGGCCAAGAGCCAAGCAGGTGAGGAGGTTGGGGGTAGTGAGGGAGGGCCAGAAAAGCCCCAACTCCAGCCTCGCTGATGCCTGTGGGGTCAGGGTCATCACACCTCCCCTCCATTCCTCATAATGATCCTCATTGGGATTGCAGCCTCAGGAACCATAAAGGCCAATGGGGATGTGGTGTCCAATGGGGTGAAGTACCCTGCCAATTTGACCTATCGAGGTAAGCAGGAAAGCCTGAAAGGAGAAGGAGGGGGGTAGGTTGAAGGAAATCTTTTCCCCACCCCTTGAGCCTCTGAAGAATGATGAGGCAAAACCAGGTTGGTGGGGTTATACTTCAGAGGTGGTGAGGGTCTAGTATTAGTGCCTATCTCCTTTCCTCCCCTTTATAGATCTGTACTACTTCCTGTTTGCCCCGACTCTGTGCTATGAGCTCAACTTCCCTCGATCCCCCCGGATCCGGAAACGCTTTCTGTTACGCAGACTCTTTGAAATGGTAAGGGAGGGACCCTTTGCTTTGGTAAGGGCCCTTGAGGCACAGAATTGTGCTATCCCCTTTGTCTCTTTTTTCCCTAGCTCTTCTTCACTCAACTACTGGTGGGACTCATCCAGCAGGTATGGGAAGGAAGATGGGGTTTGGGACTGAAGGGGTACTCAAGCTGGTGGAGGGATTCTCTCATAGGATCTCTTAGGGGCTGATGGCTATAAACCCTTCCCCTTCTTTCAGTGGATGGTCCCCACCATTCAGAACTCCATGAAGCCATTCAAGGTGAGGAAAACTTGGGGAGATCTGGTATATGTGTAGGAGGGAAAACAGAAGTCTTTGTTGGGCTGAGAGTGGTGAGGTTTACTGGATGGGGAGATGGAGATTTCTGCTTGTATTAGTTGAGGGAAGCGACAAGAATTTCTGTTTGGGTGGTTCTGTGAAGGAGGTGGCACTGAGGGTTGTTATTCTCCCTGACCCCCAATATGCTGAAGAGGTTGATCCCTATCATCCTTAGGATATGGACTATTCCCGTATCATGGAGCGGCTTTTGAAGTTGGCAGTAAGTGTTATGTGGCCTTAGGGGGTAGTGAGGGAGCAAGCAGGTCATGGAGTCTGGCCTCAGAGAGCTCCTCATTCACTGCAGCCCATTCCTCCTCAGGTCCCCAACCACTTTATTTGGCTCATTTTTTTCTACTGGTTCTTCCACTCCTGCCTCAATGCTGTGGCTGAACTCTTGCAGTTTGGTGACCGGGAGTTCTACAGAGACTGGTGGTAAGTGTTAGGAGGTTGGAGCCTGGGGGCTGGAGGTTGCTCCTCAGAGAATGGCACTTGACAGTGCTTCCTGCTTCCACAGGAACTCAGAGTCAGTCACTTACTTTTGGCAGAACTGGAATATTCCTGTCCACAAATGGTGCCTCAGGTGGGGATCAGTGGGGCAGGTTTGGGGGAGGTATTTTCTCTGGGCTCTGTATATGGGAGGACAGGGTAATGGGCAAAACAGAAGATTTGTTTTGTCTTTGGGCTGAACCTGAGATCAGGAATAACCCTGTCTTTTTCCTCCTTGTCAGACACTTCTACAAGCCAGTGATGAAGATGGGGGTCAATAAGTGGATGGCTAAGACTGGTGTGTTCCTTGCTTCAGCCTTCTTTCATGAGGTTAGTTTACCCAGAAGAGACATAGAGAGGAATGGGAATACTCTGGGTCTCCAAACCTATGTTTTATGGCCAGGGTCATTCATGCTCCTTCAGCCTCATGGGAAAGGACTTAAGAGCTGACCTATAATCCATTTTCTTACCTCCCTTCCACCTAGTACCTCGTGAGTGTCCCCCTCAGGATGTTCCGGCCTTGGGCCTTCACTGGCATGATGGCACAGGTGAGATACCCTAAAAATTTTCATCATCCACTCCCATGGCCTCCTCCCCAAGTCCCCTCCTGCCTCTCAGGCTCTCCCTCAGCCCCTCCTTTGATCCCTCCTTTTATGCTCTGATCTGTAGCACCCAGCCCTTGTGCTCTGGGGTCAAGGATAGAATTGATCTATTCCATGTGTCCCCAGATCCCTCTAGCCTGGGTCGTGGGCCGATTCCTTCAAGGCAACTATGGCAATGCAGCAGTGTGGTTGTCTTTGATCATCGGGCAGCCTGTGGCTGTGCTTATGTATGTCCATGACTACTACGTGCTCAACTATGAGGCCCAGCCAAGCCCATAAGCCCCAGACATGGCCTTGTGTTGGGGAAACTGGGCCTCTACTCCAGGAACATTAAGGGACAGGGCAGGGTGATCCCTGCTGTGACAGCTGAATTGCAGCTATCTCCGTGGCACTTTATGAAAGACTTGTCCTTTGTCTAAGGGCTTTGATTCTACTGATTCTGTCCTAATTCATTGGGAGTACAGAAATTCTCTTGTCCCTCTCGGGTTTGCCCCCTTGGGGTTCCTGTCCCTTTTCCCCTACCCCTAGTTCATCCCTATAAAAGGAGAAAAGAGCCATCCTGTTCCTGTAGGGGTTGTCACCATGTCTACTGTCTCCTACCCTAGGGCATCTGTCCATGTGGGAGGGATAGAGCAGTGTTGGCCCTGTGGGTTTGGTTTCTCCTGGCTCCCCTTCCCCTTTTGGTATGAGGATGTTGTCCTACTGGGGTTTTTGTCCTCCCTCCGCCCTCCTTTCCCCACTGACCTCAGAATGTGTGGGCCTTGAATGGCTCTGTCCCCAGCCCAAGGAGGAGGGATTGGAGTCCTCTTCCAGGGACTGGTCCTGATAGTGACTTTTTAATGATTCTGCCCATGTGACCAAGTCTGTCATTAAAGCAATGTCCAAAGTGACCCCAGCTTCATTGAATCTTCTGTGGAGAAGGGAAAGGGGAGGGGAGAGGTTGGAGGCAAATATATATGGAGATTGTGTGGTAGAAGGGGAACAGGACAGTGAGTTGGTGGGGGTTGGATATGTGGCCTGAGTAGCTTTCTCTCCACCTTCACCTGTGTGAACACTTCTGCTCAAGGTACATGGTGCTCATTTCCCTTCTGAGGGCCAGTTCTGCCTTCATTCCAGGCTAAAATGGAATGGATTAATCAGTGGGGGGAAAATGCAGTGAGTGCCACAGAACCAACCTGGTTTCATCGAGAAAAGGACATTTCATTTTTTTGACTGGGTTATTGACTGATCAGGGAAATGCTGTAAAGATAGTATATGTGACGGTCTCTTATGCTATTTTTGTAGAAGATGGTGAGATGTGGACTAAATGATTATAGAGTTAGTCAGATTTGAAAGTGGTTGAATGATCTGATTCAGGATGGTAATAAATGAGTAGATGTCAATGAGAGAAGGGGGGAAGAGAGAGAGAGATGGAGGAAAGAGAATGAGTTCTTTTTCTAGAGTTTCCAGCAATCTGGCCTTGCCTCTTATCAACGACCAGGATAAAAACTTAGGTGGCTTGCTGATCAGATTTATAGATGATGGGGAATCTAGGAGAGCAAACACTTTGGATCACAGGATCTTAAAAAGATCGAGTAGAACAATGGGTTCAGTCTAATGTGAAATTAAATTGGAATAAAATGTCAAGTCCTATATTCAAACGACTGTATAAGTGACAGGACCAGTTCAGCAGTACATATGAAAAAGATCTGGGATTTATGAAAACATATGGAATGAGTTTTCTGTAGAATATAAGTGGGTAATGCAATGTAACAAAAAGAGCTAACTCAATTTTAGCATATTGTCAAGAAAAAGAGAGGTGATGATTCCAGTGTTTTCTGCCCTAGTCAGACTACATCTGGACTATGCTATTCCATTCTGGGCACTAAATTTTGGGAAGTGTGTGCACAGGAGGGTGACCAGAAGGGAGAAGAGATCCTTACAAAGATTGGTTCAAGTTACCAGGGATGGAAATGGGGCGATGTGATGACTGATTTGGGGGCTGGCATTCAGAAGAAGGAACTCATTGTTCTGATTGGCTCCAGAGGGCAGATCTAAAAGGAATGGATGGAAATGCCACAAGGAAAATTTTTCCAGTTGTTAAGAGCTGCCCCAAAATAGAATGGATGACCTTTGAGATATCTCAGGACTGTCACTACCTAGTGGGTCTGATTATATAGGTATGTTATATCCCCAAAATATGATCAGCTATTAGCCTGACACAAAAATCACAGAATCTTAAAACTGGAAGACACCTTGGAGGAACTTTAATCTGCTTGGTACCTGAACTAGAATACCCTGTATAAGCTCACTAACTTCTAGCCTCCATTTAGGGAAGAGGGACCCACTACCTCCCAAGGTAGCTCATTCTACTGATTATTAGGAAATTTTTCTTTACAGTGAGCTGAAATCACCCTCTGAACAACTTCCAAGATGTCTAGCATCACACCAGCTGCATCTACTTCTCCCATGCCAAAGTCCTGAGCCCTATTGATAGTCTGATATTTCCCTGGATTTTTCTACCCCATCCTGGCCCCACATAGAAAATGACAGCAGAAAATCCTGACTCATAAAATACTCCTAGATAGAGCCATGAGTTGTATAATTCCAACTGGAAGTTGGAAGAAGAGAGAGGGTGAGGTCCTCTGACTTGACTGACTCCCAGGGTTCCCTAATCTTAATCCTTGAGGAGGAGGAAGGAATAAATGTCACCATTTTACTTAGAGATGATAGAGCTGAACTGTGTTTTCAGAGGAAGAAACTTCCCTAATGAGGGGGAGGAAACTGCCCAAGAGTAGAACCTTACTCTAGAGAGGGCCTGCAGAGACAGGGATTTATCCATTAGAGTTTCCAGGTACTTTAGTAAAAAAAATCTGGAGCCTCAGAATACTATAGTTTCTGGAGTCTTGGGAGCATCCTGAGCCATAGGGATCTCTAGATGGTAGAGAGCATATAGAGAACGGGACTCACACCAGAGATCCCAACATGAGGGTTGACAAAGGCTCTTTCCAAAAAATCTCAGAGTTCATTTTTGCTATCTTTAGGTTGTATCTTATGCCCTGCCATTTGAGGCTGAGACTAAGAACCTGGTGCCAGTCCAGTCCAGCCCTGGGAACAATCATGCACCAAAGAGTTATTGATCTAGATGCTCTCCCTAGCCAGAACTCCCTTGTTTCTTATACTCTCAGTTCTCCAGAATGAGGGTTCTCCAGAGTGGCATGCTGTGGCTTGTCATAGATCTATTCTGTCTGACTCAAGGGCAGAGTTAGGAGTAATTAGGGTGGGGAGGGGCAGGGAAGGAGGTGCAAATTTAGGCTTGATGTAAGGAAAAACTTCCTAATTTGGTATTTAGGCCAGGGCTACCTATCCACTGCACCACATAACTGCCCAGATGTGGATGGAATGCCTTTAGAAGGATAACAGCTGGCATTTAGGTAGGGCTTTAAAGTTGACACATTACATGTGTGACATTTTTATGTTTGGTTTGACTTGTTGATGCTGTTTCCTTTACAAATTAGGAAGACATCATTGGTTAAAATTCACTCAGGGAATGTTTTCTGAGGTAGCCGCCAGAGGGCACTTGACTTGTACCGCTCTTTCTCTTGTCTTGGTTGTGCCAGATTCTCAGGCTTTCTGCAGGCTGCAGCATTCCTTATTGGAGCTGATTTGCTGCTAGACCAGTCCATTCCACCTACTGACTGTAGGCCAGCTACTTTTTGCATCTGCTTATGTTGCAACTTCTAAAGTTGACATCTCCAGAACTAACAAATTAATAGATTACTAATAATAATTGCTATAATTATCTTGGATCTGCTCCTGTACCTTGAGATAATGATCTTCAAATTTCTCTCCCTTCTGTACCCACGTGATCTGGACACACAGCACACTGATTACTAGTTTTCACAAATGTGCTATTAAAGGGAACATAAAAATATCAGTACATTCCACTGAGATTGACACTGCTCCTTCTTTCCCCACCCTCTGCCCTGCTTCAGTTCTGAGAGGCTCACCCCTCTAAAATTACCCTCCATCTATTCTGGAGGGGTCTCATAGGTACCCATTTGTATGTTGTCTCCCTCATTGGACTGAAAGCTTTTTTAGGGCCTGGACTGGTTGTGACCCAGAGGTCCCCAAACTTATTTGGCCTACTGCCCCTTTTTAAAAAAATTACCCAGTGCCCCCTGGGGTTAGGTTAAGTTAACCCTTATTTTTATTCAATACCCCTCAATTGTAGCCAAGACTACTTACTACCGGCCCCCTGGATCGTTTCAGTACCCCCCAGCATGGGGAACCTATGAAACTTTATGCCTTTCCTGGTACTGCAAGCACTTAGCACTGTGTCTGGCACTTGGTAGTGCTTAATAAATAAATGTTTTTTGAGTGACTCACTGGGAGGTAACTTAAACCTGACTCATCTCATCAAGAACTGGGCTGGGGACCTCAGTGACAAGCAAGGTAGGGATTCAAGCATTTCAGAATGGCTCACCAAAGACTGTTGAGATAACAGAGTGTATAATCTGACCCTGGACCTGTGCTCCTTCCCTCTGTGGTTTTCCTACACCCTAACTATGGGTGTTTCCCAAAGCTCAGTCTTGGGCCCTTTCCTCTGGCAGTGACCTCAGCAATCATGGGTTTCATTATCTCAATGCAAATGACTCATAGACTTGCTTCTCTCTTCACTGAGTTTCAGTCCTGCATCACCAGTTGCCAACTGGAGATTTCAAATGTGATTTCCCAGGGACATCTCAATCTCAACATGTCCAAAACAGAACTCACTATCTTTCCCCCTCCTCGAAACTTCCCTTTTTCTGTAGAAGGTACCACCATACTTCCAGTCTTCCAAGTTATAAGCCTGGTATTATCCTTAACTTCTCATACCCCCTTGTCTCAGAGCCAATCAGATGGCAAGTTTTGCCATCTCTACCTCTCACTTCATATTAGCTACTACCTTAGTTCAGGTCCTCAGCACCTCTCATTTAGATTATTAGAACAGCTTGCTAATAAGCCTGTATCAAATCACCATACACTGCTCCCTGCCAAAGTGATTTTTCTTATACTCAAAAGTCTTTTCCATGTAGCTGCCTTACTTAGTACATTCCAGTGGGTTCCTGTTGTCTCCATTTTATTTATTTATTCATCTATTTATTGAGGGGGGAAGGCAAGGCAATTGGGGTTAAATGACTTGCCCAAGGTCACACAGCTAGTAAGTATCAAGTGTCTGAGGTCGAATTTGAACTCAGGTCCTCCTGACTCTGGGGCCGGTGCTCTATTCACTGTGCTATCTAGCTGCCCCCCCCCCCCTTATCTGTGGTAAAAAATATTTTTTGTTTCACTGTTAAAGCTATTTTTAACATGGATCCAACCTATATTTGTAACTTTGTTCTCCATTTTTTTTCCCCTCCTGCACTGTGATCCATCCAAACCGACCTCTGTTTCTCACATAAAACGGTACATCTCACAGCTCAATGTCTTTGCACTGTCTAGCCTTCGTGCCTAAAATACCTTCCTTCCTCACCCTCTGCCTCAGTTTCCCCCCTTTTTATTTTTTGGGGGGGAAGGCTTGGCAATTGGAGTTAAGTGACTTGCCCAAGGTCACATGGCTAGTGTTAAGTGCCTGAGGCCAGATTTGAGCTCAGGTCCGCCGGACTCCAGGGCTGGTGCTTTATTCACTGCGCCACCTAGCCGCCCCCTCAGTCCCTTTCTTCAATGTTCAGCCCAAGCACCATCTTTACGTGAAGTTTTTTGATTCTTCCTAGCTGCTAGTAAGCACCTGCTCTCCAAACTACCTTTTAATTAATATACATATATAAAAAGTATTTTTGTATTCTCTTTATGTTTATGCTGCATATATTTATACATGTATTTGTCTTTCCCATTAGGATGTAAACTCCTCGTGAGCAAGAATTATTTAATTACGCTTAAATCCCTAAATGTCTTAACACAGAACCTGCCACATAGTTGGTGTTTAAGAAATCCTTGTTGATTGATTTTATCACGTGACCTTATCTCGTACTTTGTCATAAAAATCTGCTCTACTCCATTCCTCCAAATCCCAGCCACTTCTTCATTCCTCCTCTCCTCCTTTGTTCCTTCTCCTTGACAAGGACAACCTCTTTACTTGTGTCCTTGAATCCCTTCCTTCCTGTCCTGTCTCCTCTCGGAGCCAGCCACAGCAATCAATCCATTCCTTTCATCTTCCATGTCTCCTTTGTTCAGATGTCCCTTATTCTTTTAAAAATGTTTTGTTGGTATCTTTTGTTTTCACATCATCATTTCCCCCACCCAGAGGGCCATGCCCTATAAAAAGAATAAAAAAGAAAGAGCAGAAAAGAGCAGTTTAGCAAAACTTAACACTTTAATCAAGATCGACAGTTTATGCCGTGTTCTACTTTCATAACCCTGCACATCTGCAAGAAAAGGGAGGAGATACATTCTCACGTCTCTTCTTTGGGGCCGAGTTTGGTCATTATAGTTCCATAGTTTCCAGTTTCCATTTCTGTTACTATTGTTTCCCTTTATATTGTAATTATTGCACATACTGTGTTCTTGATTTTGCTACTTCACTTTCCATTAGTTCACACATCTTCCCATGCTTCTCTCTATATAATTTACTTTGTTTCCTGGTCTTTGCTACCACAAAAAAGTGTTGCTACAGACATTTTGGATTATTTTGGACTTTTCATATCTTTGACCTCTTATGCCTACTGGTGGGATCTCTGTCAAAGGGTATGGATTTTATATTCAATTACTTAGCATAATTTCAAATTACTATCCAGAATGACTAAAGCAATTCACAGCTTTAACAATAGTATGTTAGTGTGTCTGTCTTTCTTCATCCACTTCAGTGTTTATTATTCCAGTCTTTTATCATCTTTGCAAATTTGATGGGTGCTAAGTTGAAACCTCAGCCTGAATTTGATTTTTGTTTCCAATGATTTGTAGCATTCTTCCACATGGTAATAGGTTTATATCCCTTGACTACATCTATTCTCTCTTTTATTTACTGACCTTGATAGACATCAATACGCATGATCATTTCTACATACAAAGTACATAAAAAGAGAATTGCATTAAAATGACTCATAATTGTGTATAGTTTGCGTTTTCAAGTATGACAAATTTAACACAATTGTATTGTACAATTGTACTGATTGGAATTGGTACTAATTGGAATTCCAGTACTGCCCTCCTTGTCTCTAAACTTCCCCCTGTTCTCTTCTGTATATTTTCTAAATGTTTCATTAATACTCTTTTCTTTCTTTCTTTTTCTGGACATCACTATTTCTACCTCCTTCTTCCCCCATAACTCTGCCCCCACACCCTTTAAAAATGAAGTCCTGCCTTGTAACAAATAAGTATAGTCAAGCAGAGTAGATTCACATATTGGCCAGGTCGGAAAAATATGTCTCTCCATCAACTCTTTGTCAAGAGGTGGGAAGTATCATCATTGCTCTTCCAGAATTATTTCATTCATTTCATTGATGAGAGTTCTTAAGTCTTTCAGAGTTATTTTCCTTTACAATGTCATAGTCACTGTATAAACTGTTATCCTAGTTCTCACTTCATTCTTTACCAGTTCATATAGTTCTTCCCAGGTTTCTCTGAATCCATCCCTTTCTTTAGGTATAATAACATGACATTAATATACCAAAATTTACTCAACCAATCCCCAATTGTTGTTTCTTGCTTGTTTCTCATTCTTTGCTAAAACCGAAAAGTGATGCTATAAGTATTTTTTGTACACAGGTCTGAAATTTCCTTCTTTTGTTGATCTCCTTGGTGTGTGTATGGTGGGGGGAGGAGGATGAGAGGTGGGCCTAGTTTTTAAAGTATAATTCCGGATTACTTTCTAGAATGGTTAGACCAGTTCATAATTTCCACTAATTGTGTATCAGTGTGCCTGTCCTTTCACAGCTCTCCAATGATATTCATTTTCCTTTTTTGGCTATTTTTCCTGTATGATAAGAACCTCAGAATTATTATAATTTATATTTCTTTATATTATTTATATATTTTTTGTTAGTAATGTGTAGCATTTTTTATATAGTTGTTGATACCTCGCGTTTCTTCTTTTTAGGTGCCCCCCTTACCTTCTCAGCTGAAGACCTTGATTGATCCATACTTGCCTAAAAAAATTGAGGTCATTTACTGAGAACTTCTCCCCTTTTCTTCTCATGTAACTCAGACATCTTCCCCCAAAGGAAGAGATGGCCCTTCTCCTTGCCAAGGCAAATCCTTCTTCATGAACATTTGATCCCAACCCCTCCTGTCTTCTCCTAACAGCTTGCTACTACTACCATCCCTATTTGGCTTCTGTATTTACTGGCTTCTTTCCTGTTGCCAACAAATATACCTATGTCTTGTTTATCCTTCACAAAATCTTACTTGATACTAGCATCCCTGTTAGCTATTTCCTATGTCTCTCCTTTTCTCAGCTAAACTCCTTGAAAAAAGTCTCTCTACTTCCTGTCCTTCCATTTACTACTAAAGCTTCTGCAATTTGTCTTCGAATATCTCTAAGATTTTTGCAAGGCAATTGGGTTAAGTGACTTGCCCAGGGTCACAAAGCCAGTAAGCATCAAGTGTCTGAGGCTGCATTTGAACTCAGGTCCTCCTGACTCCAAGGCTGGTGCTCTATTCACTGCACCACTAGCTGTCCCCCAAATCTCATCTCTCAATCAAAGCTGCTCTCTCCAAAGTTAGCCATGATCTCTTAATTGCCAAATTTAATGGCAGTTATTCAGTCCTCAACCTTTTTGACTTTGACGCAGCATTTTGCTACTGTTCTTTTACACTTTCTCTCTGGGTTTTCATGACACTGCCTTCTTTGGTGTCTCCTTCTAACTTTCTGATTGGTCCTCAGTCTCCTTTACTGAATCTTTATCCATGTCACACTTTCAAGCTATAGTTATACCCCAAAGCTCGACACTGGGTTCTTTTTTTCCTACATTCTCATCAGTTCCATTATCATATTTATGCAGATGATTTTGAGATCTCTTTCTCTCCCTCTCTCTCTCTCTCTGTATATATATCTGTATTATCTCCAGACCTACTCTTTCTGAGCTCTGGTTTAATATTACCAATTGTCTTTTACATATATCAAAATGCATGTTCCAAAGGCATCTCAACCTCAACATAACCAAATAAAACTCATTATCTTTCCATCCCAACCCATTCCTTTTTCCAGATTTCCCTATTTATGTTATGGGCACCATCATTCTGGTCTTCATCCAAGTTTTCAACTTCAGTGTTTTCCTCAACTAGTTAGCCTCAGACACTGCAGAGATACAATCAGTAGTTGTCAAATACTGTTTGTGTGCATGCCCACAACATCTCTTGAACATCCCGTTCTCTTTACTCTCATGGGTTACCAAAGCATTCAGGCCGTCATCACCTCTGGCTAGTCTACTGTAATAGCCTCCTCATTGGCCTCTCTGTCCCAAGTCTCTCCCAATTCCCATCCATCCTCCACTAAACTGCTAGTGATTTTCCCAAAGTCTGACCATTTCAACTCCCCACTCAGTAAACTCCACTGGTTCCCTATTAACTCTAGGATCATCTATAAACTCTTCTCTATTTGTTATTTAAAGCTCTTCATATCCTCCCTTCCTAGTCTTATACATACTCTACAATCGAGCAATACTGGCCTGCTTGCTGTTTCTCACCTGGGCCGCTGGCTCTCCCTTCTGTGTCTTTGCCCCGGCTGTCCTCCATGCCTGGAACACTCTTCCTGTCTTTTGCCTCTTGGAGTCTCTGGTTTCCTTCAAGACAGATCAAGGGCCACCTTTTCCTGGCTACCTTTCCTCAGTTGCTAGCGTTCACCCTATTCCTAACAAGGGCACTTTATGTCTGCTGTGGATGTGTCTTGTATATACATATTTATGTGCATTTTGTCTTCTTCATTAAAATGTAAGCTCCTTGAGGACTTACAGAGGGATTGTTTCTTCCTTTTATTTTCTCCCATCCCCATTGCCTAATACAGTGCTTAGCAAATAAATGCTTACTAAATGCTTGTTGATAGTGATTAATTGCCTTTACTTCCTCACTACCCACTAATTTCTCAACTCCTTATGGTCAGGTCTCTTATATAACCATTTGGATGAAACTTCTCCCCAAGATCCAAAGATCTTTTCACTGTTAAATCCAATGTGCTTTCATAGTGCTTCTTTTCCTTGACCTTTCTTCAGCTTTTGACAACGCTGATTTTTTCCCTTACCCTGGATATTCTTCTTCTCCCTTGACTTGTGACACTACCCTCTGATTTCTTCCTATGTATCTGACTGGTATTTTTCAGTCTCCTCTGTTGGCTCACCAGCCATATCCTGTACCTTTATCATGAATGTCCCTAAAGAGCTGAGTCCTTTTCTCTCTCTCCATTCTCTCTCTTGGTGCTCTCACCTACTCCTGTGGGTTAGATAATCATGTCTATGCAGATGATTTCTACATCTACATATATACCGCCCTAATCCTTCCCCTGAATTCCAGTCCATTATTATCAAGTGCCTACTTGAATAAATGCATATTGGTATGCTGATATTTGCAGATGATGCAAATCTGGGAGGGATAACTAACATATTAAAGACAGTATCCAAAAATGTCTTGAAAGGCTAGAACATTAGATGGAATCAAATCAAAGAAAAATTTAATAGAATTAAATAAATATAAGGTTTGGTAGAACTAGGAGGAATGGATAGTAGTTGAAAAGAGACGAGTTTAGGTTTGATGTCAGGAAAAACTTCTTAACGAGTAATCAAACAGCATCTTGCTGTTTGAGTACAAGTAACTAGACCCAGACAAACTACAACTTAGGACACTAAAATATCCAGCAAATCAATCAACATGCTTGGCCCTTTGCTTAGAGTTGTGATTGCTAAGCCACTGTTAGTAATCGGCCAAATGCTGGAGGATGGAAGAAGTGCTATAGGAGAGGTTATCAAGCTTCCTCCAGATTAAGAAGGCAATGGAAAATATTTAACAAAATACAATACAACAGAACACAGATAATGTTAATTTGTGGTTTTCAAGTTGGTACACAACAGCCAGCAAGGATCCTCTTCTTTGAGTTTGACCACTACTGTGCTTCAGGACAAACAGCTCAATTTTCAAAAAACTGAAGAGGGTGGAATCTTCAAACCACAGAACAATGACTTTGACTTAAGTCCTTTGAAAATCCACATTATTAAGAGGATAGTTTGTGAGTATTTAGAAAGGGAAGTAGTGACCCCAAGAAGCCAGCACAGCTTCACCGATGGCAGGTCATACCAGGGTAACCTTTTGTAGGAAACTCCCAGCCTAGGGTTTTTGAGAGCCTAGGGAGAATCTCATCCACCATCAGCTCTAAGACTAGAAGTCAAGTAAAGTGAGTAGCCAAAACAGAAAGGAAAATGAATGTATTAGTTCAAGGGAGACTGCTCCAGCTGGTAGCAGCTTCAACTTTTTTGGGTGCAGTTTGGGTTTTTAAAGCTCTTTAGGCTCTCTTAGAGTACACAGCCAATGTACAGCATTGAGCAGTAGAAAAGATACCAGGGTAAGTAAAGACCAGGGAGCCCCCAGGAACTGATAAAGACCAGGCTTGTTCTCTGTGGTTGGTTTCTAAGAAGAGACCTTTAAGACAGAATCAGCCTTACTCTACTGTTGCTGCTAATAAGGAGTAGAATAAAGCACAGCCTGAGAGTAGTGACACAACTCCATGTTTCTTTAGTCTTGGAGGTTTTTTTTTATTGGGGGGAGATGTTTTCCCAAAACTCACATCATTTTTTTTCTAGGAGGGCAGATTAGAGGGAAGTATAGTAGCCTTAGATTTCAGTGAAGCTTTTGACAAGGTCTTTCATGCTGTGCTTGTAGACAGGACAGAAAGCTAGGGGTTAGATGGCTGGTTCTCCATTTTATTGTTTTCAGGACCCCTTTACATTTTTTATTGAGGACTCCCAACTCCCTTCACACCCCTCCCCCAGAGCTTTTGCTGTTGTGGCTTATATCCAGGGATGTGCTGGAGCCAGCTTAAACTGACTTGAGAGAGTTGACTGTTAAATTGTGTGAGCATTTATACCTCAGAAAACACTACAAACTGGGGCTTGATTTATCACTCTATTGATTGTCTAGCCTTAAGAGAGCGATGGAGAAAACGGTAACCATGCATATTAAACTTAAAAGTGTACAGTGCACACGTTTGTTTTCCCTGAGAAGTGGCTGCTAAACACTCACCAGCACACTTGGTAATGTCTATTGCTATTTACCGAGCTAGAAGTTCAGATTTTACAGTATTATAAAAACAGTTTTTACCTAGCGGACCTCATGAGAGAGTCTGAAGTTCCCTTCCCCCCAGCGATTCCCAGACCACATTTTGAGGACCGTTGGGTTATATGATAGTATAATTAAGTAAACCTGAATGACCAGATCCAAAGAGAAATTATTCATGGGCTTGAGTTTGGAGGTTCTCTCCAATGGTGTGCCCCTGGGCTCTGCCCTGGGCTCTGTGCTGTTTAACATTTTTATCAATGACTTAGATAAAGGCATAGCAGATGATGTGAAGCTTGAAGAGATAGCGAACATAGAGGCCAGATCAAAAAAGGTTTCACCAAACCAGAATGATGAAACAAATCAAGTAAGAAAAAATGTATGAGGGACAAATGTTACATTTCACACAGGCTAAAATAAGCAACTTTGCAAATATCCAGTGGGAGAGGTATTTAGTAGACCATGAGCTCAACATGAAGTCAGTAGTGCCACATGGCAGCCAGCAGAGTGACTGTTCTCTTAGGTTGCATTAGAAGAGGGCTGGTGTTCAGAACAAGAAAAGTAATATTTCTGCTCCACTTGGGCCTTGTTAGGACACCCATATGAGCAGCTAGATTCATTTGTAGACATCACATTATAAGGGTGACAAGGGTTTTGCCATGCCAATGAAAATACTGACAGAGACAGCCAGACTGTGCCATTTCCCCAAATTTAATAACTCCTTCCTGAGGCTTATTGATTGGAACAGGAATAGAAAGGGGCATATAAAGAGAGGAGTGGGTTTTCCCCTTCGGAGGAAGGCAATGAAAGGTGAGAATCCTTTAGCTACTTGTTTCCTCAGGTTGGGAAAAGGTGATACAAAGCACTCACTCTAACCCAGCCTCCTAGGTGAGGGAGATTAAAAAAAAAGCTGCTGCACTACTGCCAGATTTGAACTTTTCAGTGGCATTCAGGCAAAGTGGTGAGGCATATAAAAAGACAGATGTAACAACAGCTGGTGGGGGGCCAGGGATCCTAGTCCTGGCAGTCTGGCCATGAAAGAATTATGTAAAGCATTCTGCAAACCTTAACATGCTATACAAATCTGAGATCATCATCATTATTATTGTTGTGAAAGAGCACTAACCATAACCTCCCCAAGCCCGACTTCCTGGGGGAATTGGCTCTGAAAAAAGTACCAACAATACTCCTCCAAACATATTCCCTGGGTACTCTAATGCTAAAAGAGCAGTTGGCCTTGCATAGAAGCAGCTGGCAGGGGGTGCGGAACCCTAGCCAATGAGACTGACATTGCTCTCCAGAGTTTCTCAGTAGTAACACAAGGATACCCTTGAGGGTCCTTGGAGTGTGAGTTTTTTAGGGAAATTGACATGAGAGTTTGCAGAGTAGAATGGTGGGGGGATTATTTCCTGTTTTTAAACAAAGGACTAAGAATGGTTTTATCCTATAGAGTTTCCTCTTCATTGTATTTTACTATGCTTAATTATAAGCTTTTACATGCTTAGTAATTTGCCCCTATGAATTGAGTCTGTCCTGGAGGGTATCTTGAATCAAATATAATTCCTCCTACACTGAACTACTGTGTGGGGACCTTAGGTGGAGTGAGACCCATTACATTAGAAAAGACAGACTGGTTGGAACATGGCCAGAAGAAAGTCACTAGTTGTGCTAGGGCCTGCTCTATTCCTGGTCAATTGCCTACTGTCTCATCTCATAGAGGTAAGACACCCCAAAATATAAGGTACTGAACAAAATTTCCTACATGAATTTTCATCTGTTCACTGTACCTTTGGCATGCTTTATAGTCTAGAGATTGGTTTAGGAGAGTTGCGTTGAATCAGAAATTTGGGTTGTGAACAAAGTCTGGCACTTTTGTTCCTTGTATGAACTCATGACCACCTGGGCAGGGGAGTCCTCACAGAAGCTCAGCCAAGGATATGAAGAACAGTCTATCTCTATGAGAACAGGCCCCAAATCAGCCATAGAATGACTCAGATTCTCTCCTCCATTTCTTTAACCCTTCCTTTGTCCCTTCAACTATTTATAACGTTCAAAGGATCTAAAATACAGATCTGCAAATGGAGATAATAGATAACACCTTACTTTCCAATTAGCCACCACCTAAGAGCCCTTGAAAAGCTGGGAATTCGTCACTGGAATTGTCACTCTATCAGTGGTGACTCAAATCTATACGACCTGGAAGCCTATCACATCCCTCTCTAGTAGCCAGTGTGATGAATATCCTTGAATAAATTTTGTCTGGACACAATTAAGGTGCCAGTGTTTTTCTTCTTTTCTTCTCCCTAGCAGAGATGCTGGTTTGCTACTTAATCAGTTATTTGGAGAGGCTTTTGACATCAAATGTAGAAAGTAAAATGGGCAGGAGAAATTGAGTAAGTTTCTCACTTTAAACTCTGAGAATTTACAAAAATAACCTTCTTTCCAACTACTGTATTGAGTCATCCTAATTTACCAGGAAGGTGAGAGGATTTGAGAACATCCTATAGGAAGATATGCTGAAGGGACTGGGTAAGTTTAGTCTGAAGAGCAAAAGCTTATTGATAACTGTAAGCCCAGGCCCCCCTCAATATGGTCTCCTGAAAGTTACACCCAGAGCCAAGAAACTCTTTGGATCAGTTATCTATTCAAAACTTCTGGCTCAAAACTTCCATTCAGTGTATCCTCTAGCAGACTATAAATCCGATTTAATGCAAGAAACCATTAGTAAAAAAGCACCTAAAAAAACCTTTCCATCCTCTCCTCCCCTGCATGCACTACGGGCATACTCTCTCTCAGAATCTCACATGACCAGTGGGAGAAGGAACACCCATAGCTCAGACAAATCGTCCTCTTAGGGTGGTGTGCCAGGTGGAATGTCTCTGCCTCTGAAGCTACCACTGGAGGCTTCCACAATGCTTCTGATGTCATCCGCTGGGCTGCTTCCTCCACTAGGTTGCCATCTGCTATTTCTCCAATGAGCTGCTGTTACCATCTGTGGCTTTGCTGCTGAATTAATGTAGGCTCTTGCTTGGCTTAATTGCAGCTAATAGGCAGCTTATTTCCAGCCAGGAAAGTTGTTTTTGTTTCTGTCGTTGTGAGATAGCCTATAACCTCAGTTCTTTTGTGAGTCAAGTCCAGAGCCATAGCCAGCTAGCATACCAAGTTATTTCAACTCCCATTTCTCCCTGGAAGCTAAGGCCAAAGTCAAGTAAAATTACTCTTGGAGTCTTACTTAGCCATACTAGGGTGGCTGAGTGGAGTCAGATTTAAGCTCAAGGTAAGGAAAGACATCCAAAGAATCAAAGCTCTCCAAAGATAGAAGGAATTTTATCAGGAAAGTGTGTCAAGGGCAGCTAGGTGGCACAGTGGATAGAATGTTGGGCCTGGAGTCAGGAAGACTCATCTTCTTGAGTTCAAATCTGGCCTCAGACACTTATTAGCAGTGTGATCCTGTGCAGGTCACTTGACCCTGTTTGCCTCAGTTTCCTCATCTGTAAAATGAGCTGGAGAAGGAAATGCCAAACCACTCCAGTATCTTTGCCAAGAGAGCACCAGATATGGTCATGGAGCGTCAGACATGACTGAAAAATGACTCAACAACATGGTGTGTTCACCCTCATTGGAGAAAATAGGATTTATATAGCACTTTCAAATTTGTAGAATGCTTTACATGTATTGTCTTCTTTGATTCTCAACAACCCTGGAAAATAAAGTGCTATTACTATCCTCAGAAGATGAGGAAACTAGCAGTCAGTGGTTAAGTAACTTGAGCAGGGTTGTACAGCTAGTGTCAGAGGCTAGGTTTGAACTCAAGCCTTCCTCACCCTAAGTTCCATGCTCTAACCTGCTGGGCCACTTAGCTGCCCCTCAAGCAGAGCCTGCATAATCAATCATTTTGGATATTATAGAAAGGTTAGAACAGTTAGGTGGCACAGTGGGTAGAATGCCATGCCTGGAGTCAGGAAGACTCATCTTCCTGAGTTCAAATCTGGCCTCAGACACTCCCTAGTTGGGTGACCCTAGACAAGTCACTTAACTCTGCCTCAGTTTCCTCATCTGTAAAATGAGCTTTGCCAAGAAAACCTCAAATGGGGTTAAGAAGAATCAGGATGGAAAACCAACTGAAAAAACAAGAAGGGATCTTTGGTGAGGGATAGGTGGGACTAGATGGCCTCTGAGGTTCCTTTTAGTTCTTAGATTCTATCATTCCTCCATGGAATTTTCTCTGATTTCCACAGCTGAAAGTGATTATTCTCTCAAATTTTCTTAGAATTCTTTGGATTTCTCCATTACTTTTACCATCTTATCAGTGTGTATGTCAAAGAATCACATAGTCTGGGAGTTGGGAAGGACCTCAGTGATGACCTAGTTCAACCTTTATTTAGCTCAGTCTGTAGTACACTTCATGTTTATGGACTGACTATATTTCAACAGGAATCCCCTCTACGACATCTCCAACAAGTGCTTATGCAGCCTCCACCTGAAGACCCCCTAATGAAAGAAAAGTCATATTCCTCCCTTAATAGGGGGATACTGTAAGCTCCCTGAGGTCAAAAAGTGTGGTTTTTCTCCTTTAGGCACTTAACAAATGTCTGTGCAAATGAGTTGAATGTTTATTCTCCTTTCCCTTTGTAAATTAACCCTAGAAAATTCACTCATGTAGCTTGTAGGATGTAGCAATGAGGCAGAAGGGAAGGAAGGAACAGCTGCTGGAATCGGATATCCAATCTCAGTGGTGGCAGCAGCCAAAGGGAAGCCATCAGGAATTGGGGTGGCTTTTTTCTGATCCCAGAGATCAAAATAGGTTCAAGGCCTAGGAAGATCTAGGAAGTCTGCTGCTTTGGACCGGGGCTCATGTATCAAATTGAAAACAAAACAAAACAAAACACTTATTTAGGACCAACTTTGGGAACGGTTCTGTGCTAGGTGCTATGGATACAAAGACAAAACCAAAATGGATCCATGCCCATTAGAAAATTACATTCTACTGGAGTGACATGACATTACATACACACACACACACACACACACAAATAAACATAGAACAGAAAGAAGAAAAAGTTAACCAATGGTCTGCAGGGTGTAAATCAGAGGCTTTGTGGAGGAAGGAGAGGGCACCTTAAAAAAGGATAAGGATTCTAAGAAGTGGAGGAGGGAAGGAAGAACATTTTAGGCGTAAAGGAAAGTCTTATACAAAGGCAGGAAGGTGAGAAATCGCATGCCAAGTTTAAAGAGCATCTATTAGTCCAGTTGGATTGGAACAGATTATGTGAAGAGGAGTGATGCACAAATAAGATTGAAAAGGCAGGCCAGAACTTGTAACAATACTTGGTAGTAATGTGAATCCTTTAAATTCTATAAAATGTTATCCAGTTTGTACTGGAAAAGTGTATAACTCAGACTTGAAGACCTACTTTTCCCTGACTTGGGAAGGTAAACTAAGGGAACATTAGGGCTATTTTCACCTAAGCTAAGGCACCTGGGTGCTTTAGAAAGCAGTGCAAACCTGGGGGTAAGAAGGGGGTGGAAGTGGAAGACAGGGAGGGAAGGATGCAAAGGGCCACTGGGGCTTAGTTAACAGAGGAGCTAGGATCCTTCGAAGTTACCTGAAAATCACAGGGCTGGAGGAGAATGAGGGCCGCCTTCCAGTCTTTGAAGGCCTGTTATGTGAAAGAGCAAAGAACTAGGAGCAGTGGAGGCTCAGAAGTTTCAATTCTAAAGAAGCAAACAATTATAACTTTCCAGAAGGGGCTGCCTTGGAAGTAGCAGATTCCTCATCCCTAGAGGTGTCCAAGGAAGGGATGGATGATCATGTGTTGGGGATGCTGTACTACTAACTCTTGTTCAGGGATAGAGTGGACAAGAGACCTTGGTTCCTAAATTCCTTCTAGCTGAGATTCACCTCAAAGAACCAGCTGAGCAGAGGGGATGTGTTAAAGCCCAACAGAGTGGGAGATTGGGAGGAAAGTCAAAAGCTCAGTGGTTCCAAGTGGCAAGCAGCAATACTAACAGCCCTTCATAGGCAGGCAATCTGTCCTAGGCACCTATCTACCTCCAAGCTGTTAGAAAAGGTAGTGTTTGGCACAGTAGGTGCTTGCTAAATGTTTACTGATTGCTCGATACATCCCTAGAGCTCAATAGTAAGAAGCTTGAGGGAGAGATTGCCTATGTTGTGTGTTTCTATTTGATTAATCTCTCCAACATGGTCTCCAACATCTCTCACCTTTTATGTAACACTCTTATATGCATGCTAATTCAACTAACAGGGTTAACTTGGCTGTACCAACCCCCTCACACATACAACAGTCTATGCTCTCCAACCTCCTGGCCTTCTGTATGTCTGCAATGTTATCATGGCTCCATGAAAAAAAAATACAACCCTTGTATTTGCAAAAATGAGACTTTACACTCATATCCTGGCTCCATCATTTAACAATCTGAGTGACTTGAGGTATATGCTTTAACTTCCCAGGACCTCAATTTCTTTGCAAAATGAGGGGCTTGGACTAGATATGCTGTCTCAGGCTCCTTCTCACTGTAAATCTATGATTATTTTTTCTGTTCTTGAATTCTTTCAAGCTCAAATCGAATGTCCTCCACTCCAGGAAACCTTCTTTGACCTCCCCAGGTTGGTATTGACCTCCACCCACCACCTTCCATAGCATTTAGTTTGCACTTATTTCTCTGCTGCACCTATCGTGCAATATGCTCTACTGTATACAGTTAGCTGCTTCTGGCAACTCCCTACACCTCCTCATTAACCCCCTCAGCTTCCATGACCTTCTGTTTGTATGGGACTCCTTCAGTCTTCAGCCTTGGTGTCTCTGCCTCCAAGACATGTGCCATTAATGTCCCACCCAGGACCTTACCCTCAGGTTTCAAATTGAGCTCACAGGATTAGGTACTAGGAGAGACCTGAGATACATCTAATTCAACTCCCTCATTTTATAGTCGGGGAAATTGAGGCCTAGGGAGGCACAGTGACTGGCACGCCCAAGGTTATACAATTAGAGCTGTAATTCAGTGATCTCTACCAAACCTTCACCTCGTTCTGATTTTACAGCTGCGGGTAGCTCCACCATTCATATAAATCTCTTATGTCCTAAGCCTAGGCACATCACTGACTTTTCTTTTCCCTTCTTCCCCTAGCCATAATTCTCACTGATCAGATCCTGCTGATTCCACCACTGCCTTCCTTGGCATCGATGATTATGATGGACCCTTTCCCAAGCTTACTAGAGAATTAGTACATAATGGTGCCTGCAACAACTGTTGCCAGTGGGTACACTGACCCTGGAAGACTGTGTATACGTTTGCATTTTGCATCATTATAAAACAAAGGAACGTTTTAACCTGTGTAGTATTCAATAATCAGACCGTGTCCTCTAGCATATGTTTCTCTTTGGGTTTGTATAGCGTGTCCTAGAGCAAACTCGCTTCATTTTTCAGGGATTCCAATGGGGATCCCCATTGTTTTGTGTCTGTGGAGGGCAGGAAGAAATTAGGGACTATTTTGAACTGGTCACATTCCTAGGGATGGTGGTCACTGATGAGAACTGACCCAAGATTAGTCTGGCTGGACTTGTTTGGTTCTGAGGCTCCACTCTGTTCCTAATGGCAAGCGGGATCTACCAGGGAAGGTAACAAGTCCCCTCCATTCTCCACTGATCTGGGAAATTTATAGTCTACCTAGCTGGATTGGGGAGACAGTGATGCTTATGGATGGTGGATGTTCTATACAGAGTGGGGACACTGACCCCAAGAGTACAGACACCTGCACCCCAACTGGATGAAAGATACTAAAATTGGGACCTCAGGGATAATTCTACACCTGGGACTGTGACACTGAGCAGGTTGTGGTTGGGCAAACATGGGGCACCTCAACCTGAAGGACACTGACTCTTGAGGGATAGATGCCTTGACCAGACAAGTAAACTGAGCTCAGAAGAATGGATGTCCCAGTCTGAAACAAAACACTAGAAGATGAACATCTTTGCCTAAGGCAAAACACTGCCCCTAGGACAGATACCTCCATTAAAGGCCCAACATCAGTATCCTTGATGGAAGAGATGTTCCGGCACCATCCAGAGTGGAACTCTGGTAGTGTTGCTAGGGCTACGTGGTATCCCAAAATAGAATGCTGTATAGGTCACAGTGACCCCTGCCAGGTTCCAGTGGCTCACTGTTGGGAGAAGCCAGTACTAGGAGACGAGGCAGTTAGAGCTGATAAAGCTTCCTAGACTGACTGGAAAGCCCTCCAGGTCTCCAAGCACAATGGGTCCTGCCTCTTTCCGGAAACTCGGCAGGGCTTGGCCCAGGTTTGGCTCTGTTTTTCTCTGGCTTTGGGTATAGCCATGGGATCCTTATCAACAGTCCTGATAGTTAAGCTTTTTTGGAAGGGTGTCGTAGTAGGAAGGACAGGGCAGATACATGGCTCATCATAGGTCCAGGGTCCCAGCTCCACTGGGTCAACCAGCCTTTTAATCTCCGCACAAAGGACCTTTAAGTGGTAGTGGCATGTGGACACTGGGAAGGGAGAAAAGCATCACAAGACCTAGATGCCTAGGATTTTAGGACTGGGGTGGGTGTGTAGGAGTTCTTCTACTATCTCCTAGTCCTCCACCATCTTTCTGGAAGGGCCCCTGAGATGGAGAGAATTCAAAACAGCCCCTCTTGTCTATCCAGGGGTACAGGGGAGGGCTAGGATCCCATTTCACCTCATTCTGGGAAACAAAACCCTTTCAGAGTTGCCCTTGGCTGCTACCCCTCCTCCTCCAGCTCTTTCGGCAAGACAATGGGGCATTGAACTAGGTTCCCTAGAATGGGCCCTTGTTCTTCGACCTTCCCCTCACCCCAAGACCATTCAGAGTCTGTCCTGCCATGTACCTTGACTTGCTGCTCTGTCCAAAGTACTGCCCCCTGCCTGGCCCTCTCACCTCTCCCTCTTTCCCCTTGGTTTTGTCCTGCTTTTCCTCATCTAATGTCCTCTGGGGTCCTTCCGTCTGATTCCCTTAACCCAGCTTTGGGGCCTTTAGGGGCTGCAGCAGGTACATGGAAACCATAACTGCTTGGGTCCAGGAAGCTGCCCTGAATTGCTTTTGCTTCTTTACATTCTCTAAGATTTCCCTCAAAAGACAGAAATGAGTCAACAGACAAGAGGAAGTGGAAGATGGACAGAACTGTGGAGAAAAAGGGAGGGACAGGGTTGGGACAAAGGGGAGAGGCCTGACTCACGAGGGGCGGTCCCTGCCCAGGTCCCACCTTCCCTCCCTCCATATAGCTGTTTGTGGCCAGAGTGCTATTACTCCTCCTTCTCTTCATTTGGATGCAGCCATGGCTCCCAGCCTTCGGTGAGGTCATGGGACACTGGGTCTAAGGCTTGGAGGAAAGGAGGGTTTCGGGGTCTCAGATATACATGGCAGGTTGGGGAGAGGTGCCCCAACTTCTGAACTGGGGATCCCAGGCCCTAGTGCTGAGGTATAGACCTCTGGGGAGTCCACCTGGGATGGAGGTCAGGACATGTACAGCCCCTGAGCCACCTGACCCCCCCAGGTAACTCCCCCCCTACTCCAATCTCAGGTTCTTGCTACCTGTCTCTCTGCTGATTTTATTTCTGGCTCTAGTGGCTGCAGGTGAGATTCACTCATTCACCTTACTCATCCTAGGAATTTAGGAGTGGGGAAAGGGCAGTTATGGGGAATGGTGTCATATCTGGGATACGTGAAATAGAGTTGGGACTGCACAGTGCCATTTAGCTCCATGGGGATCCTATCCATCCTTGGCTGTCCTGGGAAGGGAAGATAACCTACCAAATCACTTGATTTCCACTATAAAGACCCTGTATGAAGGTAGGGTATTGGGATGGGTGGGCCCGAGACCTCTGCCCTACCCCTTCCTTCTGACCCCATCTTCCCAGCCTTGGAGGTTCCAATCTCCCCTCATTCTGCCCCCTCGAATTTTCTCTCTAACAGCAGAAACCCCATTGTCAAACAAGCGTACCCTGCAGACTGAGGATGAAAGTGAGGCAAATGCTTTAGAGTCCGAATACCTAGACAGCCCTGATTTTGAGAAAAGCCTGAGATCTGCTGGTAAGGATGTAGGTGATGAGGAAACAGATGGTGAGATTCTCCAGATGGGGCATCAAGGCAATGACCCTGTAACTGATGAGGCTGTGCTCCCCTACCTAAGGCAGGGATATGGTGAATGAGGCATTTTGGACCCAAGAGTGCCTTTTACCCTTTCTTCTCTCCCCCTCCCCCCTTTCCCCTTTGTAGTTGAAGAAGAGGAGAGCGCAGAGGAAGATGAGGAAAATGAATTCCCTTTTCAGAAGAAGGCTCGAGGTGAGTTCAGCACTTTCTACCTGGACTCCAGGGGAAAGGAATTCGTGTGTGTGTGTGTGTGTGTGTGTGTGTGTGTGTGTGTGAGTGTGTGTGTGTGTGTGTGTGTGAGAGAGAGAGAGAGAGAGAGAGAGAGAGAGAAGGGAATTCCCGTATGTGTGTGTGTGTAGGGGGGGGGGGAAAGGTTACCAGGGGTTACTGGGCAGGAAGCCGAAATCCAGAAAAAAACAAAACGCATTTTAGACCTTGAAAGGACTGATGGAACAATGGGTCTTTAACCTGGAAGATCAGGGCTGGGACATCACTGTCATCAAGCATTTGAAAGATTTCCATGGGCAAGAGGGGGTTAGATTTAGAAGGCAAGGATTCCCTCCTGGGAGAGGTTTTCAGGGAAAGGAGGAATGACCAGAAATACAGAGGGGATTTTCATTCAGGTCTAGTTTGCACGACATCTGCATTCCCTTCCTTTTAATGGGACATTTGGCTATGACTGTGACAATGCTGGGAGTAAACTCTTCCCCCCTTTCCCCCCCCAATATTGAAAAGGCATACTGCTGGAGGAGTCCAAGGAAATAACTCCCATCTGCCACAGAATATTCCTCGGATGAATACCTGAAAGGGAAAATCTATGTAGGGTCTGCCCCCATTCAATACTGGGAATATATGGGAACAAGGAGGAAAATGAATGAGAAGTCACTGCATTCAGTTGGATGGGTGAGAGATCTTCCAACACTGATCTTATCCACTCCCTCCTTGTATCTCCAGAGGCGGAGAGGACCTCAGCAGAAGAGCTGGCAGGGCAGCAACATGAGACTGGGGCTTGATACCTGGTACAAGATCTATTTCCTAAGTGAAATCTGGTTGGCAGCCTAGGCCTCAGGGATTGGTGGTTATGTGGGCACATTTCAATGAGAAACCCCCATCTCATATCCTCTCCTCTCTTGCCTACAGGCCTATGAAGCTGCTGCCGGGAGCCTCTGCTGAAAATCAGACCCTGCTCCTTATACCCTGTTCTCTCTCCCTATTTTTATTCCTGAGTGACAGGGAATATTTGCCCTATCTCTACAATAAATACATCTGAGAAAAATCTGGCCTTAGCTAATGAGGGCTGTGGACTAGGGACAGGTGTGCATGTTGTAGTGACTTAGAGGAAATTTCCGCCCTTCAGATTCTGATACAAATCTGAATGCATCTATCTTCCATACTAAGTATGGGAGGCCGTTGACCCAATCACAGTTAGTAGCAGGGAGGTTTGGGGGGAGCTCAAGTCAATGTGCCTGATATCCTAGTGTCCTTATTTGGGGAATTTCTTCACCCAAAAGGGCAGAGGGATGAAACTCAGAATAAGAGAAAGAAACTGCAGGGATTCGGGGCAAATCCAGGCAAACCATTATGGACCTAATCAGTGAAACAACTCTGCAAGAGAAATGGGGCAGAGAAGGGAGACAAGAATGGTTAAGAGAAGGCAGCGGGGTGTGGTGGAGCCCTGAATGTGTAATCTAGAAGACTTGCTTATGAATCCTGGTTTTACTTACTAAGCTTTGTGACCTCGGACAGGTCAATGACGATCATAGGATTTAGAGAAGGGACTAGAAATCTAGGCCAACTTGTTTGTTTTAAAGATGAGGAAACTGAGGCCTGGAGTTGAGGGACTTGGCCCAAGATCACGTAGCTAATTTGGAGCCCAATGATTGCAAATAATCCACTGTTATTTCTATGACATGATGCATTCTCAACCTCTCTGGGCTTGTTTTCTCACATATAAAAAGGGGTTGGATGAAAAGTCTTTATGGTGGCTTCCTGCTCTAAACTGTACAATCCTGGAGGGGAGGGTCTGAGGGCACCCCTTCCAACACCCCACCCCAAGGGAGCACAGACAAACCCACCAGGGCTCGGCACCTTCCCCTTCTCAATAGAGGGCCCTTTCACTTTGAGATGGTTGCCTGCCAAGAGGCCAGCCTCTGACTTGTGTCCTTCCCTTCCTGGCCTCCCTCCCCAAATACTGAAGCCATCTTGGCAGCCTCAACGCAATCCCCCCCGAATGCCAGGAGTAACACTTCCCACCAGCTGAGAAACCACAACCATATAGCCTCTCTGTTTATAGATCTGTCTGTCTGTCTTCATATATATATATATGTATGTATGTATGTATATATATAATATATATATATTCTCTATATAGGGGGAGAAGTATAAACTTCTCTCGTGTAAAAATCCAAAATACAATTCTATCAACAATCAGTGGGGGTCAGTACAAAGTGTAACCGAGAAAACCCCAAACCAACCAACAGGAGAACATACGGAGCCAGGGATGGGGAGTGGGGCAAGCCTAAGCTGCTGCCCTGTGGAGCCACAGGAAAATGTGAGAGGTGGTGGGCAGGTCCCACCCCATGGCATGCATGGTGTTGGGGTTGGGGTCCTTTCTCCTGTTGACCTCTGCTCACCTGGGCTGCTTCCATTATAACAAGCTCTGTCCAGAAAAGCCCTTCGGGCACACTCCCTTCCACATCCTGCTCAGGTGGGTGGCCCCTTAATTATGGCCTGGGTCCTATCTGTTGTCAGGTTCCCTCCAACAGGCTTGTCTGGCCCCAAATTAGATTTCTGGCAACTTCTCTGAGCATAAACACAAGGGACAGTGCCCCTCTCCCACCCTCAGGAAGGCTGGCAAGGACAGGAGGGGGACCCTGATCACCCCCCTCCCAAAGGAAGAGGGGCCTTAGGAGACGGCAGGGTCCTTGGCCTTGGTGGGCTCAGAGCCAGACAGCAGGGAGATGGTGGGGTCGTCAGTGTAGTCCTCCCCCTCCGAGAAGTAAGGCCCCTCCCCTAGTTCGAAGAAGATGGGCAGGTCATTCCCTGTTGTATCCAAAGTGCTGGAGTCTACCAGGAACAAGGGCTGGGCTGTGTAGTGCACCAGCTGCTTCCCTGGGTGGGCAGAGGAAGAGGGTCATGGGTGTGGGGAGAAAGGGAAAATGAAGGCTTTGGAATTGGATATCATGGGTAGCATGGGGATCCCCTGCCCAGGCTGGTGTGATATTGGGGAGAGGGGTCACAGAGAAGGGGAACAGGTCCCAAGCTAGACCAGAGCTGAGGAGAAATGGAGGTCTCAGGCACTGGTGTCTGGGATTCCTGGGGCAGGAACAGGGGATCAAGGGGATGGCAGCCCAAGGTTCAGAGTCCAGCTCACCTGAGTCTGCACCACCTGTCTCAGTCTCCAGAGGCTTTGGTTGCTCCTGGGAGGAGAGGAGATCCTGGATCTGTAGGGGGTGGGGAGTGAGGGGCTGTGGGAAGGGGAAGGGGGCAGCTGGGTCTGGGGCCAAGGTCTTAACCTCACCTCTACTCCACCCTGGCCAAGACCACCCCACTCCACTTCATCCCATCTCTTCCCTTCCTACCCCATCCCACCCTACCTCATCCCATCCCATCCCACCCCACCCCACCTATACTGGGGGCCCTGGGGTTTTGGCAGAAAAGATTTTGGGCACCCAGGATACCTGCTAATAACCATTTCATCCCTCCCCAACTTCCCAGGGGCCCTTGACTACGCACACTAGCCAGGCTGCTGTCCAGGTCAGGCAGGCTCATGTCTGTCACAGACATTGAGGGGCTAAAGAGCTACCAGAGAAAAGACAGGTTGTTGAGTGGGAGGGGTAGGCTCACTAAAGAGGACGGGACAGTGACGTGGACAGGCCCAGAACACTCACATCTAGCAGGGCGCTGGTGTCTACACTGAAGCCGTGGGTGGTTAGCATGGTCTGTAGGTTGTCCAGGTTGGAGTCCATGGTATCCAGATGCTCACTAAGCTCATTTCTAACCAGGCAAAAAAAGAATGGACTAAGGATGAAGGGAAGGACCAGCGCGCAAGTCAAGGATGTGACGCTGTCCCAAACTGTAAAGAATAGGGAGGCAGCTAACCATGGCCCCAGAGGGCAGGATGCTCTGGATGTCCCTACCACCTCATGGCTGGGAGGGAGGTGGGGGAAGACAGGGACAGGTCTTACAGGCTCAGGGGCCCCAAGAAAGGCCACCAACACAGCCTGGAACTGCGTATGGATGTGTGGGTAGGAGAAGCTTGAGAGTGGGCATAAGTGGCTGCTACTTCACCTTCCCACCCCAGGGCTCCCTCCATTTCCCCATAAGATCTGTAGATATGCCCTGGATCTGACTAATTTCCTGCCTCAATTACTCTTGATGACCCTTTTCTTCAGTTGGTCTCCCTGCCTCTGGGCTTTCATTACCCACTGTAGACCCAGCAAAGTGTCCCATGTATCACAGATACCTATGTGCTGGTTGGCTATGCATATTACCACCTGATCAACTTAAACCACTACTCCCATAGTAGTCCCCTGCTCAAGAACCCTCCAATCTAAACCAGCTAGGATCAGAATATGAACACCTTTTACAAAATCCTGGATAAATGCTTATTTGGGATTTCCTTGAAGCCATCCAGTGATAAGGACCTCACTATTTACTGAGGCACTTTACTTAACACTTTGGGATAAGTCTAGCTGTTCTAAACTCCTGCCTGGCCTTTAAGTACTTCTCCCCCATTCCCTAAGACAAAACCTCTGCTCTACCCATCGAGCCCAAGCCTTGTCTTTCCCTGTCCTCTGCACAAGCTCTCTCCTCCTCCATAATCACCACATTCCACCCATCTCCAGAAGATGGGCAAGAACGGCTCCATGACTGACTGCTCTCATTCCCCAGGGAAGGAAGAGCTAGGCTTCTGTTGCTCACTGATCCTCAGACACCCTGCCTGGCTTTTGGTAGACTGCTGGTAACTCAAACACAGGTGCTTTTCTTGGAGGATCAGGGGAATTTAGGAAGAAAAAAGCTCCTGGTAAAGTTTGGACATAATGCTGTATGAGAAGACTAAAGAGAAGAGTGGATACAATTCCTTTAAGTATCTGATATGGGACGAGAGACTAAATTTTAAGTGGCATTAAGTGTAGGAGCAATGGCTGTGAATAAAAGGAGGAAGATTTGCACTCTGGGTAGAAGGACTAACAGTTGAACTGTCCAACAGAGGAACAGGGTGAGAGGGAGGCAATGAGCTCCTTGTTACTGGAAGTGTCCAAGGAGAGGCTGGGCAACTGTTGTGTGGTGGGAGTATTTGGATAGAAAGCATGACCCTGGAGATTCCTTTCAATTGCAAGATTTTTTTGATGCTATTTTGTGCTGGGCTCTTAGAAAGTGTGGGAAGGAAAAAATGCCAAATAGGAGGCTGAGGACAGAGGTTAGTGCAGCAAGCAAACTTCTCTTGGGTCACAAATTAATACCTGATTGATACCAATCTCATCTGACCAACCAATATAACAATCCACTTCCTCTACCAATGAAGGGAGAGGTAGCTGGGGCCTAGAAGGAATGCAACTCAAAAATTTTCAATAGTTGTTCAACTTTATCTAGGTCAGAGTACAAACCCAGGGTCACATTGACCCAAATCCTCCCAAGATTCCACAACCTCCCTGGGGAAATGAGGCCCTTTGAAAACTCAGGCAAAGTTTCAGTGCATGAAGGGGCCACAGGATGACCTGTGACCAAGCCCCCTAACTATCCCAGGAAGGAATGGGCTGACAGAGCGGGCAGGCAGCTCTCCACCACCTCTAGATCTACCTAGGGAACCTACCTTGAGGTGGCTCTACTATCTATTCCTGGGAGCGCCTGGCCCAGGAGGGTGGTGACTGATGTGGCTTCACTGGGAATGACTCTCCCTTCTGCATAGGAAAGGGAAAGGATCCTGCATATTATAGGCCTCATCCAAGCCAGGCTCCCCTTGGACGTCTTTTGGGCCAGGCAAGCCTCCCTTTGTGGGAAAGTTCACCTTAGTTGAATACACAAGATGCCATCATAGTCACTGACACCAATAAGCTGGGATGGGCATTAGATTGAGCCTTGGGTGGATGGGTCAGGAGCTCTTCCCAAATATGCCCTTTCTCCCTCCCCTCTTTGGGGGCAATGCTAACCCTGGCTGTGATCGGCAATGCAGAGAGGAAGAGGCATGGCTGGGGAAGAGGCGGGCGACCTCAGACATCTGTGGAGTACGAGTCAAACTGCAAGATACAAAAGAGAACAGCACGTGCCCGATTCAAAGTAGGGACTGGGGGACCAGTGAGGTCTGGAGGGCTCATGCACTCCCTGCTTCCACCCTAGCCCAGGGCTCCTGGCTGGAAAGGACTGCCAGGCCTTCTCAGAGCACTGAGTCACTCATCACTTTCTCTGTAGCTGGTCCTAGTCCCTGGGCTGGGGCTAAAGCTGGGTTTGAGGGTGCCTGGTTCCCTAGCTGCATGTGGGGGTGAGGCCTGGAGAGACAGAGGCAGGTGCCTACGAAGGAATATGTGAACACACACACAACTCTTTTTCCCATCCAAGAAGGGAGATGGGGTAGACAGAAAGCAGCAGAGAGCAAAGAGCAGCCAGCAGATTAATGATAGAGCCAGAGGCGGCGGCGGCGGTAGCAGCACTGGGGTAGAGCTTGTGTGGTGCCAGGGAGGTCAGTTTGGTCCACTCTCACAAGCCAGTAGGGAGTCCCAGTGCCCTTGCATGTTTTCTTTCCCTCAGGTTGACTCTGGGCTGATGTGTGTGATGTCTCTGCACACCCACACTCACTTGTCGAGGCAGGCTACGCTGAGGCACTTCTCGGGAGTCTGGAGGGGACCTGGAGGTGGAGAGGAGATGGCCCCACCCACGGTGCCAGAAACAGAGGCGGCAGTGCTGGGTTCACTCTCCTGAAGAATGGAGTCGATGAAGGTGCAAGGGGACAGGGGGGTCTCCACCACTGAAGGGGGATGGCCTGGACTGGTCTCCTCAATCTGGGGGCTTCGTGGCGGGCTGGGGGGCTCCTCCTTGATTCGTATCATTGGGCTGATCCTGAGGAGAGATGGGTTTGCCCATACATATAGATACCCAGAAGCATGGTTGCCCCAGCTTGTGGGGGCCCCTCCCCATGATCCAGCTTTTTCTCCTGTTTTCTCACAACCACTTCCCTCCCTGGGGCTTCGTGGTCTACAGCTTCTACCACTGTGAACTAGACCTATAAAGGCAGAGTTTACATGAGCAAACTGAGCAGGGGAAGAAGGCATGAGGCCACAGGGTGAGTGCTTACAGAGGAAGAAGAGGGAGGTCCACAGGAGAAAGGACAACACTAAAGTCAGGGAGGTTCCTTGTGGCCTTGTGGGCAGAGGAGCAGCCTTCCAAGGAGTCGAAGTCCTAACCTTGAATCTGTGTCCCAAAGGCTGTAAAGGGGGATGCCAGGGGAGGATGTGGTGTTGGGGCCCTACCTCTCATCCACGCTGCCATTGGGGGAGGCCGAGGGGCTGGATTGGGCCAGCTCTGTGACATCTGAAATGATGGGTCCACTATTGGCTGCAGAGTCTGAGGAGTATAGGTTGGAGCCACTATAGGTTGGGGAAGAAGCCTGGAACAGCCAAACAGGGTTGGGGGATGATCAGGGCAGCAACCCTAGCTTCTTGTTCCCTCCTCTTCCTTCCCCCATCGTATTAATGGGTGAAGTCTGCTCTTGAGAGGCTCTCTGTATGGGATTCTTTTCCAGGGGCAAGCTCCCTCTTCCCTGTTCTGCACACAGGATTGTGGACCAATCCAATCCCAGCCTCCTGACTCCTTCCTGATCTCTCTCTCTCTTCTGTTTCTTCAGCATTTCCCTCCTCCCAGGAACATTATCAAATGAGATCCTGGTACACAGTGGGCAGGCATTTAACAGATGCTTGTCCCCATCCCCTTCCCTGTGTGCTCACCGTGTAGGGAGAGGAGCCATGGACGTGCTCTAAGGAGTACTGGCGGCTGTACTTGGGCATGGAATGTGCCGAACTGCTATCATTCAACATCAAGGGGCTGCAAGGGAGGGAGCCACAAGGAGGAGAGGTCAGGCAGAAAGGGAAGAGTGTTCAAGGAGTACAGGTAAAAAGTATCTGGGTAGGAATTACTGGGCCTGCTCAGGTGGAATGAGTCCTAATGCTTGGGAGAGCAGGGTCTGTTCAGAGACTTTGGTACGAAGATGAGGTGGGGGGTGATATGTCCTGAGGTCTGCTCTGAGAGCTGCAGCAAACTACTCACATCTTCCTTTTCACCCCCAGGATCCGGTTTGACTGGACGAGAGAAATCAGGAACTGGATCAGCTGTATGAACAGAGAAGGTTGTCGGCCTGGGCTCACCATACTGAGGCCTTAAGCACATGTCTAACTATCTTTAGGCCCAGGAAATGGAAAGCAACCAAAGGGGACCACCTTTTAAAACAGGGCCCACCCTTTCTCTTCTATTTTCACAAGCTCTCACCTTGTTGACTACTTTTTGCTGCTGGGCATGCTTCTGCCGAAGGCTGGCAACCTCTCTCCATAGGGCTTCATTCTCACTGCAAGAAAAGCAAGGAAGGGGGATGGGCAAAGAGGCTCTGGGAACCCATGATGCCCTAGAACAACACTGTGCCAAGCATTACATGGAGCCCTGGAGGAAGGAAGCCTAAACCAGACATGCTTACTACCTTCACAGAGCTCAGGCTAATGCAGGTACCTGAGAGGTCATTTACTCTAATCTCTTTATTTTTCAGATAAGGAAATTGAAGTTCAGTGATTTGCACACTAGTCTTAAGTAGAAGAGACAGGATATGAACCCAAGTCCTCTGACTTCAACTGTGGGGCTTTCCCTTGTGCCACACTAAAGCTTCATGGGCAGTGAAGAGAGGGAAGGAGGATGTGCTCCTTTAGCCAGCTCCCTGCTGCTCCCTGTGGTGGCTGAGCATGTCTGGGGGCTCAAACTTGCCCCTACAGGGAGCGGCTGATGAGTCTGGGGCACAATGTTACTCCCCTACTCTCTCCTTCACTGGCCAGCCCAGCTGGAGAAATGGGGTATTCACTCAACCAAAGCTTCTTTGGGAAGAGAAGGACAAGTGTATCCGGCTCCAGAGTGGGAGAGGGAAGAGAGGCTGGAATCAGGGGAGAAAACCTGGATCTCAGCATTCTAACCCCCCAATTCTGGAAAGCCAGGAGGAAGGGATAAGGAAACATGAAGATAACGATTTTGTTCCCCTGGAGCCATCACTGATGCAGCTTAATTAAACACAGCGCCAGATCTCATCACCTAGCAATTGGGACAGGTTAGCTGGCAGGGCAGGGCTCCTGGGTCTAGGTGTGCCAGGAGCCCCAGGATGATGGATCACGCCGAACGCTGTTTCTCTTGGTGTGTCAGCCCCCCACCACTGACGGCCCCTTTTATTTTTTTTGGCCTGCTATTAGTAATTTAGAAACCGAATCCTTAAAGGACTCAGGAGATAGAAACCTATCCAGAAGACAATATGGGTTGTCTCCGACTTGGTTGTTGCTGTGGTTTGTCCTTCATTCTTGAAGAGGAGCATGACATCAGCGAGGTGATGCCATGACATGCAAATTAATTGGATTTAAGTGAGGGAGGTCTGTGCAAGGTCATTAGCCTCACTTTCAACTCGGGAGCCATCCGAGTCCAGTGGCAATATGTGGATCAGAACAACAGGAGAGGGCCCTGTCTGCAAAGGGAACTAAGATTTTTAATAGGTCTCAGTCTGAGAGGTGACTGAGGTAAAGGGACAGAGAATGGCTTCTTTTACTTAGTCAAAACAAAACCCAACAAAAAACCAACTTGGGAGGAGAAGACCCTTAGAGTTTCTAGCCAAAACAGAAACAACTGCTATTTACATTCACTCTGAGACAATCAGATGGCTCTGAAGGCGAAAGTGAAGCTGATGACTTTGCACAGTCCTCCCTCACTTAAATTCAATTCGCTTGCTTGACAGGGCATCATCTCCTGGATGTCCCAGTCCCCTTAGAGAAAGGAGTAATAGGAACTGCCCCATCAAGGACCCAACTGCAACCAGTTGGACAACACAGCTCACTCCTTCCTTCCCTTTTTTTTTGGGGGGGGGAGTCTTTGTCTTTCCCTTCCCTTCCCTCCATCCATATAGGGTGATCTGCTTAAATGAATGTAAATTTTGATCACCAATACCTCACAAGACATCTTGAGGTTTACAGCTAGATTTCTTTCTTAAGGACCATGCCTTAAACCCAAATCCCTCTGGCTCTCATTGATTGGCTAACAATAAGTCCCAGGCCAAGCCCCACTTGGTCATTGTAAAGGGAAGGCCCAACAGTTCTAGAAAAGGTGTTTCCCGTTGGGCAGAATAGGCTCAGGTAGGTTGGGGATGGGGGTTGGAGAACCAAAATTTTCTTAGGAGACCATGGCTTCCATCCAATTCTGCCACAGGTCAGGGTTCTAAGCCCAGAAAAATGGTACCCTGTGACTTGAAGCAAAAGATTCCTCAGTTAAGGCACTGTTTGGGGGGAAAACTAAGTTACCTTCTCAAGACACATAAAGGACTTGGGTGTCTGGGGGAAAGTAGGGCTTCTAGAATGTATTTCCCTCACGCCTCATGCATATGGATTGAGTTCTCTGAGTACAGGAAAGGGGAATCCTTTCTCATTCCTCTACTAACTCTTGGTAGCTCATGATAGAATGAAGAAGAGGCAGTGACCACTTGATATTGTTGGTCTCAGACTCTGAGCTGGGGGGCTGGTCACAGTCTAGCTCTTCACCTACTTTCCATAGCCTCCAAACAACGGAAATAAAAAACTCATGATGTCAGGACTACACAGCCCTGCCAGGATTCTAGCACTGTGGGCTGTCAAACTGCCAATGCGCCTTTAAAGATCAGCATCTGGGAGTACTTGTGTGTATCTGAGCATGCATATGCCTATGCTTTGGGATCAGAAAGAGAAACTGCAGAGTATGAAGGAATCTGACTCAGCATGGGTGGTCAGATCAGACAGAACCACCACGTGGAGAATGAAGGCAAACAAGGGATGGGGGTTAAATATAGAGGAAGAAAGGCATTCTTAGAAGATTAATGCTATACATTTGTTTTTCGTGTGTGTGTGTGTGTGTGTGTGTGTGTGTTTTCTCTGGGAAATAACTAAAGTCCCACTTTTTCACTTGAATGCCCCAAGAAAGGGGCCTATATTCTCCCCCATCCTCCTCCGTTTGGAAGAATCAATATTTCCTGAAACATGTCCAGAGGAAAGTGATCAGCATGGTGAGAGAACTGAGAACTGGATACTATGCCATGTGAGTTGGGATGTGCAGCTGAAAAAGAGAAGACTGATAGGCACATGGGAATCATTAAGTACGGGAAGGGAGAGGGCTCATTATATGAGTCCTCCAAGTTAAAAAGGTTTTGTTCAAATTACATACAAGATACAAAGTAATCTCCCTGAGATATAACTGGTTGCTTCTCCTAGCATACTTCATAAATACACTCTAGTTCCCCCAAACCCTCAATTTCACTTCTCCCAGTCACAAGACTTGCAATCTATATATCAACCTCTATTGCTTACTTTTACCCCACATCTAATAAAACTAGTAATCATTTACACAGCACTTCAAGGTTGGCAAAGTGCTTTACGAATATTATTTCATTTGGTCCTCACAACAACCCTGAGAAATAGGTGCTACTATTATTCCCATTTTACAAATGGGCTGAAAGAGGTTGACTTGTCAAGGATCACAAAATAACTAAGTGTCTGAGCCTGGACTTGAATTTTTCTTCCTAACTGAATTAAATTCAACATTTATTAAGTGCTTACTACATGCCAGGCACTGTATTAAACGCTGGGAAAACAAATAAGAAAGACAGTTCCTGCCCTCAAGGAGCTTACAATCTAAAAGGTAAAGATAACATACAAAAGGAAGCTGGAAAGTGGTGTGGTGTGCTGTGCCCACCAGGGGGAACCTGGCCTGGGAGCATCCTGTTCCATGGAGTAGTCAGTCAGTCCAGTGACTTGGCCTTTTTGATGTTCCCCAAATCAGACACTCCATCCCCTCCTATTTGGAATTTTTACTGGCTGCCCTTCCCCAAGTCTAGAATTCTTTCCCTCCTCATCACTGCCTTCCCAGGCTTTCTTTAAGTTTCAGCTAAAATCTCACCTTCTACAAGAAGCCTTTCTTGATATTCCTTAAAGCTAGTGTTTTCTTTTGGACATTATCACTAATTTATTCTGCTTATATCTTGTTTGTACAGTTACTTGCATGCTGCTTAACTCCATTAGACTGTAATCTCCTTGAGGGCAGTTTAGGTGTTTTTTTTTGGGGGGGGGTTCTTTGTACCCCCAGTGCTTAGTACAATGCCTGGCACACAGCAGGTACTTAATAATTAGTATTTATTGACTGACTAGACTTGCTTTTCTTGACTTTTTTCTAAGTAGGGATTCCTCCCTTTCTATTTTTAAAGAGGATTATGGTAATGACGGTGATATAGAAGAAAAAAGTAGAAGGCCACTGAAACATTTTTAAAAGTGCAGAGGAAAGCAGAAGTTAGAAGGATATACAGACTTTTTAAAAAAGGCAAGTGGAACGAAATAAGATTCAGTTTCATATAAAACCCCTTTTTTGTGGGGATATGATATTGGGTTTTTCTGGTTTGTTGTTTTTCCAGTTTTTTTTTAATTTTTAGTTGCATGCTCTATTCCGTGACCCTTTTTCTTTTCTTTCTGGCTTATGAAAACATTTAAAGATACCTATTACCCCTTAAAGGCATGCTTTAAATGCATCTCACAAGTTTTTCTATGTTGTCTTATTTCTATTTTCTTTGACAAATTTTTCCTTTGTTTCCATTTGTTATCTGATACACTAATTCTTTAGGATTAGTCTCCAATTAACTTTTAATGTTTTCTTTAAAGGCCTTTACTCAATCTACTTTTATTGCATTGTTTTGAGTAAAGGAGGTATCTTATTTCTGCATTTGTTAGCGAGGTATTGTGCCAATATATAGTCAATTATCTTAAAGGTGGACTGTTTAGTGGAGAAATATGTATAATCCTTTTTGTTCCCATTCAATACTGGTCAGATATAATTTCTAACTTTTCTAAGATTCTATCAAGTTGTTTAAATTTATTAGATTTGTTTAGGTCTAAAGGCGGTATACTGAATTAGAGGTTTACTGTTTATTTCTTCCTATACTCAGATTACCTTTTCCTTTAGATGCAATTTGATACATATATATTTAGTGTTGCTATTGATTTGCTATCTATGGAATCTTTAAGCATGGGAGTAGTTTCCTTGCTACTTTGTGTAAGATGATTACTCCACCCTCCTATTTTGAGTTCACCTGAAGCATAATAGCTTTTGTTCCAGTACTTTATTTTAACTATATAACTCTTTATGTTTCAAGGGTATTTCTTGTATACATGCTGTCAGATTCTGCTTTTTAAACCATCCTGCCAAACCTTTTCTGTTTTATGGGTAAGTTTATTCCATTAATGTTCAGTTAATGACTACTGATGATACATATTCCTCTATCCTACCTATCATCTATTACTTTTCCCTGTCTCCTTCCTCTCTCTGTACAAAAAAGTTGGTAAAAGAGTCATGTTTCCACTATACTGCTCCTCTTCTCTTCCTGTCCCCTTGCACCTCATTTTAGATTTTTACTTTTTTCTTTCTTTCAATGGCATCTAGGTGGCACAGTAGAGAGTGCTAACCTTGGAGTCAGAAAGAGCTGAGTTCAAAACCTGTCCCTGACACTTACTAGCTATGTGACCCCAGGCAAGTCACTTTACCTCTCTTTGCCTCAGTTTCCTCATCTGTAAAATGCTGCTAATAAGCACCTAAATCCACAGGATGGTTGTGAAGATCAAATGAAGTAACTATAAAGTACTTAGCACAGTGCCTGGCACATAGTAATAAGTATTATGTGTTAACTATTATTTTATTATCTCTTCATGTTTCACCTTCTGATACTGGAGCTTGTTTTACTCATGATTAATCCATTACCAATATTATCAATCCCCTTAAATCTCTCTCTACCTTCTTCAAAGTCTGTTTCATTGTGACTTTAATGTATTTTCACACCAAACTTCGTGCATGCATGTGCTTAACTCTGCTTTGTCTAGTTTGAATGAAACTAAGGTTGACGTGCTGTATATTTCTCTTACCTTCTTACTCCATGTTTGTATACTCTTCAGCTCCTGAACTCTTATTATGTGAGATAGTAAGTTTCCATTCCCTCCCCCTCCCCTTTCTTTCTTCCCTAATATATTTCCTTTTCCCATCCTTTTCTTTGTTCTCTTAAAACTATCAAAGCAGAAAAAAACCAGCCCCAGTTCCTCTGTTTATCTCTATGATCCTTGAAGGTATCAGAGTTCTGAAGGGACATCTGGTCTGCATTCCAGTCAGTATTTTATCACAGTACAGGCTCTTCCAAATGCTCAAATCTGTTACCTTTCTAATTTTTCCTTGATAACTCTGCATTTCAAAGTTTCTACTCAGCTCTTTAAGTCAAGAATGTTTGAAAGTTCTCAATTCTATTAAAGATCCATCCCTCCCCACCCCTGTCAAGGACTATTTTCAGTTTTGCAGAGTAAATTTTTGGTGGTGCAGAGAATAAAGCATTGGATTGGAATCAGTAACATTTGAGTTCAAATCTAGTTTTTGCTGTTTAGGAGCTGTTATCCTGGTTAAATCATAACCTGTCTGCCTCAGTTTCCTCATCTATAAAACAGACATAACAGCACTTACCTCCCAGAGTTAATGTAAGGATAAAATATTTGTAAAGCTCTTTACAAACCTTTAAGTGCTATATGCATACTATTATCTTTGGTTGCAAGCCTTTTATTTTTTTATTTTTTTGAAATATCATACTCCATGATCTTCTCGGCAGAAGAAACTGCCAAGACTTTTTGTTCCTGACTGTGGTTCCTTGGTCTTTGAACTCATTTATTTTGGCTGCTTTCAGTGTTTTTTTCTTTGATGTGGAATTCTGGATTTTTGATAAGATGTTCCTGGGAACATAGTTTTCATTTTGGTGCTGTTTGTTTTTTTTTAAAGTCATGATGTCCAGGTAATATGTCAATTCTTAGATTATGCTCCTTTGACCTATTTTCCACACTGGTTGTTTTTGATTAGACTTTTCACATTTTCTGCACTCCACCTCCCCCCAGTTAATCCTTGGCTTTTGCATTTTCATATTTCTTGTTGTTTCGTAAGTTGCTTCTTTCTGTATGGCTCATTCTGTCTTCGGGAGTTCAATTTTGGATAAAACTCACCATTTTCAGTTTAGTCCTAGACTATCTGTTTTCTTTCCCATTCTCTTTGCCCTAGCTCTCATTTCATTTAACATTACATTTTTTCTCTTTCACTTTACTTCTTGCTATTAGGTGTTCTTCTTGTCCTGGTGGTCAGATCATTGTTTTCTCTAAGGCTCTACTTGACTTTGCTGTGGAATTACTCTCCATCCAGACTATTTCTTGATTGTGTATTTTCTTCTGGGTACACTTCTCTCCAGCCTCAGTTTCCGGACTAGGGCCTTTTGGTTGGGTCAGATTCTGCTCCCTCCTGCACTAAAGTGGTCCAATAGACCTGGAGTTGGGAAGACTTGAGTTTAAATCCTATCTCAGATACTCAAAAGCTGTCTGACCTTGGGCAAATCAACCTTTTTCAGACTGTTTGCTCATTTGTAAAGAACCTATCTCACAGGATTTTTGAGGATCAAATGAGAGAATACATGTAAAGTGCTTTACAAATCTTAAAGTGCTATAATAAATGCTGAGGGCTATTATTATTCCTTTGGCACAGTATAGGCAAGCCTTGCTTAGTTGCTAAGACTAAGCCCTGCCCTCTATAGTTATTTTTGGGTTTGGACTCAGTCTCTTGGTGGCTTGATTGAGGTTTCAGCAGGACCTCCCCGCCCCCCTCCCCCAGCTGACACTATTCTTTGCTTTGATCCTGACAAGTTCCAACCACATATCTACTGAGCAGACCTCCAGGTCCCAGGTGCTGGTCTGGCACTGTCTCCTGCTGTATGTCCAGGATGCTTACACATTGTGTATCCTACCTACCCCTGATTCCATTCAAAACAGATTTCTGGCTGTCTTCTTGTGTAGTTCTGAACTAGAGGAGTTTATAGTCATTTTTCTTTGGTTTTCTTTATTGATGTTCCCACTTGTGAATTTCTAGAGCTTTAACGGAATATTTTGGGGGAGTGAAGGGAGGTTGGGGGCCTTTATGTCTTACAAAACCATCATCATGGATAGAGGAAGGGGCCTTGGAGATGATTTAATCCATTACCTTATGTCCAGGCAGGACTATGCCTCAATTCATATGGACGTGAAACTCCTTACAGACCTCACAACTATGATGTGAGAAAATTCAGAACCTTTATGATATTTACCTCTAGGTTCTTTTAGCTGTAACTTAAGCCTAGTAAGGCCAGGAAAGTCAGAGGGTCTGACCCCAAGACTAAATAGTCTGAAGGAACCAACTTTCCTTACTCTCTCTTTAGGGGCCAACTGTAGAGGTTGTAGTAGGTCTGTAAGGCCTGAGTAGATGACAAAATGTTTTGAGATAATTTCCTTTGGAAATCAAGAGCCAAGAGGCGAAGCCCCTGATTGAGAACAAATCCATAAGGCTGGGGGAAACGCCTTGGTCCCACTACAAGTTACATCTGTGGGTTGGGAGTAAGGACATTAAATAATATGGTCTGTTTTTTTTAGCTGAATCTCATATGAGTGCTTGTGGGGGGGACTGTGAAATACCAAGAAGTTTCCTATTAAGCTGCAAATGCATGTGTGATAGAAAATTACTATCCTTGGGCTGGGGAGAAGGTGATAAAAGGCATGTCTCTGGTATATGAGGGTGAAGGTGTGAGGGCTGTTTATATTTCTCATTACTTATGACTATGCCTAGAGCTTGCCTCCTAGGATTCAATGGGCAGCAGATGAAATCAAGGGCCACTGGGTTGGGGAAAATTTCATTTAGGGAACTGACAAGGGCTGCCTGGCTTGAAGACTATATAAGAAAATTCCACAGGGGCCTGGGAGACTTTTTTGGTCCTTGTAGTGCAGTGGGGGAATTGAAGGACATGTGGCTATTACAGAGAGAGGGAGAGAGAGCACATATGTCAAAGGCTAAAGAAGGTGAAGCAACATTCTAGGAAGTACAAATCTGTGTAAGTTATATGGGCCGAGGAAATTTATAGTAATGGAGAGAGCTATCAGATTATGGTCTAAGCTCAAAAAACTAGATCTGAGGGGAAACTTCCCTACATGAATTTCACACTCCCAATAGTTGGGTTTTAGGGGAAACATGTTGTCTTAATAGCTGGACAGTGTTGCACCTTCCCTAGTTCTCCAGGACACAGCTATTCTCTGGAATAGGCTACATGAGGCCTCTCTCTAGGGGGTATATGGTACTCATGGGGACAGATGGTCCAATCTGAGACCTACAGCAATGGAATAACAATAAAGGAAAAAAAAAAGAAGCTTAGAAACACACAGCAAAGGAAAAATAGTGTGTGGGGCCTGAGGAGGTCAACCTGGTTTGAGAGAGGTGGAGGAAGGCATAAGCTCTGAAAGCTGTGGTCAGATGTTTGATGTAATAACAGCTAACATTTATAGAATGTTTTAAAAGGTTAGCAAAGTAAATTACCTGTATTCTCTCATTTGATCCTCACAACTGTGAAGTAGGTGCTATTATTATTCTCATTTTATAGATGAAGAAACTGAGGCAGAGGTTAAGTGACTCGTCTTGTCTTGCATGATCCCTACTTTGCTACGTAACTGGTCATGATATGGCTGGTAGCAATGGCTACCAAAGGGCAAGTGGCAGAGAGGCTGAGGTAACTGGCACACAGGTCAGTTCTTAGCCTTAAGGATGGGCAATGGATGCCTTGGTTACCTAAGGGCTCTTCCTTAGACAGGGCAGATAGGGCATGTGAGGCCTTTGCTTCACCGTTCTCCACTTCTACTGTAACAGAGGCTGGGAGCTGGGGAGGGAGGAGAACCACTGAATGGAGAGAGTGGAGTCTCCAACAGGCTTCTTCCAACCTGTCAGGGGGAGCTGTGAGCACAAGGTTCTGGAGAGGAGGGGAGGGTGAACAGTTAGTTAATAAGTCATTAGGCTAAACTCTGGGCTTAGAGAAAGGCAAAAACACAGTCCCTATCCTGAGGAAGCTAAGTTCCAAATGAGGGAGACAATATGCAAAAAACTACATCTACAAGAAGATACCACTAGTCTAAAGGAAAGCACTAGCAGTGGAGGTGCTGGGAAAGATCCTCTACAGAAGATAGGATTTAAGCCCAATCTTGAAAGAGCCTTGAAGGATAAGAAAGCAAAGTTCTGATCAAAAATGGAAGTAACTACTTAGCATAATACCTTCATATGAGCAATGAAAAAACAGACCTAGAGAGGAAAAGCAACCTGTGCAAAGTCACAGACCCAGTCAGTGGCAGAGCCTAGACTAAAATGTCAGCCTCTTGCATCCTTGCCCAGTGTTCTCTTCCTAAGAGGACCTCCAATTTCCCCAGTGTAGGGCTAGTATGTACGATGCTGTCTGCATGATGTCCCCCCCATCAAAACGTGAGTTCACTGAGGGCAGGAATTGTTTTTTGCCTTTCTTTATATTCCCAACACAGTGCCTGGAACATATAAGTGTTTAATAAATGACTGTAGAACGACTGCCACATCCCTACTGCAAAAGCCTCAATGAAGTAGTATTAGGCTCCCTTTTGTCCCCCCTCTGAGCCATCTAGCATTCTGCCAGACTCATCTTCCAAAAATATCACTGTCATTCAATCTACAAACACGTATTGACACTTGTTATCTGCAAAGACCCTGTTCTGAAATACATCCTGTTCATACAAAAACGAACAAGTCCAGGCCCTGGCCCTTAGGGAGCTCATAAAGGGAAAGGGGGAGAGGACATCAAACATACACAAATAATTATAAAGTATGGTCAACACATTATGTTGGTCACTTTTCACTGGCAGAGATGAAGGAAGGCTTCCTGAAGGAGGTAGTATTTGAGTTGGCCCTTGAAGGGAAGATACTTCAAATGATAGAAACAAGAGGGCACTCCAGTCACTGGCAGCAAAATGAACAGAAGTGGGGGCAGAAAAGAGCCAAATATGTTTCATTCCATGTGGCTGGAGCACAGAATGTAGATAAAGTAGAGGGATAAAACTTGAAACATACAGAGAAGACTTATAGAGGACCTTGAGGACCAGGACACAGGACTCTTATAAGCAATTCCATAAGCAGCTGGACCATGTCCCAATGAGACAGAGAACAAGCCTCAAGGATGAGCTTGGTAGAGCTCTCCCTAGCTAGCAGGTCACCCTAGGAGACTGATAGCAGCAGAGTGTACCTTCCTTTCTGAGTTGGAAGAATTAAGGTGGGAACAGCTGTTCCCAGTTGCTTGCCCCAAGGAGCAAATCTTGCTCCACACATATAAGGGCTCTAGGCTCTAGGGGCATTTTAGAACACTGACTCATATTTCAGAGAAATGACAAATAACTGGCTACCAAAACCAAACAGATTTTCTTTTCTGGAAAGAAGGGAAGCTGTTCCTGTTATTCATATGTCCAGGGCTTTGCTTGCTCCTTTCATGAAGGCAGACAGCAGATGTGGGTGGCCCATTCCTTTTCCAAAGTCCCTATCTGATAGGCTGCAGGTCCCTCTGGGTACTGTTGCTTTCTTGTTCCTGATGGAGTGGCTATCTCTGAGGCCACAAAAGGAAGCTTAAAAAAATCCTGGCTGATCACTCTACAGAGAAGATTCTTATCTACAGAGAGATGATGGTCAGGGATGTGAATCTGGGTACCAACTCTGCCCCTAGGCCCTGAAAACTACGACAGAAGAAGTCCCAGGATAAAGGAGAACCAGCTCATTGAGGCTTCTCTTTCTCATCCACACCTAAGATGAGAAGGAACAGGGCTGACTGACCTTTAAAATTCCTTTCAACTTTTAATCTATGATCTTCTGACCCTTCAGTTTGGCAGCCAGGACCCTGCTCTGACTCTTCTAAGCCTTCCCTATACCTTCAGAGCCAAGCTGCTTTGAACAGGATAGAGACTTTAGAAAGACTAAAGGGGAAGAAGGGCTCTCCTAAGAAACAACTTTTCAATCAGGGAATCAAACACAAAGCAGGGCCATTCCTGAAAATTCTACACTGGATTCAGCCAGAGAGACAATAAGGACAGGATAAAGTCCAAGGTCCAACACCGTGGTGCTGGAGTGGCTGAGCAGAGAGTGAAGAATGAGAACTGGCTCCAGGATGAGAAGGGGAAGTGCTGTTTGCCTCTTAGATTGCTTCCCCAAATACATGGAAGCCAGTGGCAGATTGACTCAATAAGGTACTGCCTGTGGCCTGAGCACTTGGTCTTTCAGTCACTTTGTCAGGTCAATGGCAGGCTCTCAGGGTGGAGGTGAGGAGAGGGGGAGGGAGAGAAGAATGAATCTAACCCTATCCCAAATGGCTCACTAATCCCCCACCCCTCACCAAAGCCAAGAATATTGGCCATGTACTTATGATCCCCAAGCAGGCGGCAATGTGCCACCCATCTCCCTCTCTGTTCCCCTCCCTCCCTTCCATAGATACGTACTGTTTCATGGCCATGAGCTTTGAGTCCATACTCTCCTGTTTGCCCTTCATCATCTGAACATCTGTTAGCAGCTTGGTGACATTGTCCTGTCGGACCTTTATATCCTCATGTTTTATGGTGGAGACCTGAGGGCAGGAGAAGATGGACTGAGTCAGTGAGGTCCTTCATCCAATCTTGGTCTGCTTTAGGACCCACACTAGCCAGGAATTAGCCCTGTGAATCTGAAGCAGGCCTGAAAACCAGTGTTTAGGAGATGGGGACAGCAAAGCCTTTTGGATTTTATGGTTTTTTTTCCCCACGGTACCTATGGTGACCCTCCAACTCACAGCAGAAGAAGGAAGGCGGGGAATGACCAGGCTGCTTATGCATGTATACACAGAGAAACATACACTCATAACCATAGAGGAATTTCATTTTCAAGTACCCTGGGGCTAGAGCAATCTGACCAGTTAGCTAATAAGGGAGTGTGCAAGGAGTTGTTGACTTTAAATTAACCGGTTCTAGCTCTGAAATGGCAGCTTCCTTGTGTATCTGGCCTCAAGCAATATGGAGGAGGGAGACTGCATGGGGTTTGGGGTCCTTGGGGCTCTTCCAAAGCCCTAAGCTAGCCTGGACACCTTCTCCATTTTTAGCGGGAGCTAGAAATGCTTTTCTGGCTATAGGGTAGAACAGAATAGTATGCTCTAATGGGCTGCCTCCCATTCACGACATTGCAGAGCACCTGATTCTGACCTGCCTTTACTCATACATGTAGGTAGGCTGAAGAGAGAGTGCAGGGAGGGAGCCTAGGTACCACTTCCCCACCATAACCCAGGTACCACTTCTGTACCACAACCCAGGAACCCCAATCCTAACTCAGGATCTGGTGTAATTCAGAATGACTTTGGGGAAGGAAAGCTTCACAGAGGTGGCCTAGCTCAACACATAGAAAAGGAGGGAAGAAGAGGCCCTCTGCCTTAGTCTGCACACTACCTCAGGGCTATCCCAAAGAGTCTTTGCCCTGAGAAATAAAGAGGCTGTAGCAAAGCGGCCACAATCCACCAAAGGGCATAGCAGGGTATGTCTGCCCATGCTGTCATGGGCTGCAGGAGCCCAGGGAGAATGGGAGGGACAGGGACTCACACTGGTCACTTTCCTCTTGATGTTCTCTAGGAGCTGCTCCTGGCCCCGGATAAAGTATGGGTGCTGAAACTCTGTGTCATCTTTTTCTGGCTTCACCAGGCCACCTTGTTCAATGTGGACAACCTTCCGAAAACCATCTGTATTATAAAGAGGGAACAGAAACAAAGGTCAGAGGCACCTACATATTCTTTCCCATGCCATGTCTTCTACGTCTCTAGGCAAGAATGAGAAACCAGGGCAAGACCCCTCAGTACTTGAGGCATTTCATAAAAGCCCTCCCTCGATAGTGATAGGGAAGGAGGCACCACTGCACCGTTAGTTTTATTAACACTTATGTTCTATAAATGCTTCATTGTGGTGTAAAGGTGACCCTGAGTCTTTGAAGGCTATGCAAGCTCTGACTCTAGTAAGTCCTATCATTCTGGAAAGGCTTAGCTTATATAAGGCCCTGGCAAAAGACTGCTGCTCAAGGATTAACTAAACTAAGAATGGAGTAGGTTGGAGGCTAGATGATGAATTCTTTGACTATGGCACATAGGAAACAAAAATAAAAACTGGTCCCCAAGTCTATTCCATCCCTCTCTGCTTCTACAGCAATGGTGGCTGAGAAGTGGGCAGAAGGTACTTTCACCTCTAGTTTCCAGACTTTATAAACATAACTGCCAAGTATTCTATTCTATTTGTCTATTGATTACTGATTTGACACAAAGAGGACAACCACACTGATACATATGTTCTCTGTAATAAACAAAAAACAAAAGAAGTTGCAGTCAAATGCAAGATTAGCTCAAAGAGTCTGCCTGGGGAGCAAAGGAGTTGGTTTTGTTATGTACCCAAAGACAACAGAAAACAAGTCACGGGACACCTAGTTGTCATATCTTGTCCTCATAATGAGCTGGAGCAAAAAGACCATAACAAAGATACTTGCAGTTTGTGCCAACATGTTTACAGAGTAATTCTAAGAACTTGACAAGCTCTTCTGAAGACAACCTTGGTTTTTGTTCAGTGTCTTCAATGTGACGTTAGAGGAAAACAGTTGAATTACTGGTCTACAGACAGATGCCACTTACATGGGCAGGAATGTACCATTCCTCATGGGTCTTGCTGTACCTCCTTTTTCCCACTAAAGAGAATATCACTATATCTATTGTGCTTGTGTTTCAGTCCCCTGATGTCACCTGCTCCTTAAAGTAAAGCTATTCAAGGCTAAATTGGGGAGAATATCACGACATAAGACAAAGATAAAAGTCCCAACCCAAGATGCTAGTATTTTCCTTCCAGCTCTTCCCCTCCATCATCACAGAAGGGTGGGCAGCCTGGTTCAGTGATAAGATGATATTTTGCTTAACATTATACTCTTTGGATAAGTGGACTTGTAGCACACTCTAGGAGTGAAGACGACTGATTTAGGTTGGGCCAGCTGTGATAAACTAGACTGTCACTCTGGGGCTGATGAGAACGGGATCATAGGACTGCTAATTTCTAGTTGATCTTGAATATCCTTTTAAAAAACACCTCTAGCCTTGTCTCTCTTTCATGTAGTCACTTCTAGCCCTCTTTAATATGAACTACTGATCAGTTGATCCTTCAGGCTAAATAAGGAAAAGAACAATAAAAAACGTGTTAGAAAACACAGTTCAGGTTTAAGAAACAAAAACAGCCAAAGATTTATAGACTAATTGGAAGTTTCATGTTTACACATCATGAATATTTTATTTTAAACTAAAGTCAGAAGCTGTTGGACAGGGTGAGCATCAAACATTGCAAAAAAAACCTGACTAAAACTTAAACAGTAAACAACTGGTTAGTAATATGGGAATCAATGAGAATAAACTCTTAAAGTCAGAACACTGATGAGGTACATCAGAGGTCAAAATCAATAAATCAGAAGAAAGGTCAAAGATGAAAAGATGACACTGGGAGCTTCGACTTGGTCTGTTCAAATAATTCTGATGCCATATAGAGAAAAATGGAAGGCAAACCCTTGAGGAGCATCACTGTTTTCTATTAGAATTTAACCAAAGTCAAACAGCTGCCACAAGGAGGTGGCACAAAACAGCCTGAAACTGCTTTAACCAGTAAAGGCTCGATCTCACTGTCAAGCGGAGAGATGTTCTAGTCAAAGGCAACACCAATTCAGAATACAAAGTTACTAGGAAACTATGATGGAGGAGAATGGTAGATTACAAGCAGTATCTTTTTATAAAATGGTGAAAGTAAAAACAAGTACACAGAAAATTTGGCTTGAAAACCAAATGAGTCATATCATCCAAGAACATTAATAGGTAAAACTGGCGGAAGCACAATAGACAAAATGAAACAAATTAGTCAAAATTTTTAAACTAATCTATTTTCATAACCAGTGACAGAAGAACTATCACATTTGGAACCTAACACTTCAATCTACAGTGTTATGAATTAGAAATGGTTTTAGCAAGGTGAGGTCTAGCTGGGCCCGTCTGCTGACGAGGCTGAGGTTGATGAATTGCTTGAGTTTGGGAATTCAAAGCTGTAGCAGGCCTAAAGCCAAACAGGTGTCAGTATTAAATCTGAACCCAATATGGTGAATCCCCAAGGAATGAAGGTCACTAGGTTGTCTAAGGATGGACAAACTGGCCCAGGTGAGAAAAAAGAAGCAGGCTATAACTTTTAAGTTCACAACTATTGGGACCTGGCCCTTGAGTGGCTACTGTAATACCAGGCTGGAAAAAATAGGGACAATCCAGTTTCCTCTGCCCCGCTCCCATCTCCCCCAAAAAAGAGAAGGAAGGAAAGAAAGAAAAGTAAAGTAAGGAAAAGTGTCAGGATTAAAACAGGTATACACCAAAGAAATCCATGCTGGATGCCATATAAACTTGAAAGCTTAAAGTATCAAATTAAATTTTTATTTTTAAATCCTCATTCTTTCCTTCCTAATCTCCTCCCCCAATTGAAACAGCAAGACACACACACACACACACACACACACACACACACACACACACACACACTCACTCACTCACTCACTCACTCTACCACCTCTCTATCAGGGGGTAAGCAGCCTGTTTGCCCTGCAGTTTAGGGATACATTTATAAGAAATCTTAAGAGAGGCAGGGGTAGGGAACCTGCAACCTCAAGGCCATATGTGGCCTTCCAGGTCCTTGGATATGTAGCCTTTTGACTGAGTTGAAGTTTTATAGAATAAATCCTTTTATTAAGTGGATTTGTTCTGCAAAGTCTGGATTGAGTCAAAGGGCCATATTTTAGGACCTAGCGGGCCATGTGTGGGCTCGAGGCCAAGGCCGAAGATTCCCTACTCCTGGCTGCTAAACAAAAGGATGATAAAATAAATCAGATATGATTTTAATATTCCCCGAAAGCAACTGAGACAACAACAGTTACCAATGAAAAAGATGCAGGGAATACATAAAGACTAAAAAATCCCACCAAAGCCTTGGGCATGGTAAGATCCAAATATGGCCTTAAAGCTCTCCTTCAACAAGGACCTTCTCATGCATATGTTAAGATCACACAAGATTTACTGAAAAATATTTCTCTGATTATCAACATCAATGGAGGCATAAAACAGGGAGATGGATTCTTTTCATAAGCGTTAAATGCTGTCACTGAAGATATGGAAGAGATATTTGTTCTATAGACAATAAGGACTTTTAGAAAGTCCAGTTTATGGATGATGTGCCAACTGTATCAAGTCCTAGAGAAAACACACTGGGGTTTCCTCAATAAGAGCCATGAACTTAAAAAAGACTGGCTTAGCAAATTTAGAAAAAACTAAATGGATGAAAAATGCCTTCTATCTAGCCTACGACAGGCAGTTTAGTGGTCAGTCTATCTTTAAGGAGATGTGTGCTCGAAGGAGCCAGGTCACCTGTCTGGCAAGAGCAAGAGATGACTGCTGGCACAAGACAAATGTTCCACTGGTCTTCACAAAATGTAATCTAGAGGAAGGCCTCTGACTAGCTGGTGCTATGCTGGCCCTGCATGGAGGGTCTATGCATCGCTGAGAAAACCTGGATGGGTGTGAGTTGCTGTGAAGGGGGTACCCACATCAGCAAAAAACTGCAGGACCCCTGAAATCAAGTGCTGGAGAACCAGTACTTAATGTTAGAGACTGCTGCCAGAATCATTTTAGTACTGGAGATGATCTGAGAAATCCCCCAGGTGAGTCTTTCCTTCGATAGAGAAGCCCCAGTCCAGAGAAGTTCAGAATGTCACTCAGCATTCTATAGACAGCCTGCCGGTGGGAGCAGGGCCAGAACCGGAAGCCAAAGAGTCCAGGCTCTCTGTTCAGCCTTTTCTGCTTCACCATGCCATGTTAGCCTCACCCCCAAGGAGACTGTAATCTCCAGCACCCTGGTACTCCATGGTGCCCAGCTCTGTCCCTCTGGCCTGGTTGTCGCTCCTAGGACAATAGAAGGGGACAGGTCTGCTGTCCTGGAACCTGGCCTTACCCACCCCCAGCATTACTCACACATATTGAGTTGCCGAACGAAGCTGGCCATGTTGTTGTGCTTGAAGTACTTTGGCAGCACCTCCTTGGCAAACTGGCCTTGGTCAAAAACATGGAAGCTATTCCCACTCTGTGGAGAAATAAAGCAGAGGGGAGTTAGTGGTGGACATGCGGCAGGGAATTGGACCTCTCCTTGACTCTTACATTCCTTCCCTGCAGCCTAAAGACAATGCCAGAGCATGGGGCCTAGGAGCCTTAGGGAGAGAATTCACTAGTATATTCACTGTAATCTTGACAGTAAGTAGAAACACAATCCCTGCACTGGACAGACTCAAAGTAGGGGGCTAGCAGAAAGCTCAGTTAAAAGGCTAGTCCATCTTGCATGGACTGATGCAAAGTGAATGTATTGTGTACAGAGGTACAGCAATATTTATTGTAAGATGATCAGCTGGGAATGACAGTTATTCTCATACAATGATCAGGGACAACTGTGAAGGAATTATGATGAAAAATGCTATCCATTTACTGATGTTGTTTTATTTAAAATATTATATATACATATAAAAAATAAACTGAATAAAAAACCCGGCAAGTCGCTATATTATTTGGAAACAGAGTTATTAGTTACAAAGGCTCCCTCCATCTAGCACAATCCCCATGAATCAACTGACTTCTCCCGGCTGCCCCTGTTCTGCCCTGCACCATTCTGGTCCTTTTCCAGCTAAAGGTCACTCATACACAATGACGGGTGATGGGCTCCATACTCCTACTGACCTTAGGCACCTGAATGGACCACATCAGAAGCCAGACTCAAAAACAAAGTTCTCATAGCCTACAACTCAATCAATCTTGCCATGTAGGCCCTGACTGGCAGCAAACTTTGGAAAATCCAGGAAAGAACTGAGGATATTTTCAGGTACTTGCAGAAAGCCCGGTGGGCTTCTGTGAGGAAGCTGGGAAGTGCACTGGATAGAGCAATGGGCCTGGAGGCTGGAAGAGCTGAGTTCAAATCAGGTACATGGTATTTTCTAGCTGTGTGACCTTGGGCAAGTCACTAAACTAGCTGCCTCCTTCAGTTTCCACATGGATAAAATGGGGACTACAAAAGCACCTGCCTACCAAAGTTGTTGTGAGGATGAAATGAGATAGTATTTCTGAAGTGCTCAGCGCAGTGCCTAGCACAAAGTAGGTGCTTAATAAACACTGGTTTCCTTCCTTCCTTGAAGGTCAGGCTAACACATCTTAGGCATGCTTTTACATATGCCTGCTTTTACAATAAGTTCTTTCTCCTCCTCTGGGATGCTAGGTAGCTCAGTGGATGGAGGGTCAGGCCTGAATTCAAATCTGACCTCAGACACTTACTAGCTGTGTGACCCTGGGCAAGTCACTTAAGCCTGTTTGCCTCAGTTCCTCATCTGTAAAATGAGTCAAAGAAGAAAATGGAAAACCTCCAGTATTTCTGCCAAGAAAAACCTAAATGGGGTCAGGAAGAGTTGGATATGACTGAAATGAGTGAACCACAACCACCCCTCTTCTAGGAAATCTGATCTCTTCCTTTCCTTATAAGGGCTTTTTTTCTTTTCCAGAGCATTGTCCTGGAAGACAAACAGGCTGCCCCCCCCCCCCACAAAATAAAATATGTATTTCAACTATTTGAGAGGAAAGCCAATGGCAATGTCTTGGGGAGTAAAAGATAGATATTCTTCTGACACACAAAGGAGGAAATAAGTAAGATGAAAAAAATCACGCCTACGAAACCTGGTTAGAACATTTTCTGCAATGGGGCACAATTTGTAACTTAAATTTCCTTTTATGAGTAAAGTTTGCCCCAGTTCCACCTCTCACTCTGCCACACTGCAGACCAGGGAACAGGATGGCAGGCTGCTGACCATTCCCTAGTCACACAGCATAACCGAAAGCCCTAAGCTTTCAGCTGACAAGTAAGAAGTAATTCCCTGGTACTACTACTCAGATGCCCAGAAAAAAAACTATTCTCCTTGAATTCCCAAGCAACAAATAATTTATTAAGGCCCTCCCTACTATGTTCTAGGCACTGTTAAGTATAAATATGGAACAGCTAAGTGACGTGTGCAGTGGATAGAATCCCAGGCCTGGAGTGAGGAAGACCTGAATTCAAATTTGACCTCAGACACCTACTAGTGGTGTGACCCTGGGCAAGTCATTCAACCCTGTTTGCCTCAGTTTCCTCATCTGTAAAATAAGCCAGAGAGGGAGATGGAAAACACTTTAGTATTTTTGCAAAGAAAACACCAAATGGGGTCACAAAGAATCAGACATGACTAAAAAATGATTCAACAAATAATAATGAGAGAAAGAACCAGTGGAAATTGGGAAGAAGAGGTACGGTCTCTAAGATGGTGAGAGACTTAAGGGCCCAAAGAGACGCATTGGCGGCAGTAAGGAAAAAGATTACTTTTCACTTTTGAGACTGGAGTAATTAATAATAGCTAGCATTGGGGGCGGAGCCAAGATGACGGCATAGGAGCAGCACGGTTCGGCAGCTCCCACACAGTCACCTCAAAATACCCATAAAACATGACTCTAAACAAATTCTAGGGCTCTAAAACCCACACAAATATACTTCCTGCTGAAGGCAGCTCAGCTAGGAGGGACCATCTCAGTGCCGGGAGCCAAAACCAGCCCAGCCTGAAACGGTGCTTGGACCTGGGGGCGGCCTGAGGAGCAGAGCCGCAGCTGGAGCTTCAGGAGAGCTGATCTGCGGCAGCTGTGGCAGTTTCCAGAATTATCAAGCCATAAGAAAAAAAGGACTAAGTGAAAGGTCAGTAGAACTTGGCTAAAACTGGGAGAGATAAGTGGGTCCAGCCAAACTGCCTCCAGGGCAAGGAAGCAGCAGAAGTGGTAGCCCTGCAGCCGCCTCCACGTGGCTGCTTCAGAGCTCCCGGCCTGCAGACTGCAGGGGGGCCAAGTGATCATTCAGAGGCCAAGTGCTCTTGCATTGAGCAGCCTGGAGCTGGATCGTGGTCTTGGGTGGTGGTCCTGGGGTGCATTTTCAGTGAGCCAGAGCTGGTGGGGGCTGCAGCAGCCTCCTAAAAGCGCCAGCAGCTGGGAAAACCCCAGTGATTTGGGACAGAGCTTTCCCCTCTGGCAGCAGAGTTCCACAGAGCTAAAAAAAATCATTGACTGGCCAATCATGAGCAAGCATAGGAAGCAAAGTAAGAACAGCAACCAAACCCTAGATTCCTTCTTTGGGGAAAAGAAGGATCAAGGCAGGGAATGGGAGGAAGACAACACAGTCAGAACTCCCGCACCAAAAGCTTCCAAGAAACATGAAGATTGCCTAAAAGCTAGAGATCAGCTTAAGAAGGATTTTGAAAACCAAATGAGAGAAGTGGAGGAAAAATTGGGAAGAGAAATAAGAATGAGACAAGAAAATCATGAAAAGAGAGTCAACAACCTGACTGAAGAAATTAATGCCTTAAAAAATAGATTAACTCAAATGGCAAAAGAGGCTCAAAAAGCCAATGAGGAGAAGAATGCCTTAAAAAGTCGACTTTGCTAGATGAAAAAGAATCTCAAAAGCTTTCTGAAGAGAATAACTCCTTCAGAATTAGAATGGAGCA
>CM053580.1:524082776-524139638 GCA_028627135.1 Pseudochirops cupreus
GAGGGGTTATACAATGCGATGGCTGTTTTGGGGTGGTGGGTAGGGGAAAGATGGGGAGAAAATTTGTAACTCAAAATCTTGTGGAAATGAATGATGTAAACTAAAATAAATAAAAGTTAAAAAAAAGAAAAAAGAAAAAAAGAAAAGCTAGCATTAATACAGTGTTTTAAAGTTTGCAAAGTGATGCATATATATTATTTCATTTGGGAGAGAATGGGATAATGTTGAGGTGGACAGGCCTGGGGAAGAGAGTTTGTGACAGATGGCCTCAATTTTTCCAGTAAAATGAGACAAAGTCCTATAAAATGCTTTGTAAATCTTTAACTGATGAAAAAACATTCATTATTCTCCCATTCCATCTATGCCCTAAGCATGATTGTATAGCTACAAAGAAAAGAATGATGAAGACCCTGCTCTCAAGATGCTTACAGTTTACTCTGAATTCTTCAATAGATGTGATTTCACTGATGTGGGTATTTTCAAAGGTGTAGTTTGTAACCAAACCATGCTTTCTCCTCCTGTGGAGCTTCCATCCATACCCTTCCAAAAATCCTGCATAGGGGACCACCCTCTGCGTCTAAGCATTATATGGGTACCAATGGCAAGCTCCTTCTGACCATGTATTATCCCTTATTCTTGCTATGAGACTGGTCTATCTCCTATTCCTGTCATACATCTCTTATAACATGCTTGGCGCTCCCCCCCCCCTTCTTATGCATTAAAATGTCACATTTTACTTATGCCAATCATTTATCTCTCTATTGTCCTTCTGCTCGCTCTCAATTATGACACCTGGAAACTGCTGTACTCCATGACTTCCAGACATATACTACTACTGGGAGAACAGTGGCATAAAAGAGATGGATTTTTGTTTCAAAGGAGAAGCCCGAGGCTGCTGGAAGTATACAATTTCCCAAGTCCCATTCAGTCTACTTTCTTCTAACTTTTCAACTCTAACTCCAGTCACTGTGTCTATTTTTAGTGTCTGGACAGGATACACGTACCGATGGATCAATTGGATATCACAAACAGGGCAGTGTTCACCCACTTTGTTTTTCCTATCCAGATTGTTAGACTGAACTCATCTGAGTGGACACCAATACATCCAAGTCCCTATTAATAAATCCCCCATATTATTTGAATTTTCACAGCACATTTCCATGGGCTGGGACCAATGACCACATTTTATATAATTATAATTTCAAATAGAGTGAATTCAAATACATGATAGTACTTCAGGGAACTGGATTCCTCACTTTCACCAGTTGGGACCCTGCTTAGGAAAATCAATGAAGAAAGTTCTCTCTGTTGTATCTGTTAAGCAATCTCATATGACCTTAAACACAGGCAATGGAAAACACATTGTTCGAAAAGTCTGAGCCTATGTTTTCTTCTACCAAGTCAAAAAAATTTTTTGTGGTCACCTAACAATAAGCACAGTGTATTCTCTGAATCTTTCCATTACGTGATGTAAAGATATGGTCTGTTGGAGAATATCATTAGAAGAGCATGCCTAATGCCCTCTCATATTTTTACCAAGGATGCCCTTAATTACAATATAGATTACCCCCAAAGATTTTTCAGAGATGTGAAACAAAGCATATGGGAGGCTGTATACTGCTGCCCTATTGATCACCTTTCCCCCCATGCAGTAATGCAGTCAGTGATTTTTTTCCAATAATGATTACTCTTTCCTTCTTTCAGACACCTTAAGAACTGATTGTTTAAAAGAGCTTTTCAAATCAGGGGGCATGCCTCTATGGCAGGAAGGTATGAAACTTTCTTGAGGTGGTAGCAAGAAATAGTCAAAATAACCAGGTACTTTCCAGTATGCTTATATATTGGAAAATTAATAATGCATTTATTTCATTGAAAACAAATTTAAAATCAAAGTCAACAAAAGAGACTAACGTGACACATGCCAATAGATAGTTATGTTCACTTTACTCTGCCACAGTGCATCAAACATCTGACAGGATACTTCCAAGCCAGGTCACATGTGAATCAGCCTGTGTCAAATTTCAATGCAAGGGCTTGTGCCAGTCAGTTATTGTGGGCTTATGACATAGATGAACTATGCTACTCTGATTACTGCAACTGACATGCATTGTATAAGCTCAAAGTTAAACAATCTTAGTGACAGAGTTAAAAGTAACAGTTGTTATATTTCTCAATGTAATTCATTTTGGTCAGTACAATAAGCTAGCTTACAAAAAACCTTGCAACTTTAAAAATGGATATAATCTAAGAAGAATTATGACATTTTTAGTAATTTAGTAGGCACATTTTTTAATTGCAAATATATTTTATTAGTGAGATAATATCCCTTCATGATGAATAAATAAACAATTGCTTTGGAGAGAAAAATCCATCGGGGCAGATGAAACTAGAAGAAAAAAAAATAGGCATAGTATAAGTAGTAGGAAATGCTAAATGTAAAAAGCAGCATTTGATAACATAAACTATTGGTACTACCTACAGCTACTGAGATAGATGAAACGATGCAAAACACTCTAAATCAGCGGTTCTTAACTTGTGAGTCGCAACCCCTTTGGGGGTAGAACGACTCTTTCACAGGAGTCACAGGGGTCGCCTAAGACCATCGAAAAACACATTATTTCCAATGGTCTTAGGAACGGAGACACCCCTCCTCTATCCATCTCCAGGCAGGTCCACCCACATGCAGATATGCCCACATACGAGTATGAAAGGGTCACGGCATTAGGAAGGTTGAGAACCACTGCTCTAAATGGTTCCACCTGCAGATATAATACAAGTGGGAAAGATAATTATCCATATGTCTGAAGCCCTTTGTAATTAACTGAGAAATTAATTCTTTCTATTTTGTAGTATGAGTAGATGAAGGAACAGATTTAGTTATAGATGCTTATTTGATTGCCTAGAAACAACATTATAAATGACTTTAGGGAAGATAACGTTATTTTTCAATGCAACACTAGGAGAAAATTTCATCATAATTGAAAAAAAATGAATGAAAGTGGGAGAATTCAGGGCAGCTAGGTGGCACAGTGAATAGGGCACCGGCCCCAGAGTCAGGAGGACCTGAGTTCAAACCTGCTGTCAGGCACATACTAGTTGAGTGACCCTGATTGCTTAAAAAAGAAAAACGGAAAAAATAACTCAAACCTACTACACAGGTAAGTGAAAAGCTCTTTGGTTTATCAAAGTGATACATTTTACCATTATCTGCAATATTTTATTTGTGTAAGACAGTTTTTTGCAATAGCTATTATTACAGACAAAATACCAATTTCAAATAGTGGTAAAAAATTATGAGTAGCAACATCGATTTAATGCACCATTATTTTGATAAATTTTAGGTCAAACAAGATCACTCATATACTATATTATTATGTTTGTAATTATAAACATGAAAATTGTAAGGGATTTTTCAATAAATGAATAAAACCTGAGTTTCAATAAGGTGTATATGTTTTGTGCTGTCATAAAATATAATGTTCTTAATTTTATTTGAATAAAATTTGAACTAATAAAATTATTTTCATAGATTATCATATGAAAAGTGTTGAGGAGGGACAATTTTTATGGGAAAAAAAAAGAAGAGGAGGGTAGTATCATCACATGCAGTTTGGAAACCACTGCCATTATGCCTTCAAAATTAGGTAACTTCCAGCATATAACACAATACACATTTGCATATACTTGGTTGGGGCCAGCTTTTCTTTCCTCTTATTTTCTGAAAGTGCCATTTCTATTTCCTCACATCAAAGACAGAGAGAATCCAAATGTGACAGTTCTAGATTTTTTTCATTTTTTTTTTTAATGTTCGACGCTTTGAGCTTCATCAAATACTCTTTGGATGACCTGGTTTAAAACAAGTCTTAAGGCAAGCTTTCTAAAAACTTGTTTTTCTTTGAATTGCTTCTTAGTCTCATAAAGTGATACTGCTCAAAATCTTCCCTCATCATCCTCCATAGGCTTTTGCAAATGAATTCATATCCAAAATGGGTCTGGACATGGCCCCCAGATGTTGAGCAGCTCAAATGTCTGCTGGGTGAGGCAGTCTACAGCATTTTTTGATCTCTTCATTGTGACAATTGCTTTATGATGGTTATCATCTATGGTAAATGGCAAGAGTAGATTATGATTGTACACTTAGCCCTTTTCTTACTTTGTGGAATCAAAAGATTGCTTAGATATGTCAAGCTTGAGCTGTTTTAGTTGTTTGTGCACCATATTGTTTTATCTCTTCTAATTTGGTGTTAATTTTTATCTTTGCTACAATAAATCAATGATGTGACTATCCAGATGATTTATTTTAAAATTTTCATTTTTATTATGAACATTAAAATTAACCATGAATAGGGGGCGGCTAGGTGGTGCAGTGAATAGAGCACCAGCCCTGGAGTAAGGAGGACCTGAGTTCAAATCTGACCTCAGACACTTAACACAAAAACTAGCCGTGTGACCTTGGGCAAGTCACTTAACCCCAACTGCCCTCCAAAAAAAAAGGCAAAAAAAATATTAACCATGAATATTTCAATAAAGATTAAAGAGCACTGTATGTTAAGCTGCAAACCTGTTTACAGACTTACTTCAAAGTATTTATTAAATATAAACAATAGTAACAAAGCTGCCTTCCTTGTATTTGTCATATTGAGGGCCCCCCCCACCCCCCAGATATATTTCACTGATGTTCCTTCTTGCCTGGCCCACAACCAGGGAAATAGCCCTGGTGGAGATGGGATCTGAGCTGTTACCTCCTATCTTTTTTTTGGCAGGCACAGCTATTGAGGACCTGGAACAGAAAATTCTCCGTCTCTGCAGGGACCTGCAGAGTTCTTAGCATTTATCAAACAGTTCAACTTCAGAAATAACGTGGTTTTATTAATTAAAATAACATGAAATAGATGCATTGCGGCCTGCTTTTCCACCACACCTGAACAACCAAAGGATTCTTCAATCTGACTTGCTGCTGAATGTGAGTTCCTGGATAGCAGACGCTGTCTTATTTTTAAATTCTGTACCCACAGTGCATAGTGCAGTTCTGTGTATATAGACAAGCTCATTTTAGTGAATGTTTGTAAAGTTCAGAAAAATAAATCCAGCACTCAAAAAGTTTTTTCATTCATTCATTTTTTTTGGCAGGGGGTTATCACTGTCATTGCCCACCAATTCCTAATCTACCAGAAAGAAGTTAGCTGTTGTTTGATTAGTCATGTCTAATTCTTCATGAATCCATGGATCACAGCACACTAGGTCCTTCTATCCTCCACTATCTCCCAAAGTCTCTCCAGGCTCATATTAATTGCTTCCATTAAACCATCTATCCATCTCTCTCTACTGTTCTCTTCTCCTTTTGCCTTCAATCTTTCCCAACACCAGAATCTTTTCCAATGAGTCTTTCTCATTATGTTGTCAAATTATTTAAGTTTCAGCTTCAATATTTGTTCTTCCAATGGATAGTCTGACTTAATTTTTTTTTAAGTATTGACTGATTTGATTTCCTTGCTGTCCGAGAGATTTTCAAAAGTCTTCTTCAACACAATTCAAAAGCATCAATTCTGTGGTGCTCAGCTTTCCTTATAATCCAACTCTCAGAACCATACATTATTATTGGAAAAACCATAGCTTAGACTATATGGATCTTTGTCAGTAAAAGAGAAGCAAGCCCTTCCAAAAAAGGTGTCAAGAAAAGCAATTCAACATTATGTCTGTAAAATCCACACTCCTTTCTTTACCTCCTGTACCTATTGCTTCTCTGCTAAGACATAGGAAAGGTATGCTTCATCACCAGTTTTCTGAAACTATAATTGGTCTTGGCATTGATCACATCTCTAAAGTCTTCCAAGGTTGTTTTCTTTTTTTCATGTTCTTGTGGCCATCACCTACACATTTAGGTTCTGCTCACCTGACTCTACAATTGGTTCATATAAGTCTTCCTAGGTTTATCTGAATTCGTCATAGCCATCATTTATTATGACAAAATAACATTTCAAAATTATCACAGAACTGCCAAGATGGCAGAATAATACCACAGTTCATTCAGTTATTCCCCAACTGACTAGCATTTCTTTTGTTTCCAATTCTTTGCTTCAACCAAATGTTGCTTATTGGATTATAAAGTATCCTTGGGTTAAAGAATATGCAGAGTGCAGTGACTGACTTTTGAGTATAATCCCGGATTTTTTTCCAAAATGGCTGGACTTACTCCTTCTAAAAATTGTCACCTTCCTTTTTTGGTCATCTTTGACAATCTGATAGGTGTGAGGTAGAACCTCAGAGTTGTTTTAACCTGTATTTCTCTAACAATTAGTAATTTGGAGGATTTTTTTCATCTGGTTGTTCATAGCTTGGGTTCCTCTTCTGAAAACTACTTGTTCATCCTTTGACAATTTATTTATTGGAAAATGGTTCTCAGACAATTTTTTCCTGTCAGTTTTACTTTTTGTGATGTTATTTAGTGCTTATCATGTATACCACCTTCTTTACTTTTCTTGAAGGAGGCTTCTATTTAAAGTTAGAAGACCATAGCCTTTCATTTCTTGATCCTGAGCCTTATTTTCCACTTTTTTTTTGTTTTCCCCTATTGACACCTTTACATTGAGGTTCCTTAGTATTAAAAAAAATGTTGATTTAATTTGGAGGGGACTCATCAAGCTAATCAAATTTCTTATAATCTCTGACTGATATTGGTGAGTAAGCTACAATTATATTCATAGTAATATTTGCTTTTGCAAATCTTGGGCACTATAAACCAAGATTACAAAGCGTCTCACAAAATGATATTTTTACTTGCTTTTGGACAGGATAAAAATCAACCCTGCCAACTCCTTTATTTGCCTTTCCAAGGAGAATCTAACTCATCCTTCCACAATGATGCAACTTCTTTATAAGTTTTGGTTTTATTTACATAGACAATTTCAATAGTGACACAATTTAGTTCCTGCAGTTATATGTTGACTCAGTGATCACTGGAGAAGGACGTCATATTTAGAGGACATATATTATGTGCTTATAGTCTACAAACTGTGATTCTTAACACTCTCTGTCACTTGGAATGCAAAAATGGAAAAAAGTCAGAGAGGTCTCTGCTTCATGGCCAAAGAATTTGTCAAATAATTTAGCCTGGTAATGTGTCTGTGCTTAGATATACTGGATAGCAGACATAATCCGTTAGGTTTACACTTGAAGCCTTTTAAGCATGGTAGAACTTACCAGAGCTTGTGTTCTTTTGGTTTAGCTTTCAGGAACCCTAGGCTACACCATTATACAATAATTAAGCACCAGAGTAAGACTTTACAGTAGAGACTATTAGGAGATATAAAACAGGAACACATACTACAGTATGAGACAATATAGGATAAGGGTCGTGAAGGGGTAACAGATAACAGCTAACATTTATATAACACTTTAAAGTTTGCAAAGAACTTAAAATGCTATTTTATTTGGTAGAATGTACTTGAGGGGTTCTGAGGAGGGAGAGAATACTCGTACTTGTGGAGGGAATCATGGAGGAATTAGCACTTGAATTAGAACTTGAAGGATGGGTAGGATTTCACCAGGCAAGTGGAGAGAGAAGGGCAAATAACGAAAAATGGGAAAGCACTAGATCTTTATGGTGAATAGTGAGCAGTTGAATTTGGTCAGAGTAGATTATATGCAAGGGAATAGCCAAAGAAAAATCTAGAAAGGCTGGTGGGGCAGGGCAGATTGTGGCAGCCTCTCAATGTCAGGCTACAGAGTTTATATACTTCATTTAGTAGGGTCATCCGCCAAAGCCTTACTCTGGCACTTCTGTGGGACAGATACATTCAACCCATGCTCTGTGTGCAGTTGACAATGATGGAGGTGGTACCAATATGAATTTGTCTATAAAAGGCAACAAAGTGACAGCTTTGTGGACCTTTGACAAAGAAATTAATTAGTGTAGAGAAATGAAGGAAACACCTTATCTTACTGAACTTGAAACTTCATGACTCGATTCACATTCTGGGTCATTGTTTCAACAAAGGCTGTAGGGTCAAACCTATGAAGGAAGTCAAACCACAAAAGCGTGCAAGGAGCATTCTAATCACTTGTGAAGGAGGCTTAGAGGCCTTTCATACAACACAGGGATTAAAAATACTCTCTTGGCAACAATCATCTGATCCATAATATGGTAACTGGACCAATGTCCTTTTGCAAAACCATTCCTACATTGTAAGAAAACTATTCAGACTTCTGGCCAAGACGGCTGCCTAAACAACGCAAAACTAGCACCAGCACAAGCAAATAAGCTTGCAGTGTCCCAGCAGAACTGGCTAGAAACATGTGTGGCCTGCAGGATTCTGTGTTTAGAGGCAGTAAAAGTAGAGGGCCCCAGGGTGGGAACATTGCAAACCCTAGAGCAGCAACAACTAGTCTGAGGCAGTTTCGGTTTCCCAGAGGTCCCTAATACTTCATCCTAAGACACTCTAGAGCAGTGGCTGTCAATCTTCCTAATGCCACAACCCTTTAATACTAGTATGTGGGCATATCTGCATGTGGGCGGACCCACCTGGAGACAGATAGAGGAGCGGTGTCTCCGTTCCTAAGACCATTGGAAATATGTGTTTTCTGATGGTCTTAGGTGACCCCTGTGAAAGGGTCGTTACCCCCAAAGGGGTCGTGACCCACAGGTTGAGAACCACTGCTCTAGAGGATCCTGAAGATACAGCTCTCTGAATCTCAAAAATCCAGGGGGACCTGACCCTGGGAAGTGAAGGTTGAAACAAATACCCAGGTGATCTAAGGTAAGCAAGCAGGGCTGACCATTCTACCCAAAAGGACAGCAGAAGGGGAGCCCGCACACAAGACCCAATTAAAGACTAAAGTTAGAGAGGAATAAACCAAAAAAGACACCAGTCAATATTAAAAATTATTGCAGCTTTAAAGAACCCCAAAAAGGAGAGAGTAATTCCATAACAACTATAAACAGAGACTCAAAGGGGGAAAATGGATTTTTCACAAGGACTACATGAATATTGAGAATAAATTACAAAAAATAATAAATGAAACAAAAGCTCTGGAGAAAAGAATTAGAAAGATGATATAATTTGGAAGAAAAAGTGGTAAACTTTACTGAAAACTAGAATAGAGCAAGAAATCAACGATTTTGAGACAAGAAATATTAGAACAAAATCAAATCACTGAAAAATTAAAAGAAAATGTAAGATATTTGAACAGCTAACTTTAAAAATAGGTAAAAAAGATAACTCAAGAATCACAGGGTCCTCTGAAAGTTCTAATTTAGAAAGAAAAAAAAGAAAAGAAAGAGCCTGGCCCCACTGAGTGCTAATTTATCAGGTCCAGGGAAAAGATAGAAAATTTTTAGAAATTATGAAGCCACAAAACTACCCTCTTCCTCAAATATAAGGAAAAAAATGTTGATAGGAAATACTGATATGCATTAGTATCTTTTATACTTCTAACTTCCCCAAAGTACTACTCTGATAGCTCACTGTGGCACATAGGTAACTTCAGGTTTTAAGGACTATGCCAGTGGAATGCAAACTCTGGCAAGGTTCTACTCAGGTTGAGTGTGGTCCCAGGCTTAGACTGTTTGTGAGGAACAGCCTGGTTAAGTAAGAAGAGGCTTATTGCCAATAGGCTGTTCAATAACAAATACTTCTGTGTCAGCAACCCACGAAACAAAAGAAAATGCAAAATAGACTTCAGTCTAATGTGGCCCTCTTCTGGTTTCTGCTGTGACGATGGCAGAAGAGTGGAAAGGCAGTAAAGTGCTAAGAGAATAAGTCTTTAGACTGTCTATATACTTTAACATGGCTGTTTATACTACAAATGTGAGATCCTTATCCAATGACCAAGAAGATATAATATACTTCTGGAGGAAGAAACTTATACGGATCTTGACCTTTTTTTTGCTATATATGAAACCAGAAGGAAATTGCAGCTTATGGGAAAACCTTTGAGAACTCTAAACAACTAATCCACTCATAAAAATGATCATGCATGGAATAATTGGTTATATGAAGTTCAGCAGGAAAAAGAGAGAAGTTTGGTAGGGACTATGTTTCTCAGGGTCACACACAAACTATGCTGCTATGGGATCTATTTAGTGTAATTTAAAATTCATTCATGGGGTTGAGAAGTATATATGAGACAGAAGGAAAACAACTCCTCTTATCATTCCTTTCTGACCTACTGTGACTTTGTAGAAGAGCATGACCCAGAGAAGAGAACATTGCACCGCATCTCCTTGTATCTGAACCAGTAGGCTCCAGGCAAATTAAGCCAACAAGTGGCATTCAATAGCCCACATTTACTTGAGAACTAAAATGGGGCTACTGTGGAAGATGGACAAAGAAATACTGGGGCCTAGGGAGACCTACTGGGAAGCCATCACATCCTTTGAAGGCATGGGTATAAAAAGAAACTTTATTTTGTTTCTTTAGGACCTATACAGGCTCCACTAAAGTCTTCTTCTAATGCCTTGTCACTGTAAAGAGGAGATCCTGAGCTCTCAAAGGCTATGCCAACCAAGCGCCAATCTGGCAGCTCTCAGTCATTTGGAAAGGTTTTGGGTGTTGACCTGGTGACAGACTGCATATACAAAGGACTAGCCAAGCTCAGTGTACAGATGTCACTAGGAGGTTGCCCCATCATAGCATACATTTGGTAAATGGACAGCAGAGCTATGAATTGTGTTTGTAAAGTGAGCACCAATGCTGATCCTTGGCTATTAAAGAAATTATACTGTACTTAACTTGCAAAAAGAATCTGAAGGTGCTTACACAATCAAGTGATACTTTATTCAGATGGATTTGTGATTTCATCAGCATAGGCACTCCTTCCACCAGGGTCTATACTTAATAAGAAATCTATACTTGAATATTTCAGGGATCTGTGATTTTGTCAGCATGTGTATTTCCTCCAATGACTATAAATTGTACTCTATCTCCAACTTAACATTTAGTCTTTGAGAGTTGCTGAGACTCGGAAACTCACCACACCACAACCAATCTGGTAAAGAGCCTCTCTGAATTTAGCTGGGATAGTCCTTGGAAGACAGACATCAGAAGTAAATATCAAATCTTTCCAGATGGGGAGGACCTTAGATAGTTTCTGTTTCTCTGACACAAGAGAGCTTCCATGACATGATGGGGTATTCATTAGTTAAAGGATTGTAAAGTTAGAAGTCACTAGAGGTACAGCTAACAAAAGAATGAATAAGACTTTCTCTCAAGAAAACTTGGTAGTAGGAGAAAGTGAGAATATTCTCTGTATTAAATACCAATTTTACATCTTGCTTAACAGTTGTCCATCAACACAGTGTGACTGATAAGGTCCATCTCCTGGGGGCCTGTTAGCCTAATGACCTCTCTAAGTGTCTACCTTTTCCCTGTATCTTCTTGGGAATAAAGGTTGGACTACCCCTCTATAGTCAATACCCCTATATCCTTCATCGCATACATGGCCCTGGTCACCATCCCTTTCTCTTAATCTCCAGTCTCTTCCTATCTATTAGCTCCTCACCTGCTGCTTAAAAATATTTCACATCTCCTCTACTCTCAAAAAAACTCTCATTTGATCCTACCATCCTTATAGCTACTAGCTTATATTTCTCTTTCCTTTCTCTGCCCACTCCTTTAGAAAAATTATAGACACTGGTGCCTTTTTCTCTCTTCTCACTCTCTTCTAAACCCTCTCCAATATGGCTTCCTACTTCATGATTTAACTGAAACTGGTCTTTCCAAAATTACTGATAATCTCTTAACTGACAAACCTAATGTCCTTTTCTCAGTCTTCATCCTACTTGACTTCTCTACATCAGTGGTTGGCACTTTTAGCCACAATAAATTTATGTTATGCAATCTCAACCAGGCCCTCAGTTTGGAAAGGTAATCCTTTTTACACCTCCCTAACGGATTTACTAATCTCACTCAGGGGAGCAGTTTTTCCAAACCTTTTCATCCCTCCTCAAACCTTCTACAGAGGTCAAACCTCTCCTAATTCCCATTCTTCTCTTGCCTAAAAAAAATTTCACTAAAAAAAACCTCTGAGACCATTCACTCTGAGCTTCCTTTTCTCCCTTTCCCCCTAAACTCCTATCTCCCAGATGCTTTCCACTACTATCCTAATGTCACCTACATCTCTAACACAATGTGGTGGCCCCTCTCCTTGCCTAGGTAAATCCTTCTACTTTTACAAGGGATCCCATTCAATCCTGTCTCCTCTATCCACTCTTATCTTCAATCTCTTCCTGTCTACTGGCTTTTTCTCTGTCTACAACATGTCCAAGTTTCTTCATCCTCAAAAAATCCTGATGATCCATCCATCTGATTAGCTGTCCTACATCTCTCCCTCCCATTTGCAGGTAAAACTCTGAGAAAGCTACCTACAACTGGAGTTTCCACTTCTTTCCCTCTCATTTTCTTAATTCTCTATAGTCTGGTTTCTGAACTCACCATTCAACTGAAACCATTCTCTTCAAAGTTACAAAAGATCTCTTACTTCATGGCCTTTTCTAATTGCTTTTTCTCAACCCTCATTTTCTTCAACCTCTGACACTTTCAGTCACCCTCTCTCCTCCCTAATACTCTCTCTTCTCTCTAGGGTTTCAGGATACTACTCTGTCTTGGTTCTGTCTATCAGACTGCTTGTATAACCTCCTTTGCTGGATTTTCATCCAAGTCACATTTGCTAACTGTGGGTGTCCCACAAGGCTCTGTTCTGGGTCCTTTTCTTCTGCTTCACTTGGTGATCTCACACGTTCTCCTGGATTCAATTATCTCTTTGCTGATGATTTTCAAATCTTCCTTCTAGTCTTCCAACCTAAGTGTCATTCTCAACTCTTCACTAATCCACTCCCCATGCAATTTCTTCCCAAGGTGTTGGCAAGATTGTTGGTTTTACCTTTGCAATACCTTTCAAATATTCCCCTTTCTTTCCTTGGACACTACCGCAACCTTGGTGCTGCTTCTCATCCCCTCACACCTGGTATTACAATAGCCTGCTACTTGGTTTCTCTGCCTCAGATCTCTCCCCACTCTAATCCATCCTCCATCAGCTGTCAAAGTGATCTTCCTAAAGCAAGGGTCTGGTCATGTCACACACCCCCCCCCATTCCATAAACTTCATCAGCTCCCTTTACCTCCAGGATCAAATATAAAATCTTTTGTTCAGTATTCAAAGCCCTTTATAATCTAGCCCCCTCCTCCCTTTCTAGTCTTCTTATACCTTATTCCCCACCATGTACTCGGTAATCCAGTGACGCTGGTCTTTTTACTACTCTTCAAATGCAAGACTCCATCTTCCAACTTTGTATAATCTTACTTGCTATCCTCTATGCCTGCAATGCTCTCCCTCCTCAAGTCCCAGCTAAAATCTCACCCTCTCCAGAAAGCCTTTTCTGATCTCCCTTAATTTTAGTGCCTTCTCTGTTGATTCTCTTCAGTTAATCCAGTTTGATCAAGCTTTTTGTATGTTGTTTGCATGCTGTTTCCTCCAAGAGACTGTGAGCTCCTGGAGCACAGGGACTGACTTTTGCCTTTCTTTGTATCCCTAGCACTTAGTGCAATGCCCAGCACATCCTAAGTCCTTAATAGATGTTTGCTGACTGCCTGCTCTCTGGATATTCTCTCCTTTTAGGGTTCTCCTAAAACTGTTCTCATTTGATTTTTCTATCTGTCTGACAACTACTTTGCTGGATGTTTATCCTTTAACACTCTGAAATTGATGGTATCCCTTAAGGATCTGTTTGGGGTCCTCTTCTCTTTTCTCTCTATGCCAGATGATCTCATCATTTCCCATCAATATAGCATTTGTGTGTGCCTGGTACACAATATGTATTTTTATCTCTTTGAAGATGTCTTTTATTCTGCTTTTTATGTGCAATGGTGATATGGTAAAATGTTTCAGTCTTTTGATGCACACTGTGTGTGAGGTCTATTGTCCTTTGGGTGACCTGAAATGATGACTGACTGATAAATATAAAAATAAAAACATAACAAAAGTTCAAAGAGGAAGAAAAAATGTCACTAGGCACCTTGGATGACTTAAGTTCTAAATTAAAAGCTCTAGTCTTCCTGGCAGCCAAGAGAAAAAGAAAAACACACTAGATTATACAATTATTATCCAATAAAAGGAACCTTGTATATTTGTTTTAAAGGGTATACATTTTCCTGGCACTTAATTCTTTTTTTTTTTAAAAGAAAAAGAAATAATGTTTGTCAATTAACAAAAATCTATTCCTTCATTCTGGGGAGTAGAGTTGCTCCCCAGGGCTTGGGCTGATAAACACACCCCTGGCCTGGCAGGCCATTATAGAGTAGGTGGGTAACATACCAAAGCAATCCATGGAAATTATAAACAGACAAGACTGAGATAGGGCAGGTCCTAAGCCAACCACTTCTCCCTGATCCCAAAGCCCCAACCCAAACAAGCTTCATCATTGCTGGAACTCATTCATCTTTAGAAGGATCAAAGACACCTTGCCTTTGTACACTGTTCCGGAGAATCAAAGAACTGAAAGGGACCTGAGGGGTCATCTGGCCAACATTTCTTAACCTGCTGTGTTTAAAGACCAATTCAAATGTTATTTCCTCCATGAAGCCTTCCTTAATGTCCCAATGAAGAACAATCTTTGGCTTCACACTTCACGTAACACTTTTCATGTAATGCTGCTTACAGCTGTTTCTTATGACTAGATTTTAAATTCCTTTAAGTAGAAATCATGTCTCAATTAAACTTTGTTTTTCTCAATATTCAATACAGTGTTTTGCATAAATAAAGCTCTTAATAAATGTTTGTTTAATGGTATTAGAGAGAATAAAGGACAAAGTGAAAGGTGGGGATGGGGTGTCCCAGGCTAGGATAGATATGGAGGGAAGCTGATGTCTTGACTGGAGGCCAAGGCTGCTCTCCTTGGTATCCTACTGGAAGCTGGAAATATCAATAAGCTTCTGGAGGCTGAGACTACTCCACGAGGACAGCCTAGAATTTAAAGCTCTGAATCTTGGAGTTTCTAACACACCTGTTGAAGTCAGAATGTAAGGGTCGTGGGGTGATGTCATCCTCCTGGTTAGGAGGCATAACTTCTGTCCTCTGTTTTCCAAGAAGTGGGAGGAGAGAACAAAGGAGGTGGCAAGTGGCACAGAGCTGGGCACACTGGCTGAAGGAGTTGATAAGACCACATTCCCTCAGTGAACAAGTCTGAATCTGGAGACTTCTCATTATCTTTACTAATGAACTGCATGGAACTAAGTGCTCAACCTATATTAATAGATGTAATCATTGGTGCAAAAGTGGTTAATGATTCTGAAGTTAGGACTACAATCAAAACCAGAATAATGTTCTGACACAACAGAGGTAGTCCATTTGGGTATTAAAGAGGAATGACAATGAAGAGCCAGTGAAGACCAACAAAAGGCTAGCAGAAAAAGGTTGGTGCCACACACTGAGCAAGAAAAAGAAAGATAATTTCAAACCTCAAAATTACACGGAAAGTAGAGAAAAGGGGTGGCTAGGTAGTGCAGTGAATAGAGCACTGGCCCTGGAGTCAGGACAAGCTGAGTTCAAATCCGACCTCAGGCACTTAACACTTATTAGCCCTGTGACCTTGGGCAAGTCACATAATCCCCAACTGCCCTGACTTCCCCTCTCCAGAAAAAAAAAAAAAGAGTCACCCTGCCCCCAACTATTCTTTACATACTGCTCAATCCTTATGAGGATACTACGGCTTTTAAAAGTTTGCTATCTTTTCAGAACAGAAAAGCTACTGCATATCCAGACAGCACACGAAAAAGCAGAGACATCACCTTACTGACAAAGGTCCATAAAGCTATGGTTTTTAGTAGTAACGTACGGCTGTGAAAATGGGATTATAAAGAAAGCTGAGTGTCACAGGATTGACACTTTCAAATTATGGTACTGGAGAAGAATTATGAGAGTCCCTTGGACATCAAGAAAATGAAATCAGTCAACATTTAAAGAAGAAATTAATTTAGAATTTCCATTGGAAGGAGAAATACTGATGCTGAAACTTAAATACTTTTCCCCACATGAGAAGGCAGGACTCACTGAAAAAGACTCTGATGCTGGTTAAGATTGAAGGTAAAAGGAGAAGGGAATGGAAGAGAATTAGATGGATAGTGTCATGGAAGCAATGAACATGGTTGGACACATAGTGGAGGACAGAAGGGCCTGGCATGCTATGTCGTCCATGGAGTCACCAAGAGTTTGACACAACTGAACAAATGAATAACAACTTCTGTGGAGAAGATTCAGGAAAAAATAATAATAAAAAAGGACAGGCAATACATAACTTAGGAAAAATGAGACAGAGACCTCAAAGGAATCTTTAAGGCATCTATAAATTCTCCTCACACTTCAAGGTACCTTCTTCCACAAAGCCTTTGTAATGGTAATGTCATTTGAATCTGAAGATCCCTTTGTATTGGGCAAAGGTAACAGGTACTTAGCACTTAGTAATTAATCAAGAAGGTATGAATCCCTGTTGTTGATGTAATAGGAAGGGGTTGGCTGAAGCAGGAAGCTAATGCTGTGTGTATATAAAGAAAAGCACCAGAGACGGAGAGTCAGATCTTCTTGAAGCAAGTTTCCTGGAGGCAGAAGCTGCTATAGCTGGAGAAAGAGGGAATTTCTCTCAGCAGCACCTGGAGGCTGGACTGCTACTGCTGGACAGAGAATTGAGAAGAAAAATGAGAATTGGTAACTGAGACAGATCTTCTTGGAGCAAACTCCATGGAGGCAGAAACTGATGCTACCGAGGAGGCTGAAGAAGAGCAGAGGAGGCTGAAGAGGATGATTTTGATTTTGAAAACCTGAATGGAGTGATTTCGATTCTGGGAACCAGCTGAAATTTCTGATGGGTCCAAGGGCCAGCCAGAGCTGCTAAAGACTGAGAATGCATGACTGTGGGGGATTTAAGACTTTGTCTGTTTGTGGCTTTGTTAAGCCTTGTCTTCCCGGGAACAGAGACTGTGAAGGATTTGAGATGGACTGGACACTATGAACTTCAATGTGGAGCAGGAACTGCATAGAGAGCTGGACAAGGACCCAGGAGCTGTCTGCTTTTGAACGCAGGTGACAGTTTGATGAATCCAGGTAGGATCTGGGACCATGGGAGGGGATCCAGGGAATCTGAGAAACCACCCTGAGTCAAGCTGAAAGACTTTGCTTGGATACTGTGTACTGACTGAGAAATTGTACATTTACTAGTGACCTAGGGGTGGTGGGTCTGTGTATTTTCTGATGATTGAACAGTGAATGATGAAGGATGATTGAATGATCAAGCTGATATAAAGATTGACTGACTAAATGACTGTACTTAGTGATTGATGACTGAATAAGTAATTGATTTGTAACCTCGTATGCCACATGAGTGGACAACTTTGACTATTGTACTTTGTGTCCCTTAAGGAGGCAAACCTCCCTAAGGATGACTGAATGACTGAGTTACTAAATGATTGTTCTCTGTTCAAAATTTTGTGACCATTGTAGTGGAAACTCTGCAGCCATTTTCTGTGATAAGTTGTTGTGAATGCTATATTTTGATTTTCTGTGATAAGTTGTAACATTGTGAATGCTGTACTTTGATGTACTATGAATGTTTTGCTTTGATCTGTTATGGAACAAATAGAGTGTTCACTATACTGTGTAACCAGAACCTTAAAAGCTGTTCACAGGAGCATTCTTCTGAAAAGCTGCTACTGCTTGGCTTTACAGCCTTCTCTGTTGACTCCAGCCCACAATGATATACAATCAGCTGTACACTAATTACATGTGGTCTTCTATTGTTCTTTTATCATGTTACTGTGTTTCATCTCCCCAACTATATATAATGTATACTTTTAGAAGGAAAAGGACTATATTTCTTCTTAGTATCCTCCTAGTATCTAGCCCAGGACTGGGGGCATGAGAGATAGTAACTATATAATTAATGCATCTAGAAGTGGATGTGGGTAGGTGGAAAGATAAGGACAAATTTAACAGTCTTCTCTCCAAAAGACTGTTATGGAAAAAACCAAAAAACCAACGAGTTATTCTGAAATTCAGCAAACAACCAAATAAGAGGCAAGAGGCTTAAATCTGAGGCTTCATTAATAAGAAGAAAGAATCCAAAACTAGGGAAATGATAGTCGTAGGATCAAAAATACTAAGCCGAATAGGATTTTAGAGGTCATGGAGTCCAAATCTCTCATTTTACAGGAAATCTTTTGACCTGATCTTATCAAACCATATGTTACTGTGCACAATTTTGGGCTTACATTTTACAAACTAAAGTGTGTCCAGGGGCGGGAAAACAAGATGAAGTTTCTAGAAACCATGACATAGAAGAAACAGTCGAAAAACTCAACGAGTCTATCAATGATTTCTAAACCCCTCCTCAACAATTAGTTGTCAAGACTTCCTCCTTTCAATAAAATAAGCTACAAAATCTACATTTTATTAAAATAGATGAAAATTTTATTATAATTTTAGCCCACACAAACATTAAAAATGTAATTTAGATATCTATTGATAAAATCTTTTATGACATATTTAAGGCAATGAAATGTAAACTTAACCAAACATTTCAAACAATTATTTATAATTACTGAACTGTTTTGATATTTTAAAAGTTGTAGTTTTTTTTTGAAAACCAGCTTATATTTTTATTGTGAAATAACACAGGCTATTTAACATCTATACAATGACTATTCACACTTTATGTCAAAGGCCACAAACGTAGCAATAACAACTTACGAGTCAGGAGCCTATGCTGACTAACTGTGATGGTAGATTCAAATAGGCCAATTCAAATCTGACCTTGTTTGTACATGCTGGATTACTCTTCACACTGCATTTACTGTCAGCTGCAGTAAATTTGCCATCTTGTTCTTTTGTTGACTGGCCTGAACTTTGTTTTTATTTTTCAGAAGTAGACATATTTATGCAGGAATTATATGGAGAAATACTAAGGATTTTGACCGATGCTTTTTACACTACCCCCACAGGGTGTATTTGTGTTCATGAATGTTCAATAGTTTGGAAGAATATTGTTAATTTGATAGAAGGTGGGATGTTCAGCTCTTCTTGGCTTTTAGTGAGCTATTCCTTTTTAGAAGCAAGAAGGGGTGTTCTTTGCACATGGTAGGAGTCAACAGGTACAAGAATCGATCCTCAGTTTTCACTCATTGGCCCAAGAATAGAGCTGCCAGAGGGAAGCTAGGTAGTGAAGTGGATAGAACTTCTGGCATAGCACCAGGAAGACTCAAGATCCTGAGTTCAAATCTTAAGACATACTAGCTGTGAGGCCCTGGGCAAGTCATTTAACCCTTTTGGCCTCAATTTCCTCAATTGTAAAATGAAGTGGAAAAGGAAATGGCAAACCACTGCAGTATCTTTGCCAAGAAAATTCCAAATAGGGTCATGAAGAATTAGACAAGATTGAAAGGACTCAACAACAACAAAACATGGCCAAGAGTCTTGGAGTGGAACATCAAAGAAGAGATTACAGTCCTGGATAATGTGTCTGAGCCTGAAATCCTAGTCTCTGTGCCTGCCCCTTCCCAAAGTCATAGGTGGGGTAGCTGAGCTGAGATTCTGGTGGTCCAGGGGCTCACACCTATTTCCTAGTCCTGGCTAGAGTTGGGAGAGCTGGGGACTAAGGCCTCCTGGATGTGGAACTTGAGCAAAGGATCTTGTTCTTGGCACCACTGGGACTGAGTATAAGAGGAAGTTAGGGCACCTTAGGAGGCACTGGATCAAACCTAGAACGTGGCTCCTTATGGTTTTGAGTTGTTGCTGTTGAGGATTCAACCTAAATAGTGGAAATTACCTAAAAGATATTGCCCTTTGTGTTTGTCAATCCTCTGTTTTATTTAACATTGTTTTCCACTGTTACTGAGATGATCCTAGAAAAGCCTGGTCTTTGTTGTAAACTTGCATGTTGCTATCTTTGTTACACAGTAATCCATGACCTGCTTTTCTAATACCCTATTTTTGTCTTGTCTTGGTTTTTCTAATCTTGCTTGCATTCCTATCTGTCCCATCTATGTCTCTGACTTAGTTCATATTCACCGTCTATTCTAAATGCCTCCCAATGTTTGGGCACTCCTTAGTATTTGTGTATAATTAGGTCTGTAGTATAGTATCTGTATCCCAATTCCTCCCACTGATTGAAGGACCCCTGTCCTCGTGGCTTCTTAGCTGGGACTTCTGTCACAGATTCTCACATGTCTGGTTTCAAGGGAAGAACTAGGGCTCGACTCTCTGGGCTTCTTTTTGAAGCTACATTTGCACCTTGAGGAAGAAACCTCTGCCTCAAAGCCCTGCTCTCCTGACTGGTAACTGCCAGCCTAGGGACCACTCTTTCAGGAAGGATGCAGCCATGTTTGACTTCACTTGACTTTATTTAGGTAGTCTCTGGACTACCCCTTTTCCTGCTCTTGTGCTCCTAAAGCCTTATTCCCTTTAGAATGCTGGCTCACTGAGGGCAGGGGCTATCTTGCTTGCTTGCATTGTGCTTAGCCCAGGGCCTGGTGCATAGTAAGCACTTAATAAAGGTTTCATCTGGAATAGTGGTGAGGTCCCTATCACTGGAAGTATTTAAATGGAGGTCAAATGGTCTTGGTTACTTTAGAAGGGGTTCCTGCACTGGATGGACGGTTGAATCACATGACTTTAAAGTTTTTTTCCATCTCTGGGCTTCCATGAAGGGCAACAACATCTGGTTGGGTATGGCAAGACATTCATCAATAGAAGAAGATAACAAGACAAGGCAATAATTACTCATATTTATACAGCACTTACTATTCACATTTATACAGATGTGCAAACTTCTTTCCTTTAAACAACCCTGTTAAGTTGGTGGTCCAAGGCGTATCTCTTTTACAGATGATAAAAATGTAGGAATGTAAAGTTTTAAATGACTCCTATAAACTAGCAAGAACAGAGCCAGTATTTGAATTCATATTTTCTTTTCTGTAAAATGAAAGGGTTGGATTAGATGAGCTTTAGGGACACTTCAAGCTCTAAATATTGTGATTTCAGGGGCAGGATTTTTCAATTGTTCCATGCTTGCCTCTCAGCTCTAGAGAAGAGAGTCAGCTGTCTGTTAGAGATGGTTAACATGCCATTTTTCTGAAATGGTCTCTTAAAATCCCCCCATGTTTTAGGACAAGCTCACAAATCTGGTCTCAGAAACCTTGTTGTTCTGTGTTTCTGATTGAGGTGTGAAAATTTAAGCAACTTTTATTGAGCTTCTCTTATAAAATAGGGTTTTCCAACTCTACCACACCCTCCTCAAAAAACATCTAGATTCTAACACCAGACACCATCTGTCCTGGGGCTCAAGATTTCAAGAAGGTTTCTTGTTTTTTTTATTTTATTTTATTGTTTTATTTTACTTGACTCCCTCTCCTCTTTGGCTACATCCTTCACTGCCCTGCTGCTGTGCCCTCCCCAGTTTTGGGATCATAAACTGGATCATAAACTAAGTCAATAAGCTTTTAAGTACCTACTACGTACCTATTACAAATGCTAAACACTGGAACCAAGACTGAACAAATTCCGCCACTGCTTCTGGAAGACGTGTCAATGTACTCCCCAGTATGCACAGATATCATTTGTAAGGGGAGGAAGCAAAGGGTCTAAAGCAAATCATTCCAATGTGAGCAACAGTAATATATAGTTTCTTTCTTTCTTTCTTTTTGCTGATTACAATTTAATCTTCAACAAATCAAAAGGTATTTTTTAATCATACAGTGCCTTGCTCATTATCATTGACATTTATTTTCAAGTTTGTCAAGGTGTGAGTTTGGGTTGAGTGTTCTGATTTTAACATACCTTGTAAATGACTTCTGGAATAAGCCTGACAGATTATCTCTCACAAATGTTTCAAGAATTTATGTTTTTCAATTTTACTTAGTTTGATTTAAAATTTATTTAACCTAGTTAAGACTTAATCTGGATTTATTTTTCAGTTTTCTGGCTATGCTTCACTATGATATCATATCCTACTTAATATTTTCCCCCCATCTCAGGCCTGTTAGTGGTACTTATTTAGCATGGCACTATGGGTTAAAAAGGTTATTGATCTCTTGTAATGTATACAGGAAAGTCAACCTCTTATACTGATCTAAGTTAGCAATTTTTTTTCTGCCTTAAACATATCCCACAGAGATGGTACTTTTAGATGGCATGTTTTTTAGAGCTGTACATATACCTAAGAGTTATCCTTAGTTAATAAATTTAAGACATTAGGCATCACAAAAAAGGAACCTTTAAGTAACATATAGTTTCTAAGAAGTCCAGCAAAACACCAGTCAGTTAGCTAGCTAACTACAGTGCCCCCAGAACTAATATTGGTACCAATCAATGACAGTAGCAGGAGCTAAGAGCTAAGGCTCTTCTGTGCCCTGTGGAAATCAAGAATAGCTCTGTAGAACATCTATCACATGGAAATACATTTTAAAAACTTCTATACACAACTGAAACTTGATCCTCATAAATCACAATATGTTTTGAGGTTGACAAAGTGCTTTTCATACACCATCTCATTTAAGCCTCACAACAAATCTGTGAGATGGTGATATTATTTCCATTTTCTATGTGATGGGCTTCCAATCCAAATCTTCCCAACCCCAAGACCAGCTACAGGTTCCACTACACCATAATGTCTGCTCGTTTTAAGAAAAATAACCGACAAGGTTGGTCCTCATCTGAAGGTCCTCACCCAATGGTGACTTTTCTACCTTCAGAAGTACTGAGAGGTCAGTCATAGGCTGGTGTAGGTAATGCTATCATCTATATCCCTGTTTCAGTCAAAAGGCTTATTCTCCTCCTGGCTAAAATGAAATACTGTAAATGCAGAGCTGCCCCACATATAGCATGTGGGATTAAACCAGGCAGAGGACAGACAGATCCCCCCAACTCCCCCCACCTTCCTTGGAATTAGAACTTACCATAAAGTTTTTTACTCAACTTACTCTAACTTGTAGGATGTAGACACTGTTTGCCCAGCTTTTGTTTTTGTTGTTCACTTGTGTCTGACTCTTCATGACACCATTTGGGATTTTTCTGATAAAGATATTGCAGTGGTTTGCCATTCCCTTCTCCACTTCATTGTACAGATGAAGAACTGAGGCAAACTGGGTTAAATGACTTACCCAGTGTCTGAGGTCAAATTTGAACTCAAGGTCCTCCTGACTCCAGGTTTGGTGCTGTATCCACTGCACTGCTTCTCTGAATCTTAACTTTTGCCTAACTAGACCTTCAGTATTTGTCAGAGACTTCTTGTTTGGCTGAACTGTTGGCAAGATGAGGTTCATGGTCCCAACAAAGAGATGACATCCACTCAGGTTACTGACTCATCTAATAGGAATCTTTGCAGATCTTGAGCAGGGGTGGAAACCTGTAGCCTCAAGGTCACACGTGGCCCTCTAGGTCCTCAAGAGTGGCACTTTGACTGAATCCAAACTTCACAGAACAAATTCCCTAAACAAAAGGATTTGTTCTGTAGAACTTTGACTCAGTCAAAAGGCCACACCCACAGACCTAGAAGGTCACAGATTCCTCACCCCTGATCTTCGGTCACACAGATAAGCTAATCCTGAAAAGTGAGTGAACTCTCTACAAAGCGACTTTAGAGTACCAAGAATACCCAGTCCAGAGAAAGGTAGGCTAAAAAACCAGCAGGGATTGGAAGAGATAAAATGGAACAAAAGTCTATATCCCTAGGGTGGGGAGTGGGGAAAGGAGGGAGGGATTTTGAACTTAATTCCAAATAGACCCTCAAATGGAGACAACAGGGGACAACTTTTTACTATCTCCTTCCTAAACCAATGCTAGAGATCTAAAATGATTGCTTTCATACCCACACACTCTCACTCAAATCCTCACCAAGGTCACTAAACCAGTCCTGGGTAGGCAATAAGGTAGAACCATACTCTAGAGCAGGGCTTCTGGCTTTAGTGCAGCCTTTGTTGGCATTGCATGGCCTGAGGGCATGCGCAGGGCAAAGTGCTTATGCTCTGTGGTCAGAACCAAGGTGGCAATGAAGTTGCTGTAACATGGGCAAGTGCTGCCAGAAACACTTCAGATTCATCAGGAGTTTGATTTTTAATTAATCTTTGGTCATTGCACATTCAGAAACCTACTGTTGCCAAATTTTTCTCAACCCTATATGGGGGGTTTAAACTATGGTTTAAGAAGTGCTGCTTTAGAGCAGCTGTGGGGAGGAGAAAGGTGACCATAAATTCTAGATGACTTTAGGTGCTCAAAAAAAATCCTATATCCGATGGAATATTTGTCAATGGATGGGAATGAGAAAAAACAACATATTCTACTTACAGGAATAAAGCAGACATCATACGTTTCTCTCCTGTTCTTGAGAATGGTGACTCAGGCAGCTTTCTCCCAATATTGTGATGGGCAAGAAGGGCTAGAATTCCATGTTTTTTAGAGACCACTTAGGGTATTCCCCTGTTTCCAGACAGGACTGCCTCCCCCCCCAACCTCCTGGATGTAAGATTATCATTCCTTGGAAAGGTGCATCATTCCTTAACAGGCCTCATCTGAGATGTTAGGTGGAGTAAGGGCTGGCAGAGATCAGTTGTGGTCAAGTCACATAGCTTCCTGGTAACTTTATGTGTCTTTTTCTTATCTGTCACACAGGCAATCTACCCTAGAGGGCTGATGTTCCCACAGAGAAAAGTTTATCAGTCCAGCAGGGAGGGACTTGGGATAGTAAACTCCAAAGAGAAGCTAAAGACTAGAGCTCTGGTTCCAAAAAGGCATGGCAGACTCTTTGGCCATAAAAACAGAAGGTATCACATTTGTTCTGGGCGCTGAGCTGCCAAACTTGGGCAGTTTTGTGGTATAATGCCTGGCTTGGATAGGAATGGATTTTTGTGTTTCCTATACCAATCCATATCCCTTTCTACTCAGCACTCATTTCTGCACTGTCATCATTGGCACTCAATCAGCCATCCCATGCACCAATCCCAGTCTAACCAGGGTGTTGACTAGGCAAGATCAGACAGGCTACAAATGGGTTTTGGTCCGAACCCTACCTAGTATTTCTACAATAGGAGGAAAGGGTTGCAATACAATGAGCAGACAACAAAACTGGCTGGGAGTTCTGAGAAGGTTAGGGCCACCTCTGTTCACTTTGGTTTACATTGCTAATATGATTCTTCCAGGGTTCCTGAATAATACCTCATCAGAAATCTAGAGATCCCTCTTGAACTGTTTCTTTTCAGCTTAAACTAAGGGGCAACTTCTGGTACTATTTCTCTGGAATTTTCTTCCAGCTTGGTCTGGGAACTGAGGCCAGCCCCATAGTAGACCCCTAACACCTGGATTTTCCCTGGCTAGATTTCCTGCAAACTTCAAATAAGAACAAACGGCAAGAGGACCTCTTTGAAAGGTCACTACTCTTTGGTGGACCCCGGATGCTCTCCTTTCAGCTATCCATAATCCTGACTACAGAGAAGAACCCTGGATCTAATAAAGGGGGTTCACAAAACAAGTGGGCCATGGGAATTATAGCAAAGGGCTTAAAAATGGTTTCTTTCAGGCTTTTTGTGACTAGGAAGTTGTAGGAAGGATGGTTGAAGGAGAAGCTCAAGGTGGCCCTTGAAGTGGTAACCACAAAAGTAAGGAAACAATGACAAGAAAGAAACATTTCCCCATAACTTATTACAACCACAATCACAGAATCTAAGAGCTGGAAGGGATATCAGAGTATCTAGTTTTGTATTTATATGAATAAGAATCTTCTTTATTGCACCCCCCAAAAATAACCATCCAGTCTCTGCCTAAAGACTTCTAATAATGAACCCTCCATCTCTGTCTACTAGCCTCCTTCAAATTCCAGCTGAAAGTCCACCTTTTACAGGAACCCCTTCCCAATTCCTCTGAATGTGAGTGCCTTCCTTCTTTGGACTATATCCAAATTAACTCATCTATAGCTTGTTTATGCATAGTTTTGCATTCTGTCTCCTCCCATTAGATCCTGAACTTGTTGAGAGCAGGAACATCGGCCTTTCCTTGTATTTGCAGCACTTAGCACTGCATCTGGCACATAGTAAGCACTTAATGTTTACTGACTAACTGCTGATGTAGCCATTCTACTTTTAGACAGACTAATGTTAGGAATAAGAGGTGGGTGATATAGTCTACCCACCCATAGATCAGTCTACCATAAGATTTCATTGATGAAAAACACCCAAGTCCAGGAGATAACAGGGTAGATATAAAATTATACTCTTATGAAGCACTTATTTGTGGAAAGCTTAACTTCTAGATCTCTTAGGAGGAATTTTTCAAAATAATCTTTTAGACCACGAGAATAAAAGAAAAATAAACAGGAAACTGTTTAATTGCCAAAAAAAACTGAGCTTTTCATAAGCAGAGTGAGCCTGGTCAGAGTTCCAAGCTGGACTTAGGCAAGGGAAGGCTTAAGAGCTACTACATCAAGGATTTCCTTTTCCTGGTTTCTCAAGAGATTGATCTGAGAAAGAAAAATCAAGCAACTTGTGGCGAGCGAGGAACTCACATGGCAGTTATTTTAGCTTATCAGGGGCTATGCATATTCTTTATCCCTCAGCCTCAAACACCTAGTTTCTATGGGATTTACAGAATATCCTAGGATATCACTGCAAAAATGTAAATAGCAGCTCCTACCCAGTTAAGCTTTGATCTAGAATTCCAGATGCAATCCCTGATTTATTTGCGCAAATCAGAGCTGCCCAGCTGTGAGGTTGCTTAAGGGAGTGGAGCTGTGTTGTGCCTTCTGTCAAACAGCTAGTCATCAACGAAAACAGAAAATCCAGCTGCTTATCCCTCTGGACGTTCCTTCCCACACCTAAGATTGTGTCACATTTTGCTTTCAATTTTTGATTTTTGAACTTTCTCATAAGGTCTTTCATCATATAGACAGTTACTAGTTTAACATGGTATAGCCCAATATTTTGGGCCAGATCATGCCACCTTCTCTACTGCCACTGCCTCTGGCAACAAAGGTATTAATTATCATGTAGTATAAATTCCTCGGAATGGTGTTTATTATTAAAACTCTGGGCTTGTTGAGACTGACAAAGATACTTTTCTAGCTGTCTCACAGTTAGGTAAGGACCAAAGAATGAGAAGGCCTGGCCCAACCCATATCTTTCTAGTTCTGCCTATCCAAGGCAGACATCACTTGAACAGAAGCTGAACTAGGAAGTTTAGTCAGGAAGAGCTTAGGGCTTAGGAATTTAGGGTTAACCACTGACAAGCAGCTGTATGATCCAGGAAAAACAAGGGCTCCAAAACTCTTCTGTTCACCTCTACTTCTATGGGCCTAGATGAAAACTTTTTCTTCCACCTACCTCAGTCTAGTCACAGTCTGAGACAAACCTACTGCCCACCAGACATTTCTCAGGGGGTTACACTCCTGAATTGTAAGGATATAATATGACAATAACATCTATCATTTACACAGTGCCTTATACATATGATCCCATTTGATTCTCACAAATATCTTGGGAGGCTGGTGCTATTATTCATCTTTCTTTTACAGATGAGGAAACAAGTCAGGCTTAGGGGAAGTGTCAAATTCAGGGTCACAAGGTTATTATGTGTGGAAGGCCAAACTTGAAATCAGGTCTTTCTGGCTCTAGGTCCAGTTGCATCTAGAGTCTCTCTACCCATAGCACCTAGCTGCTACGCATGGCTGCCACCTCATTTCTCTCTCCCTTCTATGTTACTACTTTATTAAGACTAAAAGTAATGAAAGAGGTAATAATAATGATGATAATATTAGTTAACATTTATAGGGTGCCTAATATGCTCCAGGCACAGTGTTAAGTGGTTTACAAACCGTATCTCATTTTATCCTCACAACAACTCTGAGTGGTGGGTGCTGCAATTATCTCCAGATAAGGTAACAGAGTTTAAGTGATTCATCCAGGGTCATATAGCTCCTAGGTGTCTGAGACCCCATTTGAACTCAGGTCTTCCTGACTCCAGTCCCTGTACCCTAACCACTGTTGTGCTACCTAGCTGCTCTAAGTAGAGGATCTGAACATCTCCAACTCCACCCTAAGTGAAAGATAAACAAGGTGGAATCTAATGTCTCCCTTGCCAGGGTTCAGGCTGATGAAGATCTAGTTCACAGCTTTCTTCCTGGAGCTCTGAGAAATGGGCAAGCCAATGCTATTTTTCCTCATTACTAGGCTCTAACTTAGGATTTTGAGATTTCAGAGTTGGAAGTGACCTTATAGATCTTCAAGGCCTTCTTTATCCATGCATTGTTAAAGCCTCTTTCCTTGGCCCTCCAAAAATATAAGATGTCCAGGGCCTCCACTGATAGGCTTCTAGCAAGTGGATGTCTTGGGGAAGATGTCCCTTCCCACAAATAAACAGTCTGATATTACCTTTCCCTCTCCAGATCTAACAACCTAGGACAGGGTTTCTCTCTCTTTCAACCCAGGAGCAGAGATGTGAGGGTATCTCACAGGGGCTAGGGAACAGCTAGTTCTAGGCCACCCCAGCGAATGAGGACCTATAGCCACAGTTCTCCCATCCCCCCCACTCTAGCCAATGCTGCCCAGTTCGGAGGCGCAGTTAACTGCGAGCCACTTCCCTCCTACCCCTAACTGCAGCAGAGGGACAATCCTCAGCGACCCTGCCCTTAGTCAAACTTCAGTAGGAGAGGCGCAGTATGCTCCATAGAGCAGAGGACGTCCCAAAATACCGAGCGCCCCCGGTCCCTCGCCCGGCACCGGCGGAGGAGGTGCAGTAACCGCGTGCACCGCCCCCCACCACTGGTGCTGCAAAGGAGGGACCACCACCTTGCGTAGCCCAGCCCCTCTCTAGTCTCCAAAGGGAACCAGGCGCAGTCACTCCGTGCCCCTCCCGCCCTCGCTACCCCCGCACAGCAGTGGGGAGGAATACTCCATGTGCCCCCGTCCCTCTCCAGTCTCCAAAGCGGAATTAGGCACAGTCACCCCGCGCCCCTCCCGTCCCGGATGCATTTGAGGAAGGACCACTACTCTGCGCGCCCCCCCCCCCCACCACCCCACCCTCCCCCCGGCCCTCATCAGGCTCCTAGGGAAGAGGAGCCGCCGTCACCCCGTGCCCGCCCCAGGCCCTCACCGGACTCCAGCAGATTAACGGGTCTGTCTCTGGATCGCTCACTAGGGTCCATAACTTGGTCAGGAAGGCAGGGACGTTGCTGGGCCCCGCCATACCGGGGCCTCCGGGCAACTCCATTCCGGGAGCCGGCGGGCTGGGCAGGGCAGGGGGGCGGGCAGGGCAGGGGCAGGGAGGGGAGGAGAGGGCCGGCCTGCTGAGAGCGGACCGGGTACGGAGGGAAGGAAGACTGTCGCTTAGCGCCGCCGCCGCAGGAGCTGCAAGGAATCTGCTGCCTCGGCCTCAGGCACCGTAGCCGACTCCGCCTCTGCCCGAGCCACCACCGCCGCCCGCTGCGCAGACACAACTCCGGGGCCCAGCATGGCCGCCGCCATCTTGCGACGGGCTCGCCCCCGGCGGCGTCGACTACCTGCACGCGTGCGCGCTCGTGACGTTCCCTCCGCCCAACGGCATCCTAGCCCCGCCTCTCGAGTGAGCATTTATGTCTTCCTGGCCACTCTTTTTCCTTGCTCTCCGCCCCTACCCTGCCATGAACACTTGGGCGCATGCGCATATTGACCGGGAACGAGGAAAGGGTTTTCCCCAGCGCAGCCTCGGCGTCTCTGACGCGCTCGTAGCTGCGCCAAGCGCAGGCGCACATTGCTTTCAATCCAGAACCGGAGAGGAAGGGGAGGGAAGAGAGAAGAGAGGAGGTCTTCGACCGCCAGAGCCAGGAAGCGGCGCGACGAGCGGCGGGAATATGGCCGGGGAGCGGGTCGGGAGGCGCGCAAGCATGGGAGCAGGAGCCCCAGCGGGGGCCCGAGCGAAGGCCGGGAAGAGGCCCGCGCAGCAGCAGCCCGAGCTGCAGGAGGTGGAGTCCAGCGAGGAGGTGACAGCGCAAGGCGGGCCACGTGCACGCGGGCGGACGGGAGGGGACGGGACGAGGGGGCGGCAAGGGGAGAGGGATAGAGGTGGCACCGAGGAGAGGGAGATGAGGAGGGGTCACTGAGAGGACAGGGACGAGGAGGGGGTGCAGAGGGAAGAGGTCCTTAGGGACAAGGATGGAGAGGAAAGCGAGGGAGGGGACCCTTAGGGGCAGCGAAGATGAGGACGAAGGGGCCCTGGAGTGACAGGGACAGTGAGGGGGTAGGCACAGGGAGGACAAGAAGAGAGGGGTACTGAGGGGAGAGACAATCAGTCAGTCAACATTTATTGGGTTTGTCCACAGCCAGGCACTGTGCTAAGCATCCGGGATACAAAAAAAGGTAAAAGACAGGAACACGAAAGACGGGGGTTCACTGAGGATATTGGGCACTGAGGTGACAGGGGTGATGAAGTACGGGGAGGGGGACATTGAGGGGAAAGGTGCTGATATGGGGGCCAAAAGGGATGCTGCTGGAAGGATAGCAGAGCTGGGGAATTGTAGGAGATAGAACGGGCTGGTGATGGGTCAGGTCAGTACATTGGTCTGAGATGTGGGGATTGGTCTTTAGACAGTAGAGGAATTTAACGGAGAAGAATATTGATTGGGGCCAGAGGAGATCTTATGACTAACAGGATGCTGAGAAAATAGAACTGGTGGCCTTAGAGAGGATGTGAGAATGTGGAAGGTAAAGAAAGTATCCTAATCATTGGTTGATAACATTTAGTGGATATTTTCAAAGGGGTGATTTAGGTGAAGGGATTAGTGGGGGACAGGAGATGGATACTAGAAGGAGCAGAGTGGTTGGGAGAGACCCTGAGGGGATAGAAGGACCTGAAGAGATTTTAGAAAACCTGTGGAGTAGTAGAGAAGTGTGTCTGAGTAAACTGGGTATGTGTGAAAAATGGGTTAGAGAAATTGTTGTAGGGGCCATTATACTGGAAAAATAGCTGAGGTTGGTGGACCAGATGAGACAGAATTTGGGGGTGTTTTAGAGTTGGAGTGAAGAAACTGAGATAGTACATGGGTACCTTCAGGTGGGTTTGTTTAGGAGTTAGGCATTCCTAAAGTAGAAGAATCTGAGGAAGTGAGGGAAGGATAGACATAGGAGAAGGAAAAGGAGTTTGAGAGATGAGAGTTCAGATGGAAGAGTAGGAGAGGGACTAAGGAATATACTAAGGAGAATACCCTGGGGAAAGAGCTAGTCTTTTTGGATCCATTCCCCAGGGGTATCAAGGCACTGGCAAATAAAAACTTCCCCTCCAGCCTTCCCCTTTAGTTACTCCTCTGGTTCTGTTTCTTTGAGTAAGTGGCTCTCTCTAGGGTCACTGTGTACCCTTGTCACAGGGACCCTCTTAGCATAGTTCTGCTTTTTCTCTGCAGTGCTCAACTCTTTAATCCCTTAGGTGGACCAAAAACCTTGTTTATAGATGGCATGGATCCTATATCACAGTAGATAGGGTAGTGTCAAACCTGAAAAAGACTGTAAGATGGGAGTTCCTGGAGTTAGGTATTTCCTCATTTGGTTTCCAGGTACCTCTTACTGTTTGGAATTTGCCAGCCTTTTTCATGTGACTTGTGTATTGAATATTGCTACCCTTATTAGCTGGCACTTTTACATAAGGCAGTTTTCCATCACGGGTCTGTTTTACAGATCCGCAGAGGAAGGCATATTTCAGGAGTGTTTTAAATGCCCAAACATGTGACATTGGGATAACAAGAATAAGTTCCTTAAGGGTACAGTTTATATATTATACCTCTTTTCATACTTTGTAGAAACTAGCAGAGTTATATGCTTGCTGAGAGACAATGAATGATCAGATGAATGGAACTCTAAAACCAATAGGAACAACTTAGAGCCCCTGGAATTTGGAAAAATAATAACAGTAGCTAGCATTTATATGCCATTTGCAAAGCACTTTATGTTATCGTCTTTTATCAGTATTGTACCTGATCTGCCCTTCTGGCTAATGGTGCCTGTCAACCCTTCTACTCACTTCGTACTGGCACCATGGTGTAGATGGAAGGAGTCTTTGGTGGTTCTATACCATAATATAAATGCTTCTTTGGCAGCTGCCTCTCTTCAACTGTCCAGCCCCCAGCCAGAGTGCAGCAGACAGTGGATCTGACCCATCTGACAGCGAAGAGAGTGTGTTCTCAGGTCTGGAGGACTCTGGTAGTGACAGCAGTGAGGACGATGCCAGCAGTATTGAAGATGGACAACCCAGGAGCATCCCAAAGATGACTCAGGACAAATCCCAGGTTAGTGAAAAGGTCTTAGGTAAAGGTTCTTCCAGAAACATGTTGAGATTGTGTGCTATTCCTTTCTTCTCTGAGCTCTCTGGCTTCAGACAGCTCTACCCCTTGGTGCCTTTAGGAGTACTGAAGACTATTCTTCAGTATTTTTTTAAAATGTGAAAAGTGATTTTATTTATTCATTCATTCTGAGATCCCAGCATATAGCACCATTATTAGTGGTGAATTCTGTTGAGTTAGGGATTTTGACCTAATGGATTGAGTATTATTGTTAGGTATCATCTATTTAGCATTAAAAAAAATTATATTTACTTTTAGTTTACAACATTCAGTTCCTCAATCCCTTGAGTTCCAAATTTTTTCCCCCTCCCCTCCCATGGAGGCATGCCATCCAATATAGATTCTACAAATGTCTTTGAATTAACCATTAGTCAAGTTGTAAAGGAGAATTATAACCAATGGAGTGAACAATGAGAAAGAAGGACTAAAACAAAACAAAACACAAGAGAGAGAGCAAGTGGTTTGCTTCAATCTGCATTCAGACTCTAGTTTTTTCTCTGGATGTGGATATCCCTTTCCATCATGAGTCTTTTGTAGTTGTCTTCTAACCTTGCATTGCTGAGAGGAGCCCAGTCTGTCAAGGTTAGTCGTCGAAGATACAATGTTTCTGTAATTGTGTACAATGTTCTCCTGGTTCTGCTCCTCTCACTCAGCATCAGTTTATATAAGTCTCTCCAGGTAATTATAAAGTCTGTCTGCGCCTCATTTCTTATAGGACTGTAGTATTCCATTACATTCATATACCACAGCTTGTTTATACCCTCAATTGATGGGCATCCCCTTGATTTCCAATTCTTTGCCACCACAAAAAGAGCTGCTATAAATATTTTTCCACATCTGGGTCCTCCTCCCACTTGTATGATCTCTTTGGGATACAGCCCTAGAAGTGGTATTACTGGGTCAAAGGGTATGCATAATTTTTATAACCCTTTGGGCATAGTTCCAAATTGCTCTCCAGAATGGTTGGATCAGTTCACGACTCCACCAACAATGCATTGATGTTCCAGTTTTTCCACATCCTCTCCAGCATTTGTCATTTTCCTGTTTTTTCTTTAGCATTGTATAATCAGCCAGTGAGTGTTTAAGGACTTACTTTTGACTAGTTACTATGCTATGTATTGAGGATAAAGAGACAAATAAGAAGAGTACCTGTGCTCAAGGAACAGGTACCTAAGCAGTGGAAAGGGGACTGGGGTGGGAGCCAACAGGCTTGAGTTCTTTTATTTCATTTCATTTTTAAAGTTTTGAACTTAAAAACCAAAAGAAGAACATTTCCACATATAAAGCATAACATTAAGAAAAGGATTATGTGTGAAAGATGAGAATCTCTACTTTAATACAGCTTTTGAAAAAAAAATATACATATTACTTTTAAAACTGTCCTATTTCTCTGTGCTTTCTTCTGAATTTCCTTTTGTTCTCTTCTGTGCATTTGGAAAAATGTTTCTATGGTCTGCTTTTTATTGCTAACCCTCCCTGTTTCCTCTTCACACAAACCTCTCCCTCATTAAAAAACTGAGAAAGGATGGGCAAAGACTTGTAATAAGTAAGCACGGCCATGCAAAATGAATTTGCACGGCGTCGATGTCCAGAAACGCGTGTCGCTTTCTGCACCGTTAGGCTTTGAGTAGACGTTTTGCCACAGACCTTCTAGAGACGCGGTCATTGCAGCGGTTACGGTTGTTTTGAAGTTATTTTTCTTTGTAATGTTGTCATACTTGTATAAGTTATTTTCCTGGTTTTTGCACACTTCACTCTATCAATTCACTCCAAAATGATCTCATTCTTCTGGCTCTTGATAGTGCAATAATATGCCTTTACATTTATATGTCACAGCTTTCAGCTATGTTAAGAGGATATTGGGGTGGCTACATAGTGCAGTGAATAGAGCACCGGCCCTGGAGTCAGCAGGACCTGAGTTAAAATCTGGCCTGGGACACTTAACACAAAAACTAGCCATGTGACCTTGGGCAAGTCACTTAACCCCGGTTGCCCTGCCTTCTGCCCTACAAAAATAAAAAAAAAAAGAGGAAATCTAGGGTACCTGCTTAGATTCTAGTTCTTTGTGTTACCTCCCTCCCTTCACCTCCCCCTCCATCCTTCATTCAGGATTAGGAAGTTTGTTTTGCTTGTGGCTCTACACTTCCTCCCTTGTATTATCCTCCCTTTTAACCTCTCTGCTTCTTTCTCTTTTGAATTTAGTGTATTTCTGCACCAAACTGTTTGTGTATTCAACCCATCTTTGTCCATTTCAGATAAGAGTGAGATTTATCTGATTCCTTCCTTCTTGACCCCCTTCCTCTGTGTTTGTATACTTTTTCTTACATCAGTTATGAGAATCAGCAAGTTCTATCCCCTTCTTTTTCCTTTCTATACTAATATATTTCTTTTACTCTCCTTTCTCTTTTCCTTCTTTAAATCCTCACAACAGGAGCAGTCAATGCCTAGGTCTTCTCGTTCTTTCTTATTTAATTCTCTCCGTACCCTTGAAGAGATTGAGGTCCCGATGGGACACTTGTTTATTTCCTCCCATTAGAGTTTTAACATTACAATATCACACATCCAGTTCTAACTTTCTGAGTTTCTCTTGACTCTTGTGTTTGCATTTCAGAGTTCTTACTTGGCTCTGGTCTTCTATCAGAAAGGCTTCAAAGTCCTCTATTCTATTATAGGCCCATTTTTCCCCCTGTGGTATTATAATCATCTTTGCAGTGTAGGTCATTGATTGTAAACTCATATCTTTTGCCTCTTGGGATATTACATTCTAAGATCTCTTCTTGTTCACAGTAGAAACTACTGTGTACCTTCCTTCTGGAATCTTGCAGCATTTTCTCTTGATTTGGGTTATGCTATTCCTGGGATTCTTCTGTTCACATTGTTCTCTGGTTCTAATAAATCTGGGTCTGGTGACCCTTAAAATGATCTCTTCTTGATCTGTTTTCTAGATTGGTTGTTTTTGATGTGACATCTAAAATTTTCTTCTGTTTTTTTTCAGTCTTTTGATTTTGTTCTAATATTTCTTTCTGTTTTATAGAGACGCTGATTTCTTTGGGTCTTTGAAGTTTAGAACACTCTAGATGTGTTCCATCTTACATCTCAGGATAGAGTGCCAGGGACCTTGGCACAGGGCTCCTGGTTGATTTGGGAGTTTTCTAATGCGCTTGTTTTGTAATTTTGTGTAATATAGCTGTGTTTTGTAACTTACTCCTCTACTAGGTTATAAATTCAATACTTAGCACTCTATAAGTGTTAGGATAAATGCTGATTGAATGATTGGAGCTATAGGGCTCTCTTATCTAAAGTTTGTATCCTAGTTCCTAGAACAGCTAAATAAGTGCTTGGTATGTAAAACTGAGAGCCTAAACTAATTGGGTGTAGCCTGGTGCTGAGGCAAGGTTAGTGGGAAGATGGTTCTTGGCACTTTGTCCATCATAACTATCTTCCCATCCCTCCTTTGGGAAGCCACCTCTAATGATGCCAGCCCCCAGTTTTCTCTCCTTTGGAGCCCCATAACACTTCAATTTGAAACATGTAACTAAGCTCTTATATTCCGTTTTAGGTTCTCCATTTTTTTCCACATGTATTAATATTGTCTCCTCAACTAGCCTGTGAATTTGAAAGTAAGTGCTATATTGATATTTCTGTCTGCTACATTGCATGAAACACTCATTGGTTGATCTTGTTGAACAATTTATTTATGGGGACTTGATGAACTACTTTTCTCCTCTACACTGCAAAAGTCTACTCTTTGTTTTTCTGTATAGGTCTGCTGGGCCTGTGGAGGGACTTCTAGGCATTTTATAGGCTGGAGAAAAGTCTTGTTATTCTGTTGAGATCATTGCATTGTCTAGTTATCTTTTTTCCTGTGTTGTGAGGGTTGAGATACTTGCTGGTTATGTGCAGTGAACTTTAAAAATATATATTAAATTTTTTATTGATGTCCTTTATTTCATATTGCTTAACATTTGCCACAGTATCCTTTCCTACATTCCCTCTCAGAGCATTTTCCCTTATAATGAAATCCTCAAAAAGTTCTCCAAAACTAATCAACATATCACAAAAGTCTTATGTGTGGTATCCCACGTCTGTGTTTCCTCTCCTCTGCAAAGAAGTGGGTAGAAGTATCTACTCATCTGTCTTGTTTCAGGCCAAGATGGTTACAATTTTGCATTTTTTAGTTTCTTAAAAATATTTTTACTGTCATTTTTTGTTTTTTTCATCAACTGGATTTCTCCTATATTCTACCTTTTCCCTCCTCCCCTAAACATCCTTTATTACAAAAATTTTTTAAAGAAAAAAAAGAAGAGAAAAATAAGCAGTAACTCTCATGTGCCCCCTTTTCCTCACCAATCTAGTGCAGACCCTCTTCCCCTGTCATGCCTGGACATTAGTTGGCTGTTGGATCTGCCTGCTTCAAGTTTCTCGTTATGCCAGTCCATCTTCAATCTTTATCATTACTTGAACAAGACACTCCATCTCTGGCTATCCTCCATGCCTGGAATGCTGTCCTTCCTCATCTCTGCTGCCTGGCTTTCCTGACTTCCTTCAGGTCACAACTAAAATCCCATCTTCTAGCATAGGTTCCCAAAGTGGATGACAGAGGGAGAAGTAGTATCCTTGGGTGCAATTGGTAGGGCAGTGAATAAAATTAAGGACATGATGCAAGCATAAGTAAAGAAGAGAAGAAAATTTTGAAAAACCAATTATACATATTTCATCTGCTGGGTAACAGAGTTAAAGTCATAGTGATTCCATTATTTTCCAAATAAACACATGAAATGGAAGTTATAAACGATCAGTGGTCAAGTCTGCCGACAGGTTGTTGGCAGGTAAGCACATTGCATGGGGAAGTCCACTATGAATCAGCAGGAATATGTGCACGTAATGATTTGTTTAAAATATGCTACTGTATGGTTTCATGATGCAGTATTACATCATCAAAATTTCCATACAAGAAAACCCCCACAAATTTACAATAAGTTATTAAATTTAAGATGTGTCATTAAAAATATTATTTTGAAATGTCACAGATTTTTAAATAAGTGAAAGAAAGTAGATTTCCAGGAGGTGTGGAGTAATTTTTTTTTGTAAGGGAGAGGTAGGCCAAATAAGTTTGAGAACCTCTGTATTCTACAGGAACCTTTCCCAACCTAGTTTCTGGCGTCTCTGTTAATTATTTTCTATTTATCCTGTGTATACCTTGTGTGTACATATTTGTTTGCTTATTGTCTCCCCCATTACATTGTGAACTCTGAAGGCAGAGACTGTCTTTTGTCCCTTTTTGTATCCTCAGCACTTAGTACAGAGCTTGGCATATAACAGGCACTTAATAAATGGTTATGGACTGATTGATCAATATTTTGTGACATATGCAGTACTCTACATCCATGAGGGTATTCCTCCTACAAAAAAAGTGGAAGAAGCTATCTTTTCATATCTCTATAAAAAATTTAATTTGATTTTTTTTTCCCCCCAATTGACAAAAATATCTGTTTTTCTTCTGCTCAACCCTGACCCTAGTTGAAAAAAACAAAACAATCCTTCTAGTGAATATTTTTGTTTCTTCTTTGGGGCCAAGCTTGTTCTTTAATTCTGCATTTCCATTTGCTTTGTGGTTGTCATTCTGTCCATTTGCATTATGTCAGCCATAGTTTATGTTGTTCTCCAGGTTCTGCTAACTTCATTCTGTGTCAGTTAATACGTCTTACCATGCTTCTGTGAATTTATCATGTTCAGTTTCTTACAGCACAGTAATATTCCATTACATTTTTGTGCCACGGTTTATTTAGCCGTTCCTCACTTGGTGGATATGTGTTGTTTCTATTTGTCTGCTGCCACAAAATGTGTTGATATAAATATTTTGTTGTACTTTGGACCTTTCCTTTCAGTTACTTGATTTTCTTGGGGTATATGCCTAAGTGTGTGTCAGAGAGTATGAGTATTTTAGGCACTTTCTTTGCGCAGCACCAAATTGCTTTCCAGAATGGTCAGTCCCTTCGCAGCTCAACCGATCACACACTAGCGTGCCTGTCTTTCTGCAGCTTTCGCAGCGTCAGCTGTTCTGTTTTGACGTCTTCTATGAAATGAAGCTTTAGGCTTGCTTGTAATTGTATTAGTCTTATTATTAATGATTTGAAACATTCTTCCGTTTCGTTGTCAACAATCAGCATTTATTAAAGCAAATAATAATAAATAGGCCAAGCACAGAGCTTTCCTTCAAGGAGTTTATTTACATTCTAATGAAGGAAAACAGTCATTAAAATGGAGCTGGAAAGGGGTGAGGGTGGGGGCGGGAGCAGTGCTGGTTTGGGAAAGGAGAGTCAGGAGTGGCCTGGGCATTTCCTCAGAATGGAAGTTCTAGGAGGAATTCGCCAGTGAGAGGCGGGAGCTGTAAAGGCCAGGGGGATGTTCCAAGGTGAGACGTTGCAATTGTCTTTTTAGATAATTGTAAAAAAAGGTAATGTTCTTAAGGATGCAGAGAGTACAGTCACATTGGTCGTTTCTTGCTGAACGGCCACAGGCATCTCTCTGTCTAATCTCCAAGGAGTAGGAATGATATCAGTGGGGATGGGGCTGCTTCACAGTAAGCAACCATCATCTCTGGAGGCATCACCAAAAGTGCCACTAGAAGCATGAAGGCCAGTCAAGGTTGACTTTCCTCTGCCCTGTCCATCCCCCACTTCAGGGAGCTTATTCTGTTCTAATCCTATAAGGCTATGACAGTTAATCCTATCTGGGCCTGATTCAAGTCAGTTCTCTTGTAGTTTAGGTTGTTAGTAATTTTTCATGTAACTGTTACATTATGTAGAAATGCTGTTCATTTTTGTAGGTTAATTTCATAGCCTCAAACTTTACTAAAGCTACTGTGTCAATTAGTTTTATTGTTGATTCTTTAGGATTTTCTAAAATAGCATATCATCAGCACAAATGTTATGTGCGGTGCACTTTAATAGATTCTGTAGGGGGAATACAGAGAGGTTTAAAGCATGGTCTCTTGTCCTCAGGTTGCTTATCTGGGCACACTTTTTGTTGCTGTTCAATCATTTCAGTTGTGTCCAACTCTTGGTTGCACCATTTGGAGTTTTCTTGGCAAAGATAGCGGAGTGGTTTGCCATTTCCTTCCCCAGCTCATTTTACAGATGAGGAAACTGAGGCAGCAGAGGTTAAGTGACTTGCTCAGGGTCACATGGCTGGGGAACTGTTTGGGGCTGGATTTGATCTCAGATATTCCTGACTCCAGGCCTGCTGCTCTCTCCACTGCATCACCTAGCTGCCCTATTTGGGCAGATTAGATATGCATAAAAAGAGATATATGATGAACAGCAGGATAGAAGCAGTGTGGTGTATTAAGAAGAAAACTGAGTTTAGAGTTAGGATGTCTGGATTAGAATATTGCTTTATGTAACCCTGACCAAGTACTTTAATATAGGCACTAAATAAGGCTTTTTGGTAGTGGACAGAATGAAGGACTTGGAATTAGGAAGACTTGGGTTCAGATTCTGCCTCTGATCATTGGGCAAGACACTAAGCCTTTCAGAGTTTCAGACAACTTACAAAGTCATGGAATCTTACAATATTTGCCTGTAAGACAGAATATGATAAGTGCAAAGGGAGAGAGATTTGATGAGAAATTTGAGAAGAGGTAGATTGTGTTCATCTTGGGAGAGTAAGGGAAGCCTTCATGGAAGACAAGTATTTGAATTGGGCATTGATGGAAGGGAGGGAGTTAAAAATATTTTATAGCTTTTATTTTTATGTCACCTTTATTTCCATGTCTTCACCATTACCACCCCACCCCCACCCCCAGAAAAAGAAGAGCAGTTCAATAGAACTAATCAACACACCATTTGAATCTGACAGTCTATACAATTTTCCATACCTGTAGTCCCTTACCTCTGCAAAGAAGGGAGTGAGGTGTGTTTTTCTCATCTCTTTTTTGGGACTAGATTATAATTACATGGCATTCAGTTTTGTTTTGATTTTTTTCTTTCCATTTGCATTGTTGTCATTATATATTTTCTTGAATCTGCTTATTTCACTTTGCATCCGTATAAATCTTTCTGTGCTTCATTGTATTTATAATTTCTTGCAGTGTAGTAAAATATCCCATTTCATTCACATACGAGCATTTGTTTAGCCATTCCTCCGTCAGAGTCACAGAGACGAAGGGACCGCTCGTTTGCCTCTCACATGCCTGACAAGCAATCGTCCGGCTTTCGTTGGAAGGTTTTCAAGAAATTTTTCCTGACAGCAAGCCTGAATTTACCTTTTGTAGCTTCCATTCCACTGGTTCTGTTTTGGTGCTGAACAGAACAAACATTGATCCCTCCTTCAGATATTGGAAGGTAGCCATGGTGTCATCTGCGAATCTTCTTTCCAGGCTTAAAATTCCCACTTTCTTCAACCAATTCTCAATCTCCAGTGCCTACTGTAATACTTGGCCTAGGCTAGGGAAGGGAAAGGAGGAGGAGGAGGAGGGGGAGAGGTAGGACCAAGCATTTATTAGTACCTTCTGTGTGCCAGGCATTGTGCTAAGTGCTTTACAAATGTTCTCTCATCTGATCCTCACGGTAACTCTGTGAGGTAAGTGTTCTTATTATCCATATTATACAGTTGAGGAAACTGAGGCAAACAGAGGTTAAATGGCATGCCCAGCATTCCACAACCACCTGAACTTGGTCCAGTGCTACCGTACCACCTAGCTGCCTCAGGTAGGTGCTTAAATGCTCTGTGATTGGTGCAGCACAGATTCGCAGCCCTCTACCATTCTGCTTGGCCTCCTGAACCCTCTCTAGCTTATCGGTGTTCCTAATTTGTGAAGTGAGGACCACACTTGAGATGTGTCCTAACCAAGGCAGGGAACAGTAGAGCTGTCACTTTCCTGTTTCTGACAGTTTTGCTTCTCCTTGTAGTCCAGGACCCCATTAGGCATTTTTAGCTGCCGTGTCACAGTGCTGACTCATTGAACTTGCAGTCAGTCAATCAGTTACTCAGTCAGTCCTTCAGATTGTAAGGTCTTTGGAAACCGGGGACTGTGTCTTGCTTCGTTTTGTGTCCTTCGCTTGGCCCGGACTTCGGGCAGACTCTTTGTTGTTGTGGCATATAGTGGGCACTTAATAAATCTTTATTGATTGATTGAAATGATCTCTCACCTGTCATTGATCACTCTGTTCTCTTCCCTTTTGTGAAAATTGAGACATTTGCACTTCTCGAGTCTTGTAGTACCACACTCATTTTCCATACATTTCAAATATCACTAACAGTGGCTCATAGCTTGCTCCTGCTGGTTTATTTAGTATCCTGGGGATATAGTTCATCTGAACCAGGTCACTTAAAGTTGATTGAGGGCAACTTAAGTGCTCTCTTACAGTCTCTTTACTTATCTTGGAGATTGACTCTTTTGGTACTATTTTACCTGTCATTTCAATTCAAAGGTCGTTTTTCTTGGAAAAAAAAAACCAGAAATGTAATCATTGAGCAGCTCCAACTTCTTTCCCTTGTCTATTTTTGTCCCATCCACCAAAAGCAAAAGTCCCTTTCCCTTGTATCTCTTTTTTTCCCCTCAGCGCAGCTAAGAATAACTGTTGGTTTTTTTAAATAATAACTGTTCTTAGCTGTCCCATTAGCCTCAGATCATTTTGAGCTAATATAATGCCTTGACGCTTTTTATGGGAATACTACTGATTTGTGTTCATGCTTTGATGTTTGACCTTGCTTCTGTATTCTGATCATTTCTTTTTTTAGAAATCTAGCGTGGTTGGCGAGTTTCAGTGCTGCCTTCTGCAAAATCCAGTTTTCCCATCTCATTGGCATCGTAGTTCCCATCCATCCTGAGCCGATTGTCCCTGTAGCATTTCAGTTTCCTCTGAACTTTCTGAAATCACTTTCCCAGAATTTAGGGTGTGTATCCAACAGTGTCCAGATTTCTTTTCTTTCTGTATCACAAATAATGGGAAAATAGGATCACTTCCATCTAGGATTTAATATCATTTCCAAGTTCTTCTTTTAGTGAGAATTAGGTCCAAGATAGAATTTTCCCTTCCTTCTTCTGTCTTTTGAATGGTGAAGTTATCACAAAGGCAATTCAAGAAGTTATTATCTGCTCTCTTTTTGATGGAGAGAGTTCTTGCAAATGTTTGAATAATTGAAGTTCATCACTGCTGTGTCATACTTCTGTTTTGGGCTTGTGCTAGTTCCCTCACTGCTTATCTGTATCATCTTTCTTTGTAGGTGGTTTGTGGTACACTCTAGTGACAAGATCACTTTTTTCCTCCCTCTGTTGATCTTCATCCTTTAAATGCTGTTCGTAGTGTTTCCACCCTTTCTGGTTCCTGGATTTCGAGGCAAGAGAAAGAGGAAAGGCAGGCTAGGCACATCATCTGCCTAGGAAAAGAAGAGGAGAAACAGGGGCTTTCCATCTGACCACTTGCCTTCTGTCTCCTCTGTTTTGTGTATCTTCTGCCTGATCTCTAAACTCCTTTGGGAAGAGGAGAGTGCCTTTCACTTAATGATTACATATTAGCACCTGATCATGCCCTATACATATCTCAGTGTTTCTGAACCCTGTAGGCAGTCAGCCAAGTCTCATTCTCCATTATCCATCACCAGATTCCTTATTCCCATTGACCTTAACCCACCCACTACAAAGTGCAATCAAATGATACCTAGCCATAGGTAGATCCTGCTTCTGACTTCATTGTTTAATCACAACCACTCTCCAAAGTTACCCATGATCTCTGGTTTTTCCAGAACCAGGAGAACATTGTACATAATTACAGAAACATTGTATCTATGATAACTGACTTTGATACACTGGGCTCTTACCAGCAATGCAAGGTTCAAAGACAGCTCCAAAAGACTCATAATGGAAAAAGGCTGTCCACATCCAGAGAAAGAATTACAGAGTCTGAATGCGGATTGAAGCAAACTATTTGCTCTCTCTTTTTTGTTTTGTTTTGTTTTCTTCTCTCTCGTCATTCATTTCATTGGTTATAATTCTTTACAACTTGATTATTGTGAAAATATGTTTAATGTAAAGGTATTTGTAGAACCTATATCAGATTGGGGGGCGGGGGAAGAAGAGGAAGGAGGAGAAAATTTGGAACTCAGAAACTTGTGGAACTGAATGCTGTAAACTAAAAATAAATAAATTTAAAAGCAAAGTTTTTATTGGTATTTTCTGTTCATTGCATCACCACAGTATCCCAGTATTTACTTTTCTTGACCTTCCTGTAGCATTTGACAGTGTTGACTTCTCTTTCCTCCTAGATACTCTGGCTGATCTAGGTTTTTGTGACATTCCTGTTTTTTGTTTCTCCTTCCCGTGGACCATTCCATTCTTAGTTTCCTTTGTTAGCACCTGCCTAACTGTGAGTGTCCCTCGGAGCTCTGTCCTGGTCCTTCTCTTTCAGTGACCTCACCAGCTACCCTGACTTCAGTTATCATCTCCATGCAAATGATGACCAGATGTTTGTATCTGTATCTGGCACACCTGTCTTTCATAGCCATCTGTCTATTACACATTTCAGCCTGGGCAGCTAGGTAGTGCAGTGGGTAGAGTATTGGACTTGCAGTCAGGAAGACCTGAATACAAATCCTGCCTCAGACACATACACTTTGTGTGACCTTGGGCAAATCACTTAGTCACTAAACCTCAGTTTCCTTATCTGTAAAATAATAATAGCTTCTGTCTCCCAGGATTGTTGTGAGGGTCAAATGAGATAGTATAAAGTCAAGTGCTTTTCAAACCTTAAAGCACCATATAAATGCTAGCAAAATAAAATGGTGCCACAAGCATTTTACACTTAACATGTCCAGAGAAGAATTCATTATTTTTTTCCCCAAAACTCACCCCCCTTTTAGACTTCCCTGTTTCTATCAGTTCAGTCAGGTTCACAACCCCATAACCATCTGATACTTTTCACCCTCCCTGCCTTGATTTTCTCAGTACTGAGGTCAACTACTGAAAGTAATTGAGGCAGGAATAAAGTTGGGAGGTTGAGGAAATAGCTTATAGAGTAGCCCTTGTGGTTAAGAGAGTCAATGATGGAGGATTTTTGAAATTGTTGTATAGTAATCCAGGTTCAGGGAAAATTCTATCACATAAATTTGGAGTGGACCTAGCCTAGCAGTAGTCCCAGATTAGGAGCATAAAAGTATGTTTGTATTTCTCTTACGGTACTTAATTATGTCTACCTGTGTGCTACATTTATGTTTCCAGGTGTTTCTTCTGTGCTAAATTGTAAATTCCTTGAGGATAGGAAACTACGTCTTTTTCATTTTCATGAATTTTCTCAGCTTAGCACATTAAATAGATGTCTTTATATATTTTTCTATATTATATATTGTGCTCTGCACAGTTTAGAAAGCACACCAAAGCATGATAAAATGTATTCTTCTCTATCCTACCCTGGGGGCCAAGTTCTACTTAGCTGTGTGACCATAGGTGAGTCACTAAACCTCTGAGAGCTTCAGTTTTCTTATCTGTAAAATGGGGATTAATATACCTGTTCTGTATACTTTATAGGGTTGTGGTGTTCAAATGAGATAATGTATGGATAGTGCTTTATAAATCTCAAAAGTGCTATATAAATGTTATTAAGTAGAAGCTGCTTAAACATTTCCATTGCCTTTTTTTTTTTTGGTGAGGCTACTATACTTACTTGGCTTTTTAAAATTTATTTTTTATTTTAAATAGTATTTTATTTTTCCCACAGTTATATTACATTCACACAATTACATATCAAGAAAATTTTTATAAGATTTTGAGTTTCAAATTCTTCTCCTTCCCTCCTTCCCTTTGTCTGAAAATGGTAGGCAGTTTGATATAGTTTATAAACATGATATCATGTAAAACATATTTCCAAATTCATCACAGTTGTGGAAGAAGAAATAGATCAAAAGAAAAAAACCATGAGAAAGAATAATAAAGTAGGTAAAAAAAAATAAGCTTTGATCTGCATTCTTAGTCTATCAGTTTTCTAGCTGGGTGTGGATAGCATTTTCCTTCACAAGTCCTTTGTACTTGTCTTGGATCATTGTGTTGATGAAAAAAGCTGAGTCATTAATAGTTGATTATCACATGATGTTGCTAAAACTTTGTACAGTGTTTTCCTGGTTCAGCTCATTTCACTTCACATCAGTTTGTATAAGTCAAGGTTTTTCTGAAATGTGCCTGTTCATCATTTCTTATTGCACAATAGTATTCTATTACATTCATATTCCACAGCTTGTTCTGCCATTCCTTAATTGCTGGGCATCCCTTCAATTTCCAATATTTTGCCACCACATATAGAGCTGCTATAAATATTTTTATACATGTAGGTCCTTTTCCGTTTTTTATGATCTGTTTGGGATACAGACATAGTAGTGGTATTGCTGGATCAAAGGGTATGCACAGTTTGGTTGCCCTTTGGGCATAGTTCCAAATTGCTCTCTAGAATAGTTGGATCAGTTCTCAAGTCTACCAACGGTGCATTAGTGTCCCAGTTTTCCCACATCCTCTCTAACATTTATCATTTTCCTTTTTCTTCATATTAGCCAATCTGATTGGTGTGAGGTGGTATTTCAGAGTTGTTTTAATTTGCATTTCTGTAATCAAAAGTGCCTATAAATATCTTTGATTTCTTCATCTGAAAAGTGCCTCTTCATATCCTTTGATATCAATTAGAGAATGACTTGTATTCTCCTAAATTTTACTCAGTTCTCTATATATTTTAGAAATGAGGACTTTATCAGAGACACTTGCTGTAAAGATTGTTTCCCAGCTTTATGCTTCCCTTCTAATCTTGACTGTGTTGGTTTTGTTTATACAAAAGTTTTCAATTTAATAAGATCAAAATTATCTATTCTAGGAGGTGACTAGGTGGCACAGTGAATAGAGCACTGACCCTGGAGTCAGGAGGACCTGAGTTCAGATTTGACCTCAGACACTTAATACTTACTAGCCATGTGACCTTGGGCAAGTCACTTAACCCTAATTGCCCTGCCTTCCACCCTCCAAAAAGCAAAAAAAAAAAATCTATTCTACATTTTCGTCATGCCTGCCTTTTCTTGTTTGGTTATAAATACTTTCCTTCCACCTAGATCTGACAGGCTATTTCTTGCTATTCTAATTTGATTGCTTCATTGTATATGGTACCTTTTAGTAAGATGTAGTTTCTTTCCTTATCTGTTTTAATTAGGTCTATTTTTGCTTTTACTTTGTCTAAGATCAGGATGGGTACCCCTTCTTTTGTTACTTCAGCTGAAGCATAATAGATTCTGATCCAGCCCTTTACCTCTACTCTTTGTGTCTCTCTGCTTCAAGTATGTTTCTTCTAAGCAAAATATTGTAGGATTCTGCTTTTTCAACTCCTCATGTGAGAGAATTTACCCCATTCTATGTCTCCCTTTCTTTTGCACCCAGTTTATTCCTCTTTCTCATCCCTTAATTTCTTTTTTTGTCATTCCTTCAAATTCACTTTATACCCATACCATCTCTCTTTGTATATCTATTTTTTCTATATGGACTGTTAGTGATACAATTTTTTAGAGTTATACGTATCATCTTCCAGTGTTGGGATGTGGACAGGTTAGCCCTATTGAATCCCTTCATTGACTTTTCTTCAACTCGTTTGGATAAAGAGTAAATGCTAGGTTATTTTGACAGTTGTGATTATTGCTACGTTTAGAAAGAAGATTTGAGAACTAGTTGTTTGTGGTTCCTGCTGTAGTGTGTTTTTTCTCTGTGGTGCTGACAGAATCCTGGCCTGTGTGCCCTTGATAATGACAACCTATATATGGTGATTTTAAAAGCAGTATAGCAATTTAATTCATTTTCTCATTTGAGCCTCACCATGGTCCTGTGGGATAGGTATTACAGATTATATATCATCCCCCTCTTACAGTTTAGGTAACTGAGGCCCACAGAGGTGTTTCACCATATCACAGAGGAGAGAGAGAATCTGGGTTTGACTCTCTACTTTGTCACATGAGTGATATCATTTTGGGCAAATCATTTCACCCTTCTGGGCTTCAGGGTCCTTACTGGTAAGAATGTTCCATACCAGACTCTGTTAAAGCAATGGGGTGTGCTTAGTCTTGAGAAGAGGGGTCATGGTTACTGTTGTCAGGTCTTTGAAGGAATATTATGTATTCTCTTTGACTCTATAAAGGACAGAATAAAAACCATTAAAGGGAAGTTGTAGAAGGACAGATATAGGCTCAACGTAAGGGAAAATTTCCTAACATTAGAATTTTTATTATCGTACCATAAGGAATGATGAAATGGATGGATTCAAAGAAACCTGAGAAGACTTTAATGAACTAATGCGAAGTAAGGTGAGCAGAAATAGGAGGATAATTTATTCAATGTCTGTACAACATTTTAATGAAAAATGAAAGACTTAATTCTGATTAATGCGATGATCAGCCACCACTCTAAGGGTCTGAATTATGACGCCTGTTACCTACCCCCTGTCAGAGAGGTGATGGACTTGAGATGCAGAATGACAGGCACATTTTTGGTCGTGGCACTCCATGGCCATCTCCACGTGGTGTAGCCACTGCTCAGGCCGTCAGCTCCTCTTCTCCACTAGAACTTTGGCCTCTGTCCCTGTCACGACCGTGGGCTCCCCTCGCATCTCCATGCCGTACTGTCATGGACGACCTTCCAACCTTCTAGATTCCGTTTCCATATTAACACCCTCACAGGAATATAAGCTCCTCGAGAGCATTGGTGGTGGTGTTCGGTGCCTTATTTGTGTCTCCAGAGCTTAGCACGGTGCCAGATACATAGTGAGTGCTTATGAAATGCGTTCTCTCCCTCCCTCTCCCTTTCTCCTCTACCCCCTCTTTTTCTTTCTCCCAAAGCATGGATTTGTTTTGCCTGATAATGTTTAAATCTTAAGGGAGGATTTTTTTTTTAATTGAGAGGATTTGGGAGGGGAGGAGATCATGCCATAGGGGTACCAGAAAAGAAAGAAAGAAGGGCAATTGCATATTTTTCTAAAAGGCATAGGAGAGGATAGAAGGCAGTTGTTAGGGAGATACAAGCAAACAGGAAAGCTATGAAACTGACATGTCGAATTTGTTTTTTGCTTTGAAAAAGAAATGAACAAAATGATTAAAAGTAACATATTTAGTGGAGTATTTGTCTGGGTCCTAAGACTACTCTTATGGTAGGATTATTCTTGGCATGATAGCACTTTCCAGTTTGAAACTGGGCTCACATGATGTGACTAAGGGACTTGTCCCAAGGTCACAGAGCTTGTAAAGTAAGTATCCAAGAACTCTCATTCAGGTCTTCACAGACTTAAGTTTAGGGAGCAGGTAGTGTAATGAAAAGAGATCCAAATTACTTGGGTTCTTATTTTGAGTCAGCCACTAACAAATTATGAGGTACTGGGCAGGTTAACTTATTCTTATTTCCTCAGTTGCCAAGTGAGGACAATAAATGCCTCAAGACATTGTTATAAAGATTTAATGAGATAATATGTTTGAAAGTGTTTAGGAAAGTATTGCTTATCCTTTCCTAAGGTATGATTAGGAAGTATAAACTGAATAAACAAACACTAGAAAGACTCATTCACTGTCAGACTTTACCTTGTCTTTCTAGACTGCTTTCTAATTACTCCCTGCCCAGCATTACTGGCTTACTTTGCTGTTCCTTGTACACGTTTCTTTTTTTTTTCTTTCTTTTTAAACTTCTGACAAACTGTTCCCCATGTTTCAGTTCCTCACTTAGAATCTCTCTGTCCTTTTAAGACACCTCAAATGCTGCCTCCTCCATTAGGCTTTTCTCTGATTTCTGTTGCAGTCAGTGCTTGTTCTCTGCTTCTTGGACCCTATTTGACTTAGTATTTTTGTATTTGTTTATCTAAAAATGAGTGCATGTCATTGCCTGACCTCAGCCTCACCCAGTAGAATGTAAACTACCTGAAGTCAGGGACTATTTTCATATTTGTGTTTTTATAGACTCAGCTTCTCTCATAGTTTTTCAGTCATGTCTGACTTTTCATGACCCCGTTTGGGGTTTTCTTGGCAAAGATGCTAGAGTGGTTTGCCATTTCCTTCTCCAGCTCATTTTACAGATAAGGAAACTGAGGCAAACAGAGTTAAAGTAACTTGTTGTCTCACAACTAGTAAGTGTTTGAGGCCAGATTTGAACTCAGGAGAGTCTTCCAGACTCTAGACCTAGAACTCCATGCACTGCACCACCTAACTGCCCAGTCTCATAGTGGGTTCTTAATAAGTATTTGTTGAGCAGAGCTAAGACTTAAAGACAGTTCTGACTTCTGCTCTGTCTTTTCTGTTACACCATACTTGGATATGAGTGGGCTGTGAAATTTTGATACTGAGGATTGAGGCCCAGTGAGATCATATGTACACATTTCCAGGTTTGAGCTGAGAAATTGGGATTTGAAGAGGAGGGGATTTGAGGGCTTTGGCAGCATAATAATGATAGCTGACATTTAAATAGTGCTTTCAGATTGGCCAAGCACTTTACATACATAATCTTGTTTGATCTTATTTGCTAAAGCCCTTCCTGGTAGCTGTGGTTATTCCTGTCTAACAAATGAGAAAATTGAGACCTACTGAGGTTAAGTGTAAATGGCTTGTTCATGGTCATACAGCCAGTTAGTGTTGATGGTAGTCTGATTCCACTGTGTACTCTAGAATTTGCAGCTACTGAAATTGACCTTCATGAAGACCTGGGTCCAGTGCCCAATTCTTGGACCTTCTGTAAAATAAAGGAGAAGTCGCAATCCCACTGTGAGAGATTTCATTTCTGAAATATGGGAGAATTATTCCTGTTCTTTCCTGTATCTCAGGGATGACTGGGAGAATGAATGAATTAAATTATTTAACAGCCTACACAATACATTTTGGTCTAAGGCATAGTAAAACTTTAAACTAGAGAATTTACTTTATTTTGAAAAATTGATACATTTAGAATTAGAGATTAGGTCTAATCTTTATTGTTAGGTTTGGCTTTTTCTACCCTCCCAACCCAGCCCTGCAAATTAAAAAGAAAGAAAAACAAAACCTTTGTAACAAATATGTGTAGTTAAGCAAAACAAAATTTTCCCATTGGTCATGTCTAAAAATTAAATGTCTCATTCTGCACGCTGAATCCATTACCACTATGTTAGGTAGGTAGCATGCTTTGTCATTGGTCCTCTGGAAGTGCCGTTGTTCATTTTGTTGATCAGCATTCTTTTTTTTTTTTAATTTTTTTTATTTACTCATTTACTTTTAATTTACAAGATTCTGTTCCACAATCACTTGAGTTTCAGATTTTCTCCCCTCCCTTCCCCCCCCCCCCCATGGTGGCGTGCAATCATGTATAGGATCTGCAAATACTTTCACATTGTACAATAGTTTGGTCATATAGAAGGGTTGTAACCAATGAGTTTGATCAACATTCTTAAGTCTTTCAAAGTGACTTGTTTTTTACTGATAACTTGTTCTCTTGCTTTTTTCATTTCACTCTGCATCAGGTTATAGGGGTCTTCCCAGGTTTCCCTGAAACCATAACTTTTGTAGTGGGTTTTTTTTAATAGCTCAATAGTATTCCATCACATTCATATATTATAATTTGTTTGGCTATTCGTCAATCAGTGGGTACCCACTAGTTTCTTTGCCAGTTTAAAAAGAGCTGCTGTAAATATTTTTTTTTCTACATATAGGTCTTTTTCCTCTTTTTTTGATCTCTTTAGGATATAGGCCTAGTAGTGGTATTGCTTTATCAAAGGGAATGCACAGTTTAGTGACTTTTGGGGCATGAATTCCAAATTGTTTTTCAGCTATTTTGGATGCTTTCACCCTTCCATTAAGAGTGCATTAGTGTGTCTATTTTCACAAAGCCCCTCTAATATTTTTTGCCAACTGATGGATATGAGGTAGAAACTTAAGAGTTGCATTAATTTGCATTTCTCTAATTGTGTTTGAAAACAGTTTTTCATGACTATTGGTAACTTGGATTTCTTTCTTTTTAAACTGCCTGTTTACATCTTTGAGCATTCGTCAATTGGAGAAAGACTCTTATTTTTAAAAATTTGAGTCAGTTTCTTATATAGTTTGGAAATGAGACTATTATCAGAGAAACTTCCTGCAAAAATTTTTCTTTGCCAGTTACCTGCTTCCCTTGTAATTTTTTTTTTCTCTTCTAAGTTTAGCTGCATTGGTTTTGTCTTAGCTTTCCTTTGACATCACTTCTGAGCTCAAAGTAAGGTAGCTATATGGGGGGCATTGATGCAAGATACAGGGTGGGGAGCTCAGGATTCGGGTTAATCCTTTTGGCAGTTGTGATATAAAGCTCTCTAATACTCTTGGCTTCCATCAGGCTTGGAGGTACCTCCGTTGTTTTGGGGGGATTTAATTAGAGGCATGCCAGGGTAGAGGCAGTTGGAGAGACAAGAAGGAGCAACAACCAGGTTCGCTGAAGCTGTTAAGGGCTTTTTGTGGGATGTTCCTTTCCCACACTAATACTTCTGTGTTCAAGGCCCTGAACCGGATACTATGGATGATACAAAATGACATAAGATCCTGCCTTTACAGTCTAGTTAGGGAAACAATAAATGTGCAGAAAGAAAAATAAGAGCACAAGACAGCAACACGAGGGATATGGCAAAGAAGTATATGGTTGACAACCGAATGAGAAATAGAGACACAAAGTCCTGTGAACTCATCCAGGGAGGAACCTGAGAATGTGCCCTTAAAGGATTGCCCTCTGACTTGTGTCTGCATCCTGCTGCCCTCTGGTGGACACTGCACAATCTGCAGCTTTGTTGTCTTTTCTGTGTTAGCCTGACTCAGGCTTGGTCTGGGCAGAGAGAAGCTTAGTACTTCTCATGCGTGTCGAAGGGGATAGAATTCCTTCCTTCTGTTGCATGCTGTGGGTGCTTGGCATAGGAATATAGGAAACTCTTAAGCTCAGGGTCTTTGAGTCTGTCACATATTACTGACAGCCCATGAGCAATCACATCTGTCACTTCTTGTAGTCTTGTAGGATGTAGTTTATTTGAGCCTGGTGACTTGAACACACTGAGGACAACTATATGCCCCCGCCTTAGGGGGATGGGGCTTCTTCTCCCTGTTGAGCATCTTTGTTTTATCTTTTCTAGTACAAAGATCATTCTTTTAAAAAGATGAAGTTTGCTTGTTTATCCCTTTCATTGTCATCTCTTGTCACCATTCTAGCCTCCTGTTTAGCAGTCCTTTCCTTTCTTTGATCCTTGCTTTGCTTCCAACATAGCTTAGAAACTCCTTTTCATTGTCCTTAGTATTCACCACCAGCCTCATCTCATCCTGGGCTTTAATAATTCTGATAGAATTTTTATTTGTGCTACCCTTTCATAGTCATACTCAGTTCGTATGTTCTTGAGTCCAGCTCAACATCCATCTCACCCTTTTCTGAATACTCTTTGTTGTTGTTTAGTTGTTTCTCAGTCGTGTCTGACTCTTCATGACCCCATTTGGGATTTTCTTGGCAAAGATGCTGAAGTGGTTCTGAACCGTCTTAGGCTTGTTTATATCTTTCCTCAAATACGGTGCCCATATTATCTTCTTATTTGCATTCTTTTCTAGAAATTCTTCCTAGATTTCAAATGAATGCAAGTTATGTGAATTTCTTATGTAGTTTTTGCATTTTGAGTCTTTTTCCACCTTTAAGCCAGGCTTATCAGATATGTCTACTCAGTAATACCTTTGATCAGACAGACTTTCATGTAATGAATAAATCATAAGCTTTCAGAAATTTTCACCAAAGTGTTCTTAAACAAATTTGTTACTTGGATTGCCAGACTTTAAGTATTCTGATAAGTATAAGACCAGGGCAAATACCTATAGGAAAACTGAGATTTGGGGAAGAAAAAATGTCTTCGTTTAGAGCCAGGAATGACATCCAGGTTCAGGCCCAGCATAGTTCCCTAGAATACTGCAGCTGTAGTCCCCATGAATTCAATGTTATGATTGTCCTCTGGGTTAGATTTTTTTTTTCTACCACAACATGATTGGATTGATTGACCCTTCTTTGAACCTGGAACCACTCCATATTGGTATAACTGAGGTTTAACTCACAGTGGTATATTTAAATTACCGTTAAGATTTGATAGTATAGATAGGAAGGAAGGACCACAAGGGTGTCCTTCCTTGTACCCATGGGCATCAGAGGGTCCGTTCAAGAGCAGAACTACCTGGACAGGGAATGTGTCTGAATAGTCTCTCAGTGTTTATGATTTGAGGTGCTGCCCAGGCCAGTTCTGACCCACTTTTAGTTGGGAGGTTCCTGTACACACAGGGCGGGAGCAAATGAAAGGGAGAAATGGAAGGGAGATGTGGAAACTGAATTCCACCCTGTTTCTTTCCTGGAAAAAAATCTTACCTCTCATTTTTCTTTATTTAAAAAAAAATTTTGTTTTTTATCAAGTCTTTTGTTTTTATAGCAAGGATATAGGGTGTAGTGCTCTATGTTGGGAGGGGGCACGTAGTCATTGGCTAAAGAGAGCAAAAGGTGATCCTTACACAGCAAGAAGTTTACTTCCCTCAGGGGGATGAGCGATGGGGGCTGTTTTTCCGATCATTCCCCAGTTCCTCCAGTAAACTTGATCTGGTCTGTGCCTCCCCAGTGGAGGAGGGGGTGAGGAGAGGGGAGAATCTGTTTTCCAGGGCAAGATCCGAATGCTGTGTTGCGCCCACTCACTGACCTGCTGTGGTGGCTGTTGGCATAGTCCAGACAGGGTGTGGTAGATGGCAAAGGGGTGTCAGTTCCAGCCCCCAGTTCTCTTTGCCTGGGATAATGCTGCCTATCTCTATTGTAAAGGAAACCTAAACCTATTGACTTCAGAGTTTCCTGCCTCACAGTGGAACTGTCTGCATTCAGATTTTATGGAGAAGAGGGTTCTCTAGACCCCAGTCTTACTGAACTGGAGATAAATTCAGACCACCTGGGAGAGCGGGTAAAGCAGAAAGACTTTACTTGAAGTTTGCCCCTCAGTCAAGGCCAATAACATTCTCTATGTCCTTGTCGCCCCCCACAACACAGATGCTGTGGGCACCAGCTCCTCCATCACATCAGTGAATTGGTGACCTCTGCAAGGATAAGAACCAAGGTTTCCGAAAACATAAGAATTACAAAGAGTAATGGTGGAAGTTGTGATACTTTCTTGCTTTGTGATATGTAAGCAGCTCTGTGTTGGCTTTGGTATCTTAGCGGTTCTCTCCTTCCTTGTTGTTTTCCAATAGCTCCCCCAACCCTCTTCCCACCTCCTCCCCTTCTTGGGGCCGCAGTTTCCCCTTCTGGGTCTGAGCCCAGAGTAGGGTGGATGTGTGGGGGCCATTGGAGCGGCATCCCTGCAGCCGTTTTTTAAGTTACGGGAGTGTGGGGGAGGTGGGGGGGGCAGGATTTTTGAAGCCCTTAGTTGAACTGCTTTGTTACTTACCCAGCCTTAAGCCCCACACTGTCTCATTTTGCAATTCAGCAGTTAGAGGCTATCATCTTGTGGCCATGAAGGAGGTGGCAGAAGCTATCGGGTCATCAGAAAGGACCTAGATTTTGTCATTTGCATCTTCACACACTCTCTTGCCTCTTTCTTCTCTCTACTTACACAGTCATCACCCCATGCAAGTTTTCGTGGCTTCTCCCCTGCACTGCTACGGTTGCTTCTTAATTGGCCTCCTTGCCCCTCTCCAGTCCATTCTCCACCTAGCCACCAAAGTGATTTTCCTGAAGTGCGAGTCTAACCACATCACTCCTTTACTCAGTAAACTCTGATGGCTTTTCTATTTATTTTTTAAAGTTCTTCACACCCTGGCCCCACACTACCTTTCCAACCTTTACACACTTTATAAAGTTCAGCCAAACTGACCTTGCTGTCCCTCACACTCTTGTCTCCAGGCCTGGAATGTACTACCAATATACTTCTATCCTTTAGAATCCTTCGTTTCCTTTAAACTGCTCAGTTCCCACCTTCTACATAAAGCCTTTCTTAGCCTCCTAGCTACTGGTGCTTTCTCTACACACACACACACACACACACACACACACACACACACACACACACACACAATTACCTTGTATTTGTCTTCTATTTTTATACATATTATCTCCCCTGATATAATGGAAGCTTCTTGAGGTCTGGGGCTTTTTAATTTTTTTGTTCTTATCTCAGACACCTAGCATAGTGCCTGGCTAGGGCAACAGAGGCACTTGTAAAAACTAACTACAAAAGCTCTTTGTGTAGAGAATCCTGAGCCACAGTGGGGCTTGGTAGTGGGGAAAAGAGAGTTTCCCTTCCCCAGCATGCCTGAGGCTCTTAGTTGTCCCTTCTTCTTTGAAGTTGTAGGCTACCTATCCAAGGTAGCTTCAGCAGTATTGACTGGGCTGAGGATTTTGGGATAGAATTGGGAAGAAGGGCCCCAGAAACCTGAGTTTCAGTACTAGTCAGGAACCATGTCTTCCTGTATTAGAAATTATCCCATGGATCTCTTTGCCTGGGGAGTGGTTGTAGGGATTATCGCATAGTAGGAGACAGTAGCTACTTGGTCATGCCCAAGTATAGAGGGAAGTCCTTGGGGACATGATTTTTGCAGGGATTCATTGATGGTCATTTGATGACCCTGTGCATATGAGTTTCACATGTTCATTCATGATGAGCTAATCTATTCCTGTTTGTCCTCAGGCTGGTGCCACCTTGCAGAACACAAAGGAAGCCAGTACCCAGAGCCAAGAACCAAAGAAAGAAGATGAATATGCAGAGGACAGCTCTGATGAGGAGGTAGGGTTCTGTCAACCTGTTGGCCTAAGATAGGAGCTATGGGTGGAATTAGAGGTGACTCATTGGTGCTAGAGCTGCTAGGGGAGAAGTACATACAGCTATAATGCGAATCTTCTTGCACCCCCTCTCCCTCCCTCCCTCCTAGTTGAATGGTTCTCGTCCTGGGCTTTGGTTGGTTTGCTTGTGGTCTCTGCCTTACATTGTCATATGTGTGGTTTGATCCTTTATGTTCGATAAGGTCTTATTTCTAAAAGCAGGTCTGCCCGTCCCCAGCCAGCCAAAGCTTAGCTGTTGTTGGAAGTGATAATGGCTTGTATGCCATTAATTAGGTATTTTCCTCCACTGGTATAGAGGCATACTGAAATATGCAGATGGCAGCTTTGTGGAGGGATTTGTGCATTTTTGCATAAGAGGCAGTGGAGAAAGGTCCAGGGACTTCATCCCATTCCTCATCCTTACTCCTAGCAAGTTAATCAGCAGGAATGAACTGGGGCCTATTCTGTGTTCTACACTTTACAATTCTGTGGTTATTTCAAAGCAAGCCAAAGATACAGTCTTGCTCTCAAGATATTCATGCATAATAGGGTCACACAGCTAGCTCTTAAGTGACTGAGGCTATATTTGAACTCAAGTAATCCTGACTTCAGACCTGATGCTCTGTCCACTGTATGTATCGGCAAGCACCCTAGCATACCTAGGGCGGCTACTAGCACAGGTTCTTAGATCTGCTTTTCTAAAGGAAAGCAACTCAAAATGGGTTAACAATCTTACTTTAAT
>CM053580.1:524140138-524228511 GCA_028627135.1 Pseudochirops cupreus
TGGCACCACAGGCTCCACGTGATCACATTCAGCCTATTAGGGAACAGAGTATACTTTCAAATATCCAAGGGTCCTCAGTCACGTAGACGCTTTAGCAAAGGGCCTAGGGGCAGGGAAGATCTTCAGATTCCCATAACACTGTACCACCTAGAAGATAAGGAATAGAATCAATATGGATGATTCACTGGGACATGTTTAAGTGGATGAAAAAGGAATTATTATTGTAATAGTAGTCTCAGCTAAAGTCAATAAATAATAAACTTGTAAGCAAAATCTGGTGATTTTGCATCTGGTTATGTATGTGGTGGGATGAAAAACATAAAAAAGACTGAATAACAGTATACAAAAAAACCCATGTTCATGCATAGTCTAGTTGGGAGAGTTAAGACTGACAAACATGAAGCAATTGAACAAGAGAACAGATAACTATATATTGAATATTTCCTGTGTGCATGTGGGAGGAAAATAAAGAAGTGTGAAACCTAGTCTCTTTCCCTAATTCACTGGGTAGACCACACATATATGTTGATATGTCACAAGATCCCTGGTCTTATCAGGTTGTACTCCCTACAGGGGCGTGGCCCATAATAATCCCTAGATGTTGTAATAGATGAACGCTGGATAGTTCTTTGTGAGTTGTTGGGTTTAAAAAAATAATTGTATCTGTTGGTGGCTTCAATGCCTCTTGCACTTAGGGTAGCTAGTCCTTGGGCAGTAGAAATCTTCCGAGCTTGGTAGGACCTGCTAAAACTTAAATCTTGCTGGCATAGCTTTTGAGCTTTCTGGGTATCGTCTGAAACTCTGTGTGGCACCAAGAGACTTTGTTGGGGGAAGAAAATGGACATACCAAAATCCAAACAAGCTCTAGGAGATCCATAGCTAAGAGTGTATGATTGTGGTAAATGTAATACTAGTTGACAGAAGAGAGAGGTGAGTGTGAGTTGCTGTAGTTAGGAAAGGCATTCTAAAGGAGATAGGACTAGAATTAGACCTTGAAGTATTGTTCCCTTGCTAGATGAACCTGGCACCTGGCTTTCTATTCCCCATCCAGGAGTGTTTATCAAACTTCTGTCTTCACAGGCAAGTGAATATTGTAGAAAGGAAGTTAACTTCTGTACTCGAAGAAGAGTATCAGATAGGCCCTGCCCTCTTGAGGTCTGTCAGTGAAGTCCTCAGCAGTCTGCAACTAACTTTTTGGTGGAGTAAAAAGGACCAAAGAACCTTGGAGAAGGAAAAATCAGGGAGACCTAATCCTGGTCCTCACTGTACCACTGACTAAATACTTGCTTTTGGGCCTTAGTTTTCTCATTTGTAAAATAAGACTCAAAAGCCTCCCTCTGCTGATCTTGGGGTTGGTTATTAGGCTCATGAGATTACGGATACAGAGCAGCTTGTAAACTGCAGAACTACCCTAAGAGCTTTGTAGAATTAGGATGGTGATGGCCAGGGCATTTTTCTTCTGTCTTGAATACATGGGAATGTGGGCTCTGTCCCACAGATCCCTTGTGGTTTTTGTGGTGATGCTTCTCCACAAATGACCAGGCACTGTAGGTGATCCTTTATCCTTGGAACTTTGTTGGCCTATAACAAAAGCTGCACTCTCCCAGGCCAGCCATCTCTCCCAAAGGCTACGGGGGAGTTCTGGATGCCTTTTACTGAACATTTGTGAAGAGGTAGATTAGATGGTGCTTTTGAGATACCAGACAATATTATGAAGGCCATCGGGATGAGAATCAGATCAGGACTGTTTTGTCTTCTTGGTATTTCCAGAGGATTGGCATAAGGTATAGAGTCCTGGAACCCAACCAGCAAATTAGTGGGCTAACTTCCTAGGAGAGCATCTGCTACTAACCATGGGAAGCTAGTGCTGGCGTGGGAAGTGTTGTTGGTGGGGCTAGGGGTTATGCCTGAATAAGCATTCTGGCTTAGGGTCTCCTGCCCCTGGGTCTGGAATAAAGCTTTGGGAGCTAGGGAAACATATGAGGACAGAAAATGTGCACTTGTGTAATGTCTCAGACATGCCTGGGGGTGGGGGAACCACAGCCATCCAAAGGCTTTTGTATGAAAGACTCTCAAGACTTCTACAGTCCATCCAGCATCAGCACCCCCGCGGGGGAGGTTCATTCAGGACCTGCTGACATCAGTAGCTTCCATGAACTTTTTTTATTTCCAGATCCTCATCACCCACTGAACTTATAAATCCCCCTGTTCCTTCTTTCCTCTGTCTCAAGGCCCCAAGGAGCCCCTAGGAATTTTTCTGGTAGGGGCTGATGCCACCTCTCAGTTTGTGGTTATGTTTCTGATCTGCCTGGTCTCCTTTCCAGACCTTCTTTGTTTGGTTCAGTGGGTATTTATTTGCCTCTTACTGGTCATTGATCAGTTGCAGAACCAGGATTTGAACCCATGTCCTCAGACTCTAAATCCAGAATTTTTTTTTTTTGCAGGAGGGAAGGCAGGGCAATTGGGGTTAAGTGACTTGCCCAAGGTCACATGGCTAGTAAGTGTTAAGTGTCTGAGGGCAGATTTGAACTCAGGTTCTCCTGAGTCCAGGGCCGGTGCTCTATTCATTGCCACACCTAGGTGCCCCTAAATCCAGAATTCTTTTCACTGAACTGCCCTGCTTTCTGAGGAGTTTAGAATTTTTGGATGGGGGAAGCAAGACTTGAACTGAAAACTGAAAACAATTAAAGAACACTGCAAGATTATGTGGGATCAAGTGATAAGCTATTTAATGGAGTAATTACTATAGGCAGTCAGGAATGATGGGAATGATCAGTGTTGTTTGAATTTCATCGCCTTCCTTTATTCAATACTGTCTCCTCTTTGCCTTAGGTAAGGATCTCTCCTACTTCCACAAAGATCTCAGGATAGTCTGATGGTTCCCAAGGAAAATGCCCCCAGCTCTGTCACAGAGAGCCTTGGAGAATAAATTGGGGGGCAGGGAACATCAGGGACTCGGGGAAATGTTGGAAAGAGGAGGATACCCCTTTTTTCCGTCCTAAGGGTAGGTTGAATTGGGGAGGCAGTCTTCAGTTGCCTGTGTGCTACTCTGTTGGAAAATTGTTACTTTTTTTCCTTTTTAAAATACCGTTTGATTACTATCTCTTGTGTTTCTATCACGTTAATTTCCAGATTTATCCCTCCCCTCTGCCCCTACCCATGAGTCATCCCTCATAAAAAAGATGAAAAAAGAATAAGGGAAAAGAAGTTCAGTCCAATTAACCATCAGCTGAGTCTGAGAATGTGTGCAGCATTCCACATCCATGGTCCCCCATCTCTTTGGGGCATGGGTGAGAGGGCAGCTTCTTAAATCCCCTCCAGGGATAAATTTGGTCATGACAGTTAGATAGTGCTGTTCATTTTTCTCCCTCTTTTCATTTTAATTGTTGTAATTATGAATATTATTTTTCTAGTTCTGTTTATTTCACTCTTTAATTCATATGTCTTCCCATGTTTCTCCAGATTCTTCGTTCATTGTCTCTTATGGTGCAGTGATAATCTATTACATTCATGCCCAATGGGCATCTACTTTTTTTTTTCTATTTTTTCCTATGACTAAAAGTGCAAAGATGAATGTTTTGGTGTATATATGAGTGTTTTCTGTCTTTGACTTCCTTGGGGTATGTGACTAGTTGTGAGATCTTTGGGTTAAAGCATATGGATGTTTTAGTGACTTTGTTAGCACAGTTCCCAACCACTTTCCAGAATGATTGGGCCAAGTAACAGCTCTGTCAATAGTGTATTACATATAGTGTGTCTGTCTTTCTCCAGCCCCTTCGTGTTTTGGCATCATAACCAGTTTTCTGGGTGTGAAAAGATGAAACCTCAGAGTTATTTTGGTTTGCACTTCTTTTTTTCTTAGTAATTTGGAATGGTCCTTTTTATAGTTATTAATAGTTTGCAATTCTTTTGAGAACTCTGTTTATATCCTTTGACCGTTTATCCATTGAAGAATGATTCTGTCTCAAATATTTATGCATATCTTGGATACCAGATGCTTATCATAGGTATTTGATGTCAGGATTTTTTCCCCACTCACTGCTTTACCTCATTGTATTGATTTTATTTGTCTGATTTTTTTTTCCAATTTCCTATAATCACAAGTATCTGTTGTATCTTTTGTGATCATCTCTGTCTCTTATTGGTTAAGAATTCTCTAAGGGATTGTTTCTGAATGAAATCTTAAGGAGAAAAGGTGCTATCATATTCATATATTGCCTGCCTCTGCCAGCATCTTAATCCACAGCTGCACAAATAGGAGCTGTCTCTCTAGTTCCCCTTCCTTCCCATGGCTAATGGTAGTACTGTGGGCCTTGCCCAAGAGGTGAAAAGTAATTACCTTTTAAGTCAGGGTGCTATCCGGGCTGCATTGCATTTTGGGTTTTGTAGTCCTTATATATTTGGGAAGGACCTGGACTCCCTAAGGAGGGACTTGCTCTATTTTTCCTTCCTCCAAGGTCCAAGATTTACATTTTATCAGTGATCACTTTTCTTCCAGTCTGATGCTCTTAAGACAAAATGACCTGCTTTGTGGCCCCAATAAGTGGCTGTTTCTTTCTTCCTCAGACTGATAGGGTGTCAGGTCACTGACCGAGTCAGGAGCGCTTCTAACAATTCCTAATCTTTCTCCTCTCCTGGGATTTGGAGGGTAAGAGGAGGAGTCTCCATCTCCACCCCCACCTCTCCAAACTGTTTCCTCCCCTCTTTTTTGCTTGTCCTTCCTCCTGTTCACTTGGCAGCCGACTGCACGAGCCTTGGCTGTCAGCCCGATCCGGTCTCTGCTGTGCCTTCAGAGAACAGAGACAAAACAAAATAAATTGGTTTCCTGGCCGGGAGCAGCCGGGCGCGCTTCGGGTGAGGGAGGGAACGAGCTCAGTGGTGCGGCTCTTTACCTCCCCCCACCCCAAGGGCTCTGGCTGTCAGCAGCCACATCCTGTCGGCTACTTTTTTATATTTTGTATTTTGCAAAATCAATGATGATAGCAAATAGAATGTGGAGGTGAGAAGGTGAGTGGAAGTTGCATTAGAATTTGGTCGGGTATGAGAGTCCCATCTCTGTCCCTAAGCAGCCCCTTTTCTTGTCTGTCCCCCTTCTTTCACCCCTTGAGCCCTACTGTCTGATCCTCTTGCCCACTGGGGGGTGGGGGGAGCTACGTGGTGGTGCAGCATGGCCGCACTGGGAGGAAACAGGTTGGGGGCTGCCTGGGTCTGTTTCCTCCCAGGATGACTATTCCATATGTCTATGCTAATGAATGACAGTGTGCTGAGTGCACCTCACAGTGCTGCCTGCTCCTTCCAGCACTGCCTCCCTCCCACTGTACCTCCCACCTCCTGTGGCCACACAGCTGACCGAAGGATAGAGGGGGCGTCAGAGCTCAGTTTTCAGGAGCTAAGCAGTCAGGAGTTAGAGATTGGTCCTTCCAGAATGTGGTGTTTCCAGATGAGCCACCCACCCATCTCTAGGGGCTGTGTGTATGTCTTCACTCCTCTGAGTTGACTCTTTAGTGTAGCAGTTGAATCTCTCCACAGTGGTGCTTGTGTGCTGACTGCCAGGCCAGGAGTTATGGGCAGTTCTTCCTGGGAGTTTTGGAGGGGGCAAGATGCAGGGAGAAGTAATTAGAGACATTGAGATAGACAGCAAGGCCAGAAGTTGTGATTTGAATCCTGGTACTATCCATATGCTCACTGGTCATGATACAGCACCTCCCAGCTTCTTTCCTTATCTTTTTTTTTGGAGGGGGGAAGGCAAGGCAGTTGGGATTATGTGACTTGCCCAAGGTAACACAGCTAGTGTCGAGTGTCTAAGGTCAGATTTGAACTCCGGTCCTCCTGACTCCAGGGCCAGTGCTCTATTCACTGTGCCATCTAGCTGCCCCTTCTTTCCTTATCTTTAAATTGATATGTGTTGTTCTAGATAACCTTTAAAATTCCTTTAAATTCTAAATCTCATCATCTACCCAAACATCTCCTACATGAGTGAGTGGAGGACACATGGTCCCTGACTCTTCATTTTAGTTGGGGGGGGGGGGGTGGGCAGGCAAGGAACTTTGAATCTGATTGGAGAGAAAAGAGATGAATGTGCCATTTTTGACTTGTCCCATAGGGTTCATAGAAGGAGGGATCTCAAAACACATCTAGCTCACCCTTTAATTTATAGATGAAGGAATTTGGAGTCCTAGAGAGAAGTAATTTGCCCAGTATCACACTTACAGGAAGTGGCAGAGCTGAGATTTGAAATCAGGTGTTTTACCTTCACATCTAGGGCTATATCCACTCTGCCCTGCTGACTCCTTAGAGCTGTCCAAAGGGAAAATATGTAGAGGGCCTCTCACAGAATTATTGGACTCTAATGGGCTTCTGGAAGGCAGGGGGTATAATATTTTGTTGGATGCAAAACCCTTCTGAGTCTCCCTGGAGCTTTGGAGTAGGGCAAGAGAGTGAATAAATAATCCTTCCCCAGTGGCCTCATCTTTCGCTTATCCCTAGGACTTTTCCTCCTCTGTCATGTCCCAGGGACAGAAATGACTTGGTTCCTTGCCAAGACAGCTTCAGGTCTGAGTGTTTGGGGGATGGTAGGGAGGGTGTTGCCATATACAGGGTGCTTAGTTTGGGCATGGGAGGGAAGAGAACTTTAGCAGTGAGAGGGATGGTCTAAACAGTCTGCCCAGATCAGCAGCACTTTCTTTGCCAACTTTTGGGGCCACAATGGAAAGTTTCCTTTTGCCCAGTGTGCATGTGTATTCAAGTATGTGGACTTGCCCTCTCTTTTCAGAGGTATGAATCCCCAGTTCAGTGTGGATATCTACCTTGTGTACGATATATGGAGACACAGCCTCTGTATGGCCTGGCATATTTTACTTGGGACAAATACTTTGTACATGTATGTTGGAATGTGTTTCCCAGTCTGAGGAATAGTGGGGATGGGTAAGGTATGTGTGTCAGAATGAGCTCTGAAGAGATAGCTTAGTTTCACAGACCCCTTTTTTCCTGCTGCATCCCTGGCATTGAGCCTCTTTCTCTGCCAAAATCCCCTCCTATAGCAATTGAGCCAGCCAGCCGAGCTGGCTTTTTCCCCACTAGACCGGGCTGGCACAATTGCATGGAAAAACAGATTGGCCTTGGGATGGCTGCTGGCACTGAGGGAGGGGAGCGGCCACACTACTATTCCAGGCCCCTTAGCCTCTCCTTCTAACCTATCTCCCCCTCCCTTCCCCCTACTCTGTAACCTTCCAACTCTGTCTGTGGGGTCCTAAAGGGCGAGAGGTGGGGTGTGGTGATGGGGCCCCAAAGCAAAAGGAAGCCATTAGCAGGGAGGTGTTGCTGGCTCTCTGGCTGGCCCACAGCATACCCAGAGCCCTGGCAGTGGGGCTGGGGAAGGCTGGGGTGGCGTGTGTGTTATTCTGGAAGAAATGACATCAGTAGGAACTCATCTCCTTCCCCTCACTAGGGGGGAGGGAAATAGAGGGGACCCATTGCCTCTCTTGAGTTGAAGAATGGAAATTCTAGCCATCATTAAATTGTGTGGGTCTCCCATCCAAAATGCTTTGCCTTTAGGAGGCCAGAGCTGACCTTTTTCCTCAATTTGGAAACCTTATTGCCTTCTGCTCCCCCCCCTCCCCCTCTAATAGATTTTTGGCTTTCTTAGAAGCAGATATTATGTTATGACTTTAAGGGTTGACTCTCTAATAATAAGACTACATGAACAACAAAAGTATGGTCACCTCTATTCCCCCCCTCACCGCCTCCATTACCATTCTTTTCATTCTAGAATAGGTAAGACCAAGAGGGAGTTTGGTGTTTTGTAATTCTTCTCATTGTAGATGAGGGGGCTGGAATGCCCTTCTTGATACTCTATCTGTACCAGTGAAGGCTGGAGTTTTCGGGGTAGCAGTGACCAGCTGCTCACCTCCCTGTCTCTTTATGTCCACCTCATACTGCTCTCCACAAAGCTGTAGCATTTTTCACAGACATGATCTCATCCAGCTTCCCAGACCCCAGGGAGGTGGACTAGGAGAGAGGAGGAAGGAAGGAAAGGCAGCTGAATCAGCAAAAAGGATTATTCTTTTACTTTTCAAGATGAGGGAAACTGAGGCACAAGGTGTCCTGTCCTTCCCCTGCTTCTCCTTTCTCACCTTCCACGCAAGCTCTTGCATCACCGTCTCTCCTCCGTCCCGGACTTTGTTGTTGCCCTTGCTGCTTCTTGATAAATCTCTACAAAGCCTTATTTTTCTCCGAAGTGCAGTGGGGGTCACCAGAGTTCTGCAGGAAAGTGTGGTCAGACTAGGGGGAAGGAAGGTGTCTGTGCAGAGTAGAGAGACCCCAGTTCCCAATATCTACCACATGAAGGGGATGATACTGGGGATAGAGTTCTTTATCTGCTGAGAAATACTCACCTTTTCCTCCTTTCTGGGAAAAAACATGGTCAGTGAGGCTGGTTTGGTGGGAGAAGAGAGTGCTGCCTGGCCTGAACTTGGCCTGAGGCTGAGCTCTTTAGAAGGAATGGGGGCTTATGGCTCTGGACATGTTCCCCAGTTCCCCCCACCCCCAAAACTCCATAGTAACTCGAGATCCCATAGGGATGAAACCAAGGCCTATATGTGTGTCCAGGAACTACGATCCCTCTGCTCTCTAGCCAAACACCGTTAATGGCTTCTCCCGGCTACCGAACTAGCAGCTGCCTACAGTGTTGGCGGCCTCCCCCTGCTCTTGGAACCCCCCCATTCCCCCAGCCCCCAGTTGTACTCAGAATAGGCTCGGCTGTTCTGGCAGGGGGAGCTCTCACCGCTCAGGTTTCCTGAGTTCCAGGGCCCCTCCCCATTCTGTTTGTGATCAGCCCTGAAGCACTTCTGACTCCTGTTTGCATCTTGAAAATCACTCACATCCTATCCTTCTAACAGCTTCCCACACCTAAACCCTTTCACGTTCATACCTTGTCACCAGGAGTAAAAAAATTTGGATCTCCTAGTTGCTTGACCCCTTTCCCACAGGCCAGGACAGCACTTAGAGGGAGGAGACCGAATCCCTGATAAACCCCTTTACCCTTTGCTTTAGCCTTTTTTCTTTGCTTTCCATTAGGAAACTCAGGTTTCCTTTGGCTCAGGCTAGTTGAATTGTACTGTTACTAAAGTTCTTCCCACATGCTTCATCATAGAGGTGACCCTGGGTTCTTGGAGTCTCTCTGCCAGTTGTGGCAGGTCCTACTAAACTGGGAAGACTTCAGGGATGGCTGCAGCCTAGAACTCTGAGGATTAGCCTGGATATGGCAAGACTCCTCATTTGTGATTGGAATCAATGAAGAGGCCCCCCTAAATGGCAAAGTCACACAGCTTTTGAAGACATTTGATCTGTGAAGGCACTAGATTTGGTGGGAACTGGCAGCTTTTACCTCCCCTTATATGGGAATGAGGCTTTTCTTTCCTACTGACTGGGAACATGAATGAATGTGCATGTGCATAGACTAGGGGACCCTAGTCCTCTTCAAGCCAGTCATTACTATTCCTTAGATGAGACACTTCATCTTGCTTCTGGGCGTTTTCTCTGGCTCCGGAGAACACACACCTGGAATGCTCTCCCTCCTCATCTGTACCTTCTTGCTTCCTTGGCTTCCTTCAAGTTCCAGCTAAAATCCCACCTGCTGCAAGAACCCTGTCCTAGCTCTTAAACCTAGTGCCTTCCTTCTTTCCTTTAATTAATTCCAATTTATCCTGTATGTGGCTTGTTTGTACACTGTTGTTTGTGTGTTGTCTCCCCCATTAAATTGTGAGCTGCTTGAGAGCAAATGTCTTGCCACTTTTCATATTTCCAGTGCTTAGTACAGGATCTTAACTGTAGTAGGAGCTTAATAAACGTTTTTTAATTGACTGATTCAAACCAGAGAGTTAATGGGGATTAGTGGGGATCCAAGGGTGATGAGTATTTTGAATTGCTTAAGAATAATCAGAGTTGGCAAGTATTTTCTATTCTCATCTCTACTAAAAGAGGCTGAAGGTTTCTCCCAGCAGGTAATGGTTTGAGTCTTTTACTTAGCCAAACCATGTTGATATGGAAGAATTGTCTGCCTCTCTTGAAGGCAGTAATGATAAATCAAGAGTGGGTGTGTATGCTCACAGTTGCCCAAGTCCTTGTGTGCTGGTCTCTTGGGGAGAGGGGTGGAATGCAGGTGCATATGTATGTTTTCTTTGGGGGTGGGGGGGTGGTGGTGAAGGACAACTCTGCCTTGTCTGTTGGACCAGCCAAGCCACCTGTCATTCAGTGTGCTGTTGAGGGTTGCTTTGTGTTTTAAAGCCGTTTCCTTTCATCCGGTTCTTCCTTTGCTTCCAGCCAGGGAGAGAGAAGTTTCTCAGGGGAGAGAAAATGGGACATGATTAAAGCCAACTGTGCCTTGTTGGGGGGTGGGGAGGGTATTAGGGTATTATAGTGGAGTTCATAGGTAAAGCAAGGAATTTTCTGATTTAGATTAAAAAGACACCCACTCCCCCACCCCCAGTCATTTGAGAGACAGAAGAGGGTAGTACATTTCCTTCTTAGATTGGACCATGAATTGGATTCTGGACAGCAGAGGAACTTTGCTTTGACCCATTGGCATATTTGAAGGGGTTTGCTGCTTGGGGAATGTGACTTGGGAAGTTGGGGTAAGGGTCACTCTGTTTCCTGAATGCAGTTCTGCTGCTGAGCATCCAAACTCTTGTAACCTCTTGTTCCCAACCCCAGGGGACAGGCAAAGAGCAGTGCACCGTTCCAGGTCTTCAGGCCCAGGCACTGAGTAAGCACTTGATAAATGCTTATTGCTTGCCTGCCCACTTGCCTGCCAGCCATAGCTTTCAGGGAGTCTAGAATTGAGTGAATAGAAGGATATTGAACCTTAGTGTTTTCAGGAAGGGAAGAGTGGTTGTTCATGAAACCCTTTGTTTATGGGGGATACTTTGAGAGAGCCCAGGGTAGCCAGAAGAGTCAGATTCTTGTAATTGTAGGAGCTGAGCTGTTTTGAAGGAGAGAAGGCATTTGTAGTTGGTAGAACCAGATGCCAAAATGTCAGGAATCTTGGATCTGGGAAAGGGAAAATTTCTTTGCGAACAGCAGAGCAATATGGAAAGAAGGGGGGAGGGGAACAATGTTGGGGGAAGGGAGGAACTAGGTTGGGACAAGTTGGTGCTACATTGATCATTTCTTTGCAGGGAGGAGCTGACTTGGAGAAAATAGGGGTGTGAGGGCTGGCCATCTTGCAGGACAGAGCTCCGTGGGTCTGTCCCAGTCTCATCATATCAGCTCTAAATCATACCTTTTCATTGAAGGCCAAGTTCTTAGGGGTGTATCAGTGTTTGAGGGAGGGTTGAGAGGGCAGAGGGACACATCACATTTCACTGGTACAATTCTTATTCGAGTTCAACATGAAATGACTTGGAAGAAAGATAAAAGTTCCCAAATACCCAACACCTCAGGAACAAGAGAAGGTAGGACTCTAAAGGAATTTAGTGTCGCCCTCCACATTGAAGAGCCTAGCTGATCAGGCCTGTCACTCTTTTGAAAGATGAGGGCAGGCTAGAGGTCCTGCCAAAATGGTCAAGGGAGCTCACAACTCTCCTTTGTTTTCTGAACCCATTTCTCTATGCAGGACTGAGTAAGAGCCTGTTATGATTTAGGTATGTTGGCTATGATTTTTCCAATCTCTGTTGGACACTTTTTGTGTCAGGTGAAAGGAGAGAGAGGCATAGGGTGAGATAGTAGGGGAGTATGCAGGTGATGTAGATGTGGAAAAGAGATCTCTCCTTTTTGGAAAGTTCCTAGTTTCTCTTGGGCTTTCCCTAGAAGAAGATGTCTTTCTAGTCTCTCCCTATCTATCTCCTTTAGTTTTACCCCTTGCTCAAGGGTAAGTAACTGCCCTGCTTTTTACATGATTGGAACTAGTAATTGGGGGATGGGATGGGGGGGGGGGATCAGATCCTCATATGAAGGATAGATAATCCTGAAATCATTTCTCTGTTTTTGGAAGGTGTTTTTATACTTACCTTTGGATTAGGGTGTGTCTGATGTTCTGAGAAACTCTCAACATTTTGGAACAAATTGTGAAACTGTTCTGTGAAAAACTAGCTTGAGGAGGTAGAAGGTTTTCCAGCTTTCCTATCTTGTCCTCCTGCTCCCTGTAGGATCTCCTTGAGACTCTTATGAGTCCCTATCCCCCACTCCCACCCTGCTTTGTTTCATTTGGGAGTCAGGAAGGATAGTAAAGTAGATCTAGAGTTGGAAGAGACTTCAGAGGTCAAGGCTGGTGCTCTCATTTTGCAGGTGAGGAAACTTTGCCCCAGAGAGGTTAAGTGACTTTCTGCTAAGTATCTGAAGCAAGATGTGGAACCTAGTTTTTCTTGATTCTAAGACCTTTAGTTTAAAAGCTGTCTCTGACTTCAAGCTGTTGTACATAATAGGCTCCAAGTAAATGTTTCTGGAATTGTTGACTAAGAACTTTATCACTTGCTTTAACTAATTATGTTAGTACTGATTTGAAAGGCAAGATTTATAGGTAGTTCAGCATTGACTAATAATGGATGGGTCTTCATCCTCATGCTTTGACTACACTAGAAGATTCCTTAAGAAGCACATTCTAACCTTTTAAGAAACATTTATCTCAAAACCCGGGGTCACTTAGAACAGGTGAGTGGTCTGAAGTTCAGGGGATCAGGATTTGGCTGGTCAGTGTGTGGGAAGAGTTTGTCTCTCACCCGTATCCCTTAGCCAGGCAAGCTCAATGTGAATGACTGGTCCTCCTCCCCTTGGCCTCCCCCCTTTCCCCCCTTCCCCCCCTAGGGGTAAGGGTGAGGGGGCGACTTGCCTTGTGCTGTTTGTCAGAGATAAAAAATCGAGGAGGAGGAATGGAAAGACAGGAGGCACAGGAAGGCAGTTTGGTCGTTTAGAGACAGAGGCACAGAATTAACGTGCAGTGGGGGAGTTGGGAATGAACACTGCCGGCATTGTAATCGGAGAGGGGGCAAGGGAAAAGAGAGAGACCGAGAGAGGGCGGCTGACCCTGTGCTCCCCGGGGACAGGTGGGGAGAGGCGGAACGAGGAGAGAGTGAAGGATTCCAGAGGTGGACTGGCTTCCTCTTTGGGCAGACAGACACAGGGAGGCGGGCAGTGGGCCAGCTCTGTACCTGCACTTCCAATCTGTAGCCCTGACAGCTGCAGCCACTTTGGGGAGGGGAGGGGGTGGGAGGGAAAGAGGAAAGGGGGGAATAGAGGGGGCTGGGTGGGGGGAGATGCTTCAGGAGAGATTGGAAAAATCATAGCCGACATATCAACCATAACTGGCCCTTACTCAGCCCTGCACAGAGGAATGGGTTCAGAAGACAAAGGAGAGTTGTGGGCTCCCTTGACCATTTTGGCAGGACCTCTAGCCTGCCCTCATCTTCCGGAGGAGTGACAGGTCTGATCCTCCAGGCTCTTCATTGTGGAGATTGACACAATTCCTTTAGAGTCCTACCTTCTCTTGTTCCTGAGGTGAAACGTGCCCTTTCATTGTTTATTCTTCTGGCCAAGGTCAAGAAGAGTCAATGCCCCAGCTGCCAGACACCTTAACTAGGAGGGAAGGCTGAGGGGCAAGGGTGGAGGGAGGGGAGAGTTGGTCCCTGGAGAGGAGCAGTGGGGGTTGAGGTTAGGAGTGAGGGAGTGGGCTTACAGCAGCTAAATCAGAGGGAGCAGCGGCCCTCTAGCTCCTGCCCGATCAGGGTCACATGTGTTTCCTGGCAGCATTGCAGGTGCTGAGCAGCAGCAGAGGGAGGAAGGGAGCAAGGACCTTGTGATGAATCATGTGGCGCAGGCAGCAGCTCATTCCCTAGGCCTGGGGACAGGGAGTTGATAGCTGAGGGCCCCAAGTGGAGTGTTTCCAGTCCAGTCTGGGCTCTCAAAAAGGAGAGCTGGCGAGATAGGAATGGGGTGGGGAGTTAGGCCAATCATTAGCCCCCATTTCAGGGGCCCTACCTTTTTCAGTATATTCTAGGTTGGACAATGGTGGCTGTCTTAACTGAGCCCCATCTTCCCTGCCTATATTCTCATTTGTACCCCTCAGTCTGGAGGGAACCAGCATTAACAGGATTCTTTCGATTTGAGGATCATTCTCTCCAGAAGGTGGGGAAGGATGTCTTCACTGTCAGCAGAGTCAGACTACAGGGAGGCCTTATAGGGTTTCTTGTACGTGTGGGGGACAGGAGACGGGAGTCACCTGTCACCAAGTCCCCAGCTCGTTCTTCTTTTCACTGACCATTGGGTGACCCCAATCACCTTGTGAGAGATTTTCTTTGAGAATTGATTGGGTATAGAGGAGCTGAGAATCAAGGAATGTTCATCTTTAGCCTCCCTTCTCTGTGACCCCCTCTCTCCCTACCTCCTTCCCTCCTTTCTTTTGAAGGGTCTGGTTTGTGTTCTCAAAGCAGTGGAGGGTGACGGAGTTCTTCTCCTTCCCTCTCTGCTTACCTCCCCCCTTTCCCTCCTGCTGGCTGGCGGGCCAGGATCCCGGCTGCTACTGATGGCGCTCTCTGGGAGCAGCTGGGAAACTTGCCCGGGCTCGAAGCCCTGCCAGACTATGGAAGGAATAACAGGCTCATAGCTGCTGAGTTCTTTGGCTGGGCTGCCATGCCCTGAGGAGCCATGATGGAGGCAGGGGGAGTTTGGGAGAAACTGTTTCTCTTCCACCAACCATTTTCAACCCTCCCCCACCTCAGGGGTCCTTTTGCTTGCATGGGCTTGCTGGGGATGATGATATTTTGATCTGAGGGGTACCATTTTCATGGCAGTTTCGCCTCTGCTCTTCTTGGGCTAAGTGAGAAAGAGGCCCCCTGATACTTAGAGAAGAGGCTGACTCTGCCAAGGTGAGAGGGGCATATCCATGGGGGCAGGGTTTGACCAGCCCTGAAGTGATGTTTTCTTCTTGTCTTAGCTCTAATGCTGAGAGCACTGAGAAATCATCTCTTCCAATCCCTTGTTTTTTTAGATGTGGTCACTGAGGACCAGAGAATAGGAGTGACTTGCCCAAGGTCAAATGACTGATAAGTAGCACAGTTGGAATTCAGAGCCAGGGCCTTTGATGCTCCATCTAGTGCTTTGTTTGCTTCCAGAGTCTTCCTCCATAGTCCTCAGAACATCAGACCCTCCCCCTTCGATGTAGTAAGAGAGGTTGAGCATGGACTCATCTTCTCCCCTTTTAACCTGTCCCTGACACAAGTAGAACTGAGGAGAGCAGGAGAGCTGTTTGGGGCTTGTTGGACTAATGTCCATGGATTTCATTAAGGAAACTCTTATCCCTGTTTCCTGGTTTTTCCACTTTTCCTCTAGTCTGTAAGATTTTTTAAGGTAGGCCTACAAGTACAGTCTATGAATATGAGGCTGAGCTTTTCCTTTGGCCAACTAACTGGCCCATGTTAGAATTAAACCCCCTGATCCAAATAATTGAAAATGACTATAATGGAAAAAAGTATTTATTAAATTCTTGCTATGTGCCAAGGACTATACTAATTAATGTTGGGAATATGAATACAAACACAAAGATGGTTTCTACTCTCAAGGAGCTTGCATTTCTAAAGAGGGAAACTGTTTTTATCGGGGAGTGACGGCCCGCAGCAAATTCTGGAAAATTACTGGGGTGGTGAGCTGAGGTCATAAGGAGTAGAGTAACACAGCCCATCCAGGAACAGTAGCAGAGCTGATGCTAAGAAGCCACTTGTTTAAAAATCTCAATTAAATCATAATCCAATTCCTGTAGCACTTAAAGGTTTGCAAAGCACATAGCATATAGTACCTTCCGTAATCATCACAACAGCCCTAGGAAGTAGGTGCTATCAGTAACCTCACATAAATGAGGAAATTACCCAGCATCTGTCCATGGTCATACCGTTAGGAAGTCTCTGAAGATGGGTTTGAACTCAGGTCCCCTAGATCCCAAGTCTAGTGCTCTACCTAGCATGGCTCCTGGTGCCAGAATCCTAGGCTTCTTGCCCTAGAGTGTACCAGCTCAGAGGAACAGGGCCAAGGACTAAGAGAGACCCTAGGAAAAGTGCCAGCCCTGGGAAGAGTGGGCTGCTGTGTCACTGCGCAAGACATCTCCTTGCCATTTCTCCTATTATGAAGAGGAAAATGATGGGAAAATTGGAAAATGACAGGAAATGGTACCTTCCATCCCTCCGGTGTGTCGGAGATGTCTCACCTGTGTGCAGGTTCAGAAGAGCTGAGCTCTAAGCGTCTAAGAGAGATGATTAAAGGTGTACGCAGATGAAGACTGATTGCCACCTGGGTGACCTTAGCAAGTCTCTTACTTTCCCTAAGCCGTAGTTTTCTCATCTGTAAAAATGGGGGGGGGTTGGAAGTCTGCTGTGAGATCCTTTTTAGCCTCTAGAGCTATGGTCAGAAATGGAATGTGGGAAGGGCACAGGGCATAGCCAGATAAAGGACCCTAAGAAAAAATTTTGACGCTGATCCCTAAGCTGTTATTCAGGGATAATGAACTGTTTGGGGTTCTTGGTTTCTCCAAAATAGACAGATTTGTGGCAAAGGAATAAATTGTATTTGCAAACAATTGGTACATATCCACTCTCAGTACAGTTTTCAAGTTAAAATCTTCTTCTGGTCCCCATCTTTGCTGCTCCACTATTAGTTTCCTTCACTTTTGAGTTGCTCAGAACACACAGTAGAAACCTTCAGGAAAGGTGACATAGCCACCAGAACCAGTAGCCAGTTTTGGAGAATGTTGGTCTAAAGAGACTGTGCCAGCCTGGCAGCTTCATCCAGGGTCTGAGAATGAAACCCTTTGGGGTTCCCTCCCCTAGCTGAGGCAAGTGACAGCCGCTGACTTTGAGCTTGCTTGGCCATCATTCCTGGGTCTGTCTTTGGAGAACTGAAGCTGGGGAGATCTTAGTCCCATTGACTGTGCCCACTCCCCTCCATTCCCCCTCCTCCCTCAGCCAGCTGGGGACTCATTCAGGATTAAGGAGAGGAAATCTGGAGGTGGGTTTCTCTCTGAATTGAACCTGCCATTATGATTTTTTTTTTATCCTGTTATATTTCTATCAATTGGACACAGCCCCCTTTCTAGCCCTTAATGGCTTTGGCTTTGAGAATTTCCTCCAAAATTACACTCATGGCTTCCTGCTTCCACAGGTCTCTGGAGCCTGCTGCTGTGCAGAGGAGCCAGGAGAGAGAGACCTTGTTAGGATGGGCATGCTCCCATCTGGGGGGGGGGGAATCTGGAGTGGGTAGGGGTGTGTGTGTGTGTGTGTGTGTGTGTGTGTGTGTGTGTGTGTGTGTGTGTGTTTATCTCTATCTAGAGTGGGTGAGTGGATGTGTGTATCTGGGGTGAGAGCGTGGATATGTGTGTGTATATGTCTATGTGCACAAGTACATTTCTATGTGTATACCTGGGGTGGGTGAATGTGGGGTGTCTAGTGTCACTGCATTCCTACATATATTTGTATATTTGAGGACCAGGTTTGGGATGGAGAATAGTTAGTAGAAAAAGCACAAAAAAAAAGAAAAAGAAAAAACACAGAATTTGGAGCCAGGTTACCTGATTAACTGTTACTTACTCTGTGCCTGTGCATTCTTAGGCAAGTCCCTTTGCTTGTCTTCATTTTCCTTACATGTAAAATAAAACAGTCTCAGGGGTGGCTAGGTAGCTCATTGAATACAGCACCAGTCCTGGAGTCAGGGGAACCTGAGTTCAAATGTGGCCTCAGACACTTGACACACTAGCTGTGTGACCTTGGGCAAGTCACTTAACCCTAATTACCTTTCCTTCCCCCCCCCCAAAAAAAGATTATTTAAAAAATGGTCTCTGTGGTGGGTTTCTTTGATATCAAAGGCTAGACTTGGGATTAGGAAGCCCTGTGTTCAGATTTTGCCTTTGTCAATGACCTAGCTGTGTGATCTTGGCAAGTCACTCACCTCAGTGTTTTCATCAAAATTGAAATGATAATAATACCTGTGGTATCTATGTACCTCACAAGGTTGTTAGGCTCAAAGAGATAATGTATGTGAAGCACTTTGCAGACATGCAAGTGTGAGTTACAATGAGGGATTATTTTATGAACCTGGAACTGATAGATACATTCATTGAAATCATGGTAATGGGAGTTGAGGGCCTGATTTTCAGATTCCTTGTGACTCTGCCAATATCTCCCTCCCTTAAGACATTCTGCTCACCTCAGCCTTGGGCCAAGACACAGCCGTCCAGATACTGTGCTTAAGGGACCAATCAGCACTAAGCCTAAGAACTTTTTTCCACTCCTGATTTGACTTCTGATCATATCTTCTGTCCAGGCTTCCAAAGGTCCTTTTTGCCAGCCTAAGAGAAGAGTGAGGTCAGTAGTGACGAGGTTACAAAGGGTGCTCTCGCACTCCCGTGGTTAGGCCTTCTGAGGTTAGGCCTTCCCGTCAATGACTCAGCCTTTGCAACTGGTCCAGGGGGTGAGGTGTCTGGACAGTCTTGATCCACACCCCCCCTCCCCCCAACCCCCTCAACTCTTTGAGGAATGAACTTGGGTGTGTCTGAGAAGTTGGATCCTAGGAGTAAAGACATGGGGGAGGGGGTGGCATTGTAGTTCTTGCCTCAAGGGGTCTGGAAACTCCTAAACCTACTTACAGTCTCTATAGGTAAAGGATCATCTGTCCCCCTCAGACCTACTGGGCTCTCATTCTCAGTTCAGAAGTCAGATCTTGTGGGTACTCGCTAAGGTTGGGAGGCATGGTAGTGTAGGATCTCTTTACCTTCCCCATTTTTACCAGGTACCTTCCCCTCCCCCACCAGCTCAGCCTTTCTCCTTGCAAGTGCCTGGTGCAGCTCTTACTACTAAACTATAATCGTCACCTGCAGGATGTTAATGGCTGGCCAGCTGTGCTGAGGGGAGGGGAGGGAGGGGAGGGAAGCCAGCTCCAAATCACCACTGCGCTGGTGCATTCTGGCAGCGGTACGGAGTCTTAGGGTAAATAGTCTTTCTCTTTAGGAGACACATAACGTGTGATACCCAGTCAGTGTGCCCGGTGGCTTCTTGAACGCAAATTGTTGTTCTGTGGTCTTTGCTGTCCTTTATAGGAGTTAAATGAATTATCTAACGCCCATGGCCATCACTGACTTCCAGTCCAAAACTGGGCTGCAGTTTACAGTACTGTGGCCATGCCATGGGGCCCAGAGTTGGGGTGGGTGATGAATAATAGGTCAGCCTTTTAGAGCTCGCCCTTGTATCTGCAGAGTAGGTAGGTATCGGCCATTCTTTGAAAAATTTTGCAGGGAATGTTTTACAAAGGGATTTTTATTTATGTAGGGGTTGTACTCTCTGGCTTCTCTGGTCTCCTCCAACTCTGAAAAGAATATAGCCCGTCCTTGAAGTCAGCTAGGTCTGTGTTCAGATCATAGGAGGTTGGCAGCAAGGAGGGTCAGAAGTTCCTGAGATCGTAGCTGTGGAACTGGAAGGGACCTTATAGTCTAACTCTCTAGTTTTACAGATGAGGATACTGAGGCCCATGGAGATTAAGGGATTTTCCAAAGCTCAAAAAGGTAGTAGGTGATAGAAGGAGGATTCAATCCCAAGTCCTCTTGCTCTAAGCCCAGTCCTCTTTCCATTAGGCCATACAAACATACAGTTTACTTCTTGGGGAATGATGGTGAACATAATCAAAATCGAAAGGCCTGGGTTACATCAAGTACACAAGTTCCTTTGTTTGGTGTTCAAAGCTATCTGTAACTTAGTCCCTCTCTGCCTTTGCAGTCTTGTTACCCCTTTCTCCCTGACATATTTTCTTCCGCCCAGTGACCCTGACCTCCTGGTTGTTCCACAAACAAGATGCTCCATCTCTCATCTTTGGGCATTCTCTCTGGCTGGAATTTCCCCTCGCCTGGAGTGCTGCTTTCCCTCCTCAGGTCTTAGCTAACGTCCCACCTTCTCCAGGAAGCCTTTCCCAACCCCTCTTAATTCTAGTGCCTTTCCTCTGCTAATGATTTCTCATTCTATCTCACATGGAGCTTGTTTATGCGGATGTTTGCTTGTTGTCTCCCCCAACAACTTGTGAGCTCCTTGAGGGCCTGGGCTGTCTTTGGCCTCTTTGTCAATCCCCAGTGCTTAGCACAGTGCCTGGTACCTAGTAGATGTTTAGTAAGTGCTTACTGACCATTGACTAGGAGAGAGAGGGTTAGACAGTGGTTTGTGTGGAAAAACTTCTGGATTCTGTGTTCTGTGGAGAAACTCTTCGTTTTTGACTTTGTAGGCCTTAATAAATGCTTATTGCTTTGAATTGACTGAATGGAAGAAATAGGATTGTGAATCTAAAGTTGAAAGGGACCATTGAGGCCATCCAGATTCCTCATTTTGCCATTGAGGAAACTGAGGCTCAGGGAGCTAAGACTTGCCCCAGGTCCTGTGTTAAATTACTGTGCTACTGTGCCTCCTCATAAGTAACTTGGCAGCCAAAAAAGCTGACTGCAGTCTTAGGATGCATTAATAGAAATGTAATCATTTGAAATTGACATTGATATGTAGTAGGTTAAGTGAGAGGTGGTGTGGTATAATGTAATGAGCTGACCTGAGACAAGGAAGGCCTGGGTTCAGGTACTGCCTCTGATACTGTAGCCTGTCCTGGGCAGGTTACTCACCTCTCAGTAACGTAGGCAGCTCTCTAAGATTCAGAGTTGCAGAGAAGTTGCCTACCTGCTTTGGAAGAGGGAGTTTTCTCAACTGAGAGTTCCCCATGCCACTATGATTACAGGTCCAGTCTCTGAGCTGAGAGTACACTAAAGTTTGCAAAATGCTCTAACTACACGATCTCATTTGAGACTCACAGTAGCTCTTTGAGGCAGATAGCATGGCTGTTATACTCATTTTGCAGATTAGGAAACCAAAACTGAGAGGGGTGACCTAAGTGACTTGTCTAGGTCACCCAGTTTTTAGATGCTGGAGGCTGAATTTGAACCCAGCTTAGTTCAGTGTAAAAAGGCACCAGATTTGGAGTCTGTGCACCTGGGTTCAGTTGCTAGTTCTCACTGTGTGTTAGCTTGACAGAGTCCTCTAACCTGGCCCTGGGCTTCTTCGTTTGTGTAATGAGGGTGTTGGACTAGATGACCTCTACAATCCTTTGCACTTCTTTTTATGATTCTGTGAGTTTCCTGACTCTTATCCCAGTATGCCATCAATTGTGACACAGTCAGTGCCTCCCAGTAGTGTCCATTACGGAGACAGCAGTTTCTCCCTCCTCAGCCTTGGGTTAGTCACTACTGGAATATTGATTCATTTGGTTCAGTTCTGAGTTCACTTTCCATTTTGGAAATGGTATTGATGTGTCCCTCGGAAGGAGGGTCATCAGAATGGTGAGAAGAAACTTGGGGTATTTAGTGTGGAGAAGAGAATACTTAGGGGCATGACAATTTTTGTGGAGGATAGATTAAACTTACTCTGCTTGGCCCCAAAGGGCAGGACTAGGAAAAATGGGTGGAAATTGTAGGGAGACCAATTACAGCTCCATATAAGTACAAACTTCCTAACAATTAAGGGCTATCTAGTGCTAAAGTAGAATGAGCAGTCTCAGAAGGCAGGGAGTTCCTCCAAGATGGTTTGGTAGAAAGGCTGCTTCCCACTACCCTACTGATGTGGGCTCAGCACCGCACTGCTATTTATTTGCTATGAGATCTTGCCTAAGTCACTTCACTTCTGGATTAAAAAATGCCTGATGTGGTGAAGGGCTTTCTAGCCCTGATATTCTGTGCTCATTCAAGTGGATGACGACTTGTCCAAGATATCAGAGAAGGGTTTCCTGATTGGATTTGACTAGGGTCCCTTCCACCTCTTCAGGATTGCCTCTTGTGGCTTTGGCTTCCAACAGTAACCTCATGGCTGTGAGGAATGGGTATGGGGGGGGAGTGGTGGTGATGAATCGAGCACTACTTAGGCACCATCTCAGATTGCTGCAGAGCTATAGCCCTGCTAATGTAGATCAGATCCGTGACAGGGCTGGGCCCACTCTGGGCCACTGCCTGCTGAGACCGAGTGACTAGAAATACTAGGGGCAACCTTGAGCTAGACCCACTCAGTGCCCTCCCATCTTTGTGAAGGCTGTATTTGGAGTGATAAGTTTATAGAAGCCCTCTGTGGGCCTGGGCCCCTTTCCCACTGCGCTTATCTCTGTGAAAACATATCTGGGGGATGAGTTGAGAACTGGGTTTGAATCCACCCTCAAGTACTTCTTAGCTTTGTGATCATGGTCAAGGGACTTAACTTCTCACAGCCTCGGTTTCCTCATCTATAAAGTGGGGATAACAACTTTAGCATATACTTCACAGGGTTGTTGTGAGATTAAGCACTTTTCAAATCTTAAAGTACCAGATGTTATTATTATTAGAGTTCCCATCTGACTGTATGTACCTAGCTCCCATGTCCCTCTCTTAGGGCTTGCTTGTCCTGATCATACTGTAGACTTGACCTGTATAATTTCCTATTCTTTCCCTGACAAGGTATGAAGCCTCTCTGTTTCTTGGCCTAAAGGGTTGGGCTGCAGGCAGGAACCTTTTCAAACTCTTATTTCTCCAATTTTTAAAAGTCTGAAACCTCAACTCCACATTAGGCCAGGCTGCTGCTGGAGAAGAGGGGAGGGAGGCCTGCCATTTCAGGATTCTGAATGGAAACCCTGCTTGACAGCAACCTGGGTGCTCGCTCTCTCTCTCTCTCTCTCTCTCTCTCTCTCTCTCTCTCTCTCTCTCTCTCCCTCTCTCTCCCTCTCCTCCTCCCCCTCCCTCTTTCTCTTTCTCCCTCTCTCTTTCTCTTTCTTTCTCCCTCTCCCACTCTCTGTCTGTCTCTCTCTCCCCCTCTCCTCTTTAGAACCTGGGGCCTGCTGCGTTCATCGCCCAACAGGAAAACCTCTTCCTCTTATGCTTATTCTACAAATGGGTCACCAGGGCTAGGACTGTGGAAAGACCTCCACTGGGAGGTCTGGATGAAGTGTTAGCTTCCCTAACCCTCTGGGTGTGGGCAAAAGAAGGGGGAATAAATAGTATTACTTTTCCACCTTTTGATTTTACCTTCCACATCCCCTGCAGGCCCAGCTCTGTGGGAAAAGAATATTTGTCAGGGCAAGGATGCTTCCTGGTACCTCTTTGGGGGTTGGTGTAGGGCAGAACAAAGGCTTACCAGGCCAGCCTCATCAAGGGAATTTCCTCAAAACTAGCCACCACTTCACTCTTATCAGAGATTGTTTTCCTTTGGGAGGTAGTCCAGAGTTTTGAACTTTTATCAGACTCCCTGGCATGCTCCTACAACTCTGCCAGCCAACCTAGATGTACTCGCTGAGGCTCTTGTTCTGTTTCATTTTCTCCATCCCTTAGCGTGATATCCCTTCTTTCTCACACTGCCCTTTCTTGGTCTTATTCTGTCTCTACATCTTTTTTTTACCTTCCATGTCACTCCTTTCTGTGTCTCTTCCTAATTTCTGTCCTTCCCTGCAGCAACCTCCTTCCTAACCTTGCTTTCCATTCCTCTTACCTGCATGTGTCCCTGGTCTGTTTCTTCAAGTTCCCTTTCTTTTAGTAGGATGCCTTCTGTTACCTGAGCAGGGCCAAACTTCCCAGGAGGTCGTTGGTGCAGGTAGCTGGCCTGGGGCACAGGAAATTAGTATAAACAGAACCCTGAGAATTAGTGATCTGTCCCTTTGGGAAGGCCCTGCCTCTATACCTCTGTTTGTACTATACCCCCACCAGCAATGGGTCTAGAGGCAGCCTCTAGGTCCTCAAGTGCGGCCCTTTGACAGAATTCAAACTTCACAGAACAGATCCCCTTAATGAAAGAATTTGTTCTGTAAAACTTGGACTCAGTCAAAAGGCCGCACCCAAGGACCTAGAGGACCAGATGTGGCCTTGAGGCTGCAGGTTCCCCATCCCTGATCTGAATAGAGGTTTCCAGTTGTCCTTTGGGGTGAGCCCTTTAGCTTTAGTGGATCCTTCCTGACCAGTGACTGAGGGATGACAGGTTTGGGAAAGAGATCCCTATGTTAGAATTTCCCTTTAGGGCAGAATTCTGACTAGAAATTTTCCCAAAGCCCTTGGTTGTGAAGATGTGTTAGGAACAAGGGTAAAGAGGGACTTGGAATGGAGGTGGTTGTCTACCTCCATACTTGGGCCCCACGATTTTAATTTTTAATTATACAAATGACTTGGACTTTATATTATTGTATCAATGACATGAAACACCAGCATGTATTGATTCAGAAAGAAAAATCAGGTCAGGAAGTCAGAATTTGGAATAGTTTAAAGTTCTTCAGTGACCAGAAAGCCGTGAGGGCTGGGGTCTTTAGGGAGAGAATGCTTAACTCATGGTTAAGGTAGTGGGTGGGGAGAATGTATGCAAACAATCCTCCCTTCCTCACCCCACTTGCTTTTCCTTTTTCCTCTCCCAGGCACAGCTGATTGGGCTGATGGCCTCATTCTGAGGTAGAGGGCACAGTCTTCCTTAGTCAGTTGATGAGTGTCCATCACACAGGGTTCTCTTCTGTTCTGTACAGTGCTCTTAGTAGGTTGTCAAGAACCCACAGTCTGCTTCATGATAGGGGGGAGGATCATCCAATGAGTTAAGTATAGTTCAGAGCACTGAGGCCTGTATCCTCAGGAGGGTCCAGAGATCAAGGGGGCAGATGTGTAATGTGTGTGACATTTTTTTCTTCTTTCCTTTGTTTCCATTTGCTGTCATCTCCCCTTCTTCTGCTTCCCCACCCCCTTCCCAGAGTTGACCTTTGTCTCCTAACTCCGGATCGCAGTCTTCCTGTCCCGGTCTTTACTCTGGAAAGGAGAGTGAAAGTACAGTTAGGAAATTGGGGGTAAGGGAATAAAAGGAAGACATATTGTGAAGAATGGGTGGGATTTGGAAGCCCCAAGGGAGCTATTTCACTCCCACATGTACATCGACTGTGGTTCTTAGGTCAGACCGATGGAATGCCCTCCCCTTGGACTGGCCTCACCATGGGGTTGGCAGGTCATGAGGAGAGGGGTTGCCCTTAAAGGCCTAGTTCTTTCTCCTTCCTTTTGAAAGCCAGGTCCTGGTCCCCTCCCCCTACCTAGCTGGGTCTGTCTGCTTTGGGGGGTGTTAAGGGGAAACTTTTCCTGAGTCCCCCTGCCTCCTTCCATGCAGACCGCCTCGTCTCTCGTTACCACAGTTTGGGGAGGGGGAAACTGGAGTGGGAGGGGGGCTGCAGAACAGAAATTGTAAAATTAAATTTCCCAGATGTTCAGGCCCCAGGAGCTCGCTCTCGTGCTGTCTGGAGAGGAAATGGGGATTGGGAAAAGCCCGCCTCGTATTTTTTCCCCTCTCACCTTGCCTTTCCGGTACCACCAAGTGCAGGAAGGACCATAAATTACTAGACTCTGGGGCTGGCCCATCTCCCTGATAATGCAAGGAGGTGAGGTGAGGACCCTGGAGGCTGTTCTTTCAGCCCCCAGACTGCTTCCTGAGCCCTTTGTCCCTTGGCTCTCCCTTCCTCTCCCCTTTTCTTCTCTTCTTTCTGCCCCTCCTCTACACTTGGTTCCATGATCCAGGGCTGTAACAGTTTGGTAGTAATTTACTTTTGGGTCCCTGAAGTTCTTCACTTTGGCCTATTTGTTCACGAAGCCTCAAATTAATTTAGCATTAGCAAGAAAGGGAAATAGATGGACACTTCCAAGATGGGGCCAACAGCCCCACCTCATTGTAGTGATTCAGGCCATAATTCACTTCTGTGGATCATGGGTTATTTCCCCTTATGTTAGACCTGGCGAGTGGTACCTGAGTTAGGATTGTGGGGCAGTTTTGTCCCTCTCTTCAGGTTAGGGAAAAAATGCAAGGTCTTTTTTCTTTCTGGTTGTAGGGGGAAGGAGTGGGAACCTTTTCCTAAGTAAAGTAAGCAACTGAATAGGAGCTGTCCAAAGGGATTTTCCTGGTGGGGGAGATGGTGGGGCACTAAAAACAATTATCCCAAAGTCAAAAAGAAACCACTTTGGCAGCTCTGCCTGGGATCCCCTTGCCTCTGGGCTGTTTCTTTTCTCAGGCTGTGTGACTGTCTTTTCCTTGAGGAGTCCCTACTCTACCTCATTTTCCTGCCTCCCTCCTTCTTTGGTCTGTGTGTCAGAGATGTTGATAGTTTCTACAGCCTGTTGGTTGCCTTGTGAAGTAGGTTCTGGCCTTGTTCCTTCCCTAAGCAATGGAGGGAGGGTTTATCTGAACCTGCTGGTCAGTCAGTCATTTGTTGAAGCTGACCCAGTGTGAGCAAGAGGCCTTCACTTGTTCCTTAGGCCATTCTAATCTCAACTCTCTTTTCTTTATCCCTGCTTCTGCTGTTCTGATTTCTCCCCATTTCTCCCTCCTTATTCTTACCTGGTGTGAAGTCAGCTACCTTTTTCTGAGAGGCAAGTCACTTAGCTTCTCAGTGCTCTGGGCAGCTCTCTAGAATCATCAGTTGCATTTAAATTGGTGGAGGAGGTTTCCTTGCCTGGGAGTTCCCAAAACCAATGTAGTCCTAGGTTGTATCCTTATTCCTAACATTCTCTTGTCATCTTTCCTCATTTCTCCCCTCTCCCACCCTATATCCCCAGCAGTACTCTGCAACCATCTCCGACTTGATCTGTCTCAGCTCTTGCCCTAGTGCCTTCCTGTGCCATCTGGTCTCCAGATAAGTACCGTTGGTCAGACCTGGATCTAAATCTCTTGAGCCACAGATCTCCTCAATTCCAGCAACTTCTCTCCTTCCTAGAAGATGTCTCCCTCTCAAGCTATATCCAGCCTGAGTTCTCATTTCCCTCAAAGATTTATGCCATCTCCCACCCTCCTATGTACTCTGTGATAATCCCTGGACTTTTTGTCTTTGGTGGAGTAGCATTGCAGTACACAGCTCTGCTTTGCTCCAGACAGTTAAAATATATTGATAGGCCCCTCCTACAGACTCCCATAATTCCTGGGTCCTATAGCATATTAGACCACCTGGCTCTGTTTACCTTGTTGGGAAAGGTGTAGGGGAAAGAACCCAGGAACTTCCCTAAATTTATGGTTGGTGGATCTCAGCAGCTTCGTCAGTCTTTCCTAAAATCTTCCAAATCTGTCTTTTCCTTCCCAACATGTTTTATTTCAGTCAAGAACTTGGTTTTCCCCCTTTCCTTCGCCATGTTTTGGAGTGTCATTTGCTGTGCTCTCCCATTCTCTCTGGGGACAGGGCTTAGGATTACAGGTGGTTTGGGGAATAAAGGGCATGCTCCTGGAGTCTAATGTTAAAAACCTTCACATCTAAGAAATGTGAGAGGACCTAGTTTTAGAGAGAGGTTCTGGCTGCTCCCGGACCCTTTCAGATTTCCAGTTAGATCAGACTTGGGAGGAGAGGAGAAGAACAACTTTGATGTTGAGATCTGTTCTCTCCAGACTCCTTTTTATCTGCTGGACTTGGTAGGTATTTGGTGTGACTTCCCACTTTACTAGCTCTGGTCTCATTCATGTGCATTCTGTCTCACTGTTTCTGTCTTGGCGCCCCCCCCCCATCTTTCCCTTTCTCTCCTCCTTCCTCCTTCACTCCCTCCCATAAGACTGAGAAATCTGTGGATTGAGAGAATGTACACTACCATCTGCACCCACTCTGGGGGAGTGTAGGTGCCCATAAACTTGTTCCATAAGCCTCATAGTTTTAGTTAGCAAGAAGGGAAGATGAGTCCTAACCTGGATGGGGATTTGTCTGTCCTGTGGTGATGAAGTATCAGGGATAGAGGCATAGGAGAGGAGGCCTTTCCACTAATAATGTGCACTGTATATGAATAGAGACAGGGAAGCAGAAGGAGCTGATGGAGTGATTGAGAGAGTTGGTTTTGTGGGGTCCCCTGAAGAAGGGATACAAAAGAGCAGCACCCTTTGTAAGGTTGGTCTGAGGTAGTGGGTTAGTTGGAGGTAAATGTGGTTGGATCAAAAGGGCCTCTAGGTAGAAGCACCTTAGCCCAGGTCCTGCTGGAAGATGAGTTTCAGAGAACTCTGGAGCGGCCACAGCTGGCTTGTATTTAATGGGCTCCCCCAGGCCTTAGCTTCCGAGGAAGCTGGGTTGCATTAATGAGACAAATCACCCCACCCTCAAGCCCCATAGCTGATCATCCTAGCCTAAGGGATGTTGGTGTATGATGGTCATACTTCTGTTCATTTGTCTTCCTCAGCATCAAGGGATGAGGTAGGGGAGAGACTGTCAGTGATCTGTTCTTGTCCATCTCTGTGGAACTGACTTGGGCAGTGCTTCCCCCAGAAGCCCTTTGGACTCTGTGGAGTAGGGAGAGGTCACAGTTTAGTTTACTGGAGCCAAGCAGAGTTCTCGCTTTATCACCCCAGTGTCTGATTAGTTATGGATAATATAATAAGGATATAAGAAATAAAGATCAATACCTGCCTTGAGAGGTCTTTAGGATCCACCCTGCTTAGCCGCTTCCCAGCCTAGCCATGGTGGGCACCTTCTGAGCATGACACTACTTTCTCTAGTCTACTCCAACTACAAATTCTTGTGGTCCCCAGCCCAGCTCCAGGAAAAAGCTGGGAACCATGGTTTTCTTCTCTTGACTTTGAGCACACCACCCCTAATAAACAAACATGTGCATATAATTCCAAAGCAAATTTGCCACTCACCAACTTTCTCTGGTTGCTGAGGCAGAAGGTGCAGATCTGTTTGGGCTGGGAGTTCTCGCTGTCCCGGGGTGGTGGAGGTGGCGGTGGGCTCGCTCCCCCAGCGTGGTGATAGAAGGCTGGTGTGGAATGGCACGGCTGCCCATCTCCACAGGCCTCACCCACCAGCAGCACGTTGCCCAGGTGGGAGATGTAGCTGGATGCCAGCCTCAGCGTCTCAATCTTGGACAGTTTGCGGTCTGCAGGCTCTGTGGGGATGAGGGTGCGCAAGGCAGTGAATGCAGTGTTGACACTGTTGGTGCGGTCCCGCTCTCGGGCATTGGCTGTGTGCCTCTGCCGGGGCTCTCGGCTCAGACGCCCCCCACTACTACTCCCCTTCTTGCCTCCTGCACGCCGCTTAGAGCCCTTGAGGCCAAAGCCATCAGTATCAAGGTGGTAGGGCTTCTCATCCGAGCCCGAACTCTCACTCCCATTCTCATCATCCTCTGACAGCATGCTGATCTCAGGATATAGATATCGGCTGGGGGGTGCTGAGCGCAGCATGGCAAAGGACATGGTGAAGGCTGGGGGGTGGGGCACAAGGGCCAAGTGAGATTGAGGTTAAAGGGGTTGAGGATTGGCCACAGGCCCTCAACTCTGGCCACAGCTCATGCCTCCTGCCTCTCTCCTTTTGGTCTTTAGGGGATGGAGGTGTTTTCTTCTGTTTAGTGATATCTTCTGTTGGCAGGGGTGCCTTCAGGTGTCCGAAGGAGGAGTTAAGTCCTAGTTCTCTCAGGGTCGGGGAGGCTTCTATGGCAGCCGTTTGCTGCTGCTGCTGCTGCTGTTAGTGCTGTCTCCTCAGCACACATGTGCATCTTAAGACTGAGCGTGGCAGGAGCCAGCAGCTTTATAGCCTCGGCATCCGCCAGCAGCTCAGCACAGGGCGGTCAGCCTAGCCCCTCCCCCACAGCACACACAGCTCCCTCCCACTGCCTGGAACTGACTCAGGGGGGCTCCTCAGAGTACCACAGCCTCCCTTTTCCCCTACCTCCTGAGGCCATGTTTGTGAAGAAGAGTCAGGGCTTTCCCATGTGGAAAGGGCCACCCTTCTGGGCACCTTCATAGAATAGCTCATCTGCCTAATTCTTATTCTCCTTGGAGTTTGGGCCACAGGGGCAGCCACAGTCCCCAGAGTACCTTCCCTAGCGGGGATAATGGGGGAAGGGAGGGAGTAGGGGAAGAAGACTTGCTCTGGTCACTGATAGGGTTAGAGTGTTTCTCTGACTCAGTATTGGGGAGTGGAGGTTATCCGGGATCAGTGCTGGGGTACAAGAATCTTCCCCAGCCACTGTTGGGAGGCAAGGTTTGTAGAGATGGTCGGTAAGGTCAGGGTGCTGATCTTTGTAGCAGCGAGGAGTGGTATTGGGGTACCTCATTCCTGTGCTAGGGCGAGACTTGGGGCCCTGAGTACATGTGTAGTAGAGGTATTAAGGAATGGAAAGGTGTTGGGACAGCTGTGAAAACCCATGAGAGTCTTCTCAGCACCATTGGGAGGGAAGAAGGGGGTCAAATAACATCAGTGACCTGTTTCTCTCTGCGCCTTCTTCCCCCCCCCACTGAACACACACTCACCCCAGCATGACCAAACTAACCCAGCTGCCGTATGAGGAATGGCCAGAGTATTAACTCTTTCAGGGCCAAGAACTTCCCTTTTTCTTTTAAGGCCCCAGAGCTGGAAGTGTACATAATTTTTTTTTTAGAGAAGGCTAGCTAGGGGACAGTGTTTTTTTATGTATAACACTTGCTAATATATGTTCCTTCTCTCACATACACACCTTGTCTTTTGGGCCAGTAGTTTATACATATTCTGTGTCTGTCCACACATGGTGGTCTCTCCTCATATCTCACATATATATTGTTTCCAAGTCACTGTCACTTAAAAATATTGTCTGTAATGCAGAGACACTGATGATATTTCTCATACATACTGTCTCATAGTCTTCTCAGTCATATGTATGCTCTCATAATAGTTTCAGTCTCTCAATCAAACATCATATATTTTCTCTCCCAGATATACTCTCTGTTTTGTGTTCAGTTAGTTTCAGTTACACACACACATGCACACATGCACATGCATGGGTGTATGCTCACACATGCACAGGTATGCACAGTTTCACTGTCTCCTTGATTTTCGTGTGTGCTATCACAGGCAAATAGATAATCTCTCTTCCAAATCCAGACACTGTTTCTCACTTAATCACAATCTATCGGTCACACAAATACTCTCTCATACAAAGTATCTTTTTGTAGAGCTCACACCCCAAATATTGTAGTTATGCGTGTACACACATACACACACACGTGAGTGCACACACGCACACATGCACTCTCATACATTTCCCCACTCCTACTGGGTTCAAATTCCACCTTCCACAAGTCATTTAATCTTTCTCCATCTCATCTGTGAAGTGGGGGGGAGGGGGGTGGAAAGAGTTTGTACACCCATTTGGTGATCTCATTAGGTCCTATAGGTTCAATGACCATATCTATGCAAATTATTCTCAGATTTTTTATCCAGCTCCTGAGCTAGTTAGGGAGTCTTGAATCACCAACTGCTTCTTGGACACCTTGAACAACCCTATTTCTGGAAGGGATACCACCATCTTTCACCTGGGCTTAAAACCTTGGTGTCTTCCTCAATTCCACCTGTCAGTCTGTGACCAGATTTTGTGATTTCTGCCTTCACAAGATCCCTTGTATGTCTATGTCTGCTTTTCTCTAGTCGCACAACTACAGTAATCCTAGGTGTAGCTCTTATCGCCTCATGCCTGGACCTTTGCAGGGGCCTCTTCCTCAAGTCTTTTTCTAGTTAAGTCTGTCCTCTGCTTAGCTTCCATTGAGTATCTGTCTGAGCATATTCCCCCTTGATGAATTCTGTGGACTCCTCTGGAGCATAAGGCCCTTCCTGACCTAGGCCTTCCCTTCCTCTCCAGTCTTCCACTTTACTCCTCTCCCTTTCTTTCTCATCAGTGACACTCACTGTTCCTATGCCTTTTGCACTGGCTGTCCCCTGTCCCTGGAATAGGTTTTCCTAGCTTCTTCAAGGCCTTAGAAGGGGCCTTTCCTGGTCTCCTTCCACCCCTCGGCCTTCTCTCTAAGATGACCTCCCATTTAAAGCTCAGAGATCACAGAGGTACACACTTGCTGTCTCGTTCAGATAGGGGCTTTGTGAAGTAGTGTCCATGTTTTTGCCTTATCTTTTTTCTCCAGCACTTAGCACAGTGTAAAATCCCTCATAGGTGCTTGTTGATTCACTGTCTGTCACCTCATAGGGTAGATTAGAGTGCTGAGCAATCATCCAAGCAGGGACCCTGTCTCCTGCTCACACAGCCTCTTGGTCACCCAGACCCACCTCTCCCATGTGAGTGTGCACACACACATACACATGCATACATATACACACATAGCCCCCAGGGATGGAAAGACACCTGGGAAAGGGGATTTTTTTTTAAGGCACGGGGGCCAGATGTTATTTTGCTGGTTTAGGGAATTCTTGATGAGGAATACCCTACCTCTGCATATCAGTACTTTTTCTGCACCTTAAAAGTCTTAGAGAGTTGTCTGAGGATATTGAGAGGTTAAATGATTTGCCACAGTGGCCACAGCCACTATGCCCAAATCAGGATTTGAACCCAGATTTTCCTGACTTTGAGGCCAGCTCTCTCTGTTTATTGTGCCACACTACATATGGGATAGCACCCACAAAATAATGTCTCCCTAGGGTTGGGAAGTTCCAGGGAGAGACCCACAGATTTGTCCTAAGACAGCAAAGCTAGGCCCTATGCCCCTTTCCCTTACCCCCTAAGCTCCGGTGGGGAATGACCCTGATCCTTTCCCTTTCCTAGGGTTCCAAGTTGAAGTCCTGTCCCTGTCCCCGTTCCCCTGCCCCCAGCATCTAGTAGGATCCTGTCTTCTTCTCTCAGCCCACCTTTGCCCCTGCATGTCTGTGCTATTGAAGGAAGTGCCGTGGTAGCCAAGGCTGGGGAAGGATGCCTTTAACTAGGGAGGAGCAGTTCGAGTAGTGGTGGCTGGCGGGAGCTTCTGCCAGGAATGTGCGTCTCGGAATGCAATTTTAACTCTGGCCAAGCTCAGCTCCCAGACTTGGGGAGGAGGGGATTGGGGAGGGTGCAGAGTGGTGACGGCAGATCTTCGAAGGAGGGAAGATACGGTGGGGGTGGAGGAGACAGCCCATAGAGGCTGAGCTCACTCCTGGAATCCTCAGAGAAAGGAATATGATTGGGGAGGAGGGGGAGGGAAAGGAGGCCATATCCAAGATCAGCTTCTGCTGCTACTGGATAGTGAAAGCAGAGAAAAGAGACAGTCTCCCTTCGTGCCATGATTCCTTCACAGGGACAGACAGTCATTAGTTTTAAAGCATTCTTTGTGACCCATTTCAGTGCCCTGTTGGGGGAACTCTTTTCTTCTTCCTAAGATTACTTGGAATCAGGATTGGCTATGAATGTTGAAGGGAATTTAAGTCTTCTCTCCCCACCTCCCCCCCCATAGGTCTTATTCCCTTCTTTTAGCCCTCCATCCTTTTGGCCCCATGGGGTGTGTGTTCCTCAGGGGTGTTTATGGAGTCCAGATGGTGGGGGGGGAGGGGCTTGGACTCAGACGTCCAATTCCATGGGAGAGCTCCCATCTCTGACTTGGGTGTGGGAGACACCTGTGATCCCTACTATTCCCTCCTCCCTTTTCAGTGCCAGCCAGCCAGCCAGCCAGGGGTATAGTCAGGAGCTTGCAGGATTCCCACTTGGGGAGAACTCTCACCAGGCAAGAATGCTGCCCCTTTGGGAGCTCAGAGATACTGGAGATGGTTGGGATAAACTGTTAGTATTTGTCCTCCTGTGCCTGTCTCCACGTTGTGTACCCCTCCTCCCCTTCTGCCCTGTAGTGAATGGCTCTTGGCTCTATGCCTCCAGCCCTGGCAGCAGGTACTTGGCCCACATGCCAGGGCAATGAGCAAGCGGGCAATGAGGTCACTGCTGTGGCTTCCCAGAGCTATGGCCAAGAAATCCAAGGCTTTTTGGGGGGAGTGGTTGAAATGGAGGGAGGGTCTGAATAGAAGAGGAAAGAAGGGACAGGGAGGTGGGGTTTTCAGATCTGGAAACTATACAACGTAAAACGTTGGCTGAAACAAAATGGGCAGATCCTTGACCTCTGAGGGAAGGAGAGGCACAGGCGAGCTCAGAAGATGAAATGCAGCCAGAGGAACTACAGGACAGTCTCCCCAATAGACACTTGGTCCAATGGAGTGGCTTGTGTGGGCCCTTCCACTTGTGAGCTGATGTCTCTACCCTGTCTTGTAACCCCTACATAGGACATCCGGAACACAGTGGGCAATGTCCCTCTGGAATGGTATGAGGATTTTCCCCACATTGGCTATGACCTCGATGGGAAAAGAATCTATAAACCCCTGCGGAGTCAAGATGAACTTGATCACTTCCTGGATAAGATGGATGACCCTGACTACTGGTCAGTTGGGCAGTGGGGGCAGTGACTGTGGGCAGTGGAGGGGAAGGTCAGTAAGAGGGTGGGTGTTTGGCCAATAGGAGGAGACCTTTTCTTTTGGGAGTCATGTTAGAACTGGGAGGTGGTGTCCTCAGGGCATGGAATCAAGAGATTGGGTGGTCTCCAAGTCCCTATCTGCCCTACCTTTCTCTACTCCTGCTCCTCCAGGCGGACAGTACAGGACAAGATGACAGGGCAGGATGTAAGGCTGACGGATGAACAGGTGGCTCTGGTACAGCGGCTACAGAAGGGCCAGTTTGGAGATGCCAGTTATGATCCCTATGAGGTATGGGGTAGGGAGGGAGGCTTGAAAGAGGGGGATGAAGTGCAGAAAGGTTAACAGTGCTTGATCCTCAGCTTGGGGGAAGGAAGAACACTTTATGTCTCTTTCCACCCCTCCATCTCTCTTTCTCCCTCCCTTCCTCCCCACTGCTACCAGCCAGCTATAGATTTCTTCAGTGGGAACATGATGATCCACCCAGTGACCAACCGTCCTGCTGACAAGCGCAGTTTCATCCCATCCCTCATTGAAAAGGAGAAGGTGAGATCATCCCTTATATGACCTCCTGTCCTGGATTCCTCTCATACACCTGCCCCTTCAGCTCTTGGCCTCTCTCATACCTCATCACTATTCTCCCACCAGAGGCCTTCCCCATGTTCTGCTTTGCTCCCTGTGGGCTGCTCCTCACCCTGTATGTCATTCCAGGTCTCCCGGATGGTCCATGCCATTAAGATGGGCTGGATTCAGCCACGACGGCCGAGGGACCTCACTCCCCAGTACTATGACCTGTGGGCCCAAGAAGACCCCAGTGCCATCCTGGGGCGCCACAAAATGCATGTGCCTGCCCCGAAACTGGCACTGCCTGGCCATGCTGAATCATACAACCCCCCACCTGAATATTTACTCAGTGAGGAGGAGGTGAGTCAGAGGTAGGGACCCTAGAACAAGGTTGGGGGGTGCTGTGGAGCTGGGTCAGGCAGCCTCTTTTAGGGAGAAGTACTATCTTTTTCCTCCAATCTTCTCTCATTCCCCCTTTTCCCTAGAGTTAGATGCCCCAGGCTGTGTAGCCTGACTCTTACTGATTTTATGCCCACAGCAGTTGGCCTGGGAGCAGCAAGAGCCTGGTGAGAGAAAGTTGAACTTCTTACCTCAGCAGTTTCGATGCCTCAGAGCAGTGCCTGCATATAGCCGCTTCATCCATGAACGCTTTGAACGTTGCCTTGACCTTTACCTGTGCCCTCGCCAGCGCAAGATGAGGGTGTGGTTGGGAGTACTTGAATGTGGCAGCTGAAGTTGAGGGGGGGGTGGTTTAAGGAGCCAGCCTTCAGTACCAGAGCATGAATACTTTGTACAACATTAAGACTGGTGGGTTTGGGGTTGAAAAATGTCTGGTCTAGAGACTAGAAAATGTGAATATTGTTCAAGTTAGAGGGAATGGTATCAGCAACACGGTACTACATCTCCCTGTCCCACTAATCCATTCCTTACATCCAGCATACCCAAACTGAGGATATTAGGGGTATTTGTTCTGAGACTATCCGTCTTCCTCACACCTCCAAAGTCGCACATTATGTGAGCCTGAAGCTGGAGTCAGAGCTAGAGTGTGATAGGGCTCTGTGTGCTGTGTTCTAGGTGAATGTGGACCCTGAAGATCTGATCCCCAAACTGCCCAAACCCCGGGACCTGCAGCCGTTTCCCACTACCCAATCCCTGGTAATGGGGATCAGAGTAAAGGATTGGGGGTGGGGAAAAGGTGATAAGGTGGAATAGGGAATAAGGGTGCTGCTGTGGGGCTATCTTTTGATTCTCAGCCTGAGTGATCTCCACTTTTTTCCCTGTCCTTTAGGACTTAACATTTCCTTCCCCATTTCTTACAGGTGTACAGGGGCCACAGTGACTTGGTACGATGCCTCAGTGTTTCCCCCAGTGGCCATTGGCTAGCTTCAGGTGTGTTCAAGGGGGAAGAGAGAGAGGAGACACTGAGAGGCATGCTCTCTGAATCTTACTGTTGGAGAAAGAATATTGCTCTGCAGGAGTTGGTCCTCAAATTCATAGGGCCAGAGTTTTGTCTTGCACTTAGGGTAAGACCTTGGGGGATAATGTTGGGGAAATCGCCCTTCTGGTTACTAGACTTGGCTTCTGTAGGCTCAGACGATCATTCGGTACGACTGTGGGAAGTGAACACCGGCCGGTGCCTGAAGACGATTTCTGTGTCTGGAGTGGTGAAGAGCATCGCCTGGAATCCTAACCCTGCCATCTCTCTGGTGGCTGTGGCTGTGTGAGTGATCAGGGCCCAGAGCCTGGGCCTTCCACAGAGGGAACCCTTTTGGCATCTCCCTACCAGCCTCCCCTTGGAAAGCCCACTGGTATTTTGCCTTGAGGAAAATTAGTAGTGGCTCCCATTGGTACAGCACTTTGTGACTTGCAAAGTACTTTTCAATGATACTCGGAGTTGTAGGAAGGAAAAACTAAGCCTTTGAGTGGTCAAGTGACTTATCGGTGGTTACTCTGTCCAAAGCAGAATTTGTACCCAGATCACAAGTGACCAAGTTGTCTCCTAGCATTGCCTTAGTCTGGCTCACATTCCAAACTGTCCCCCATCCCTTCTTCAGTAGCTTTTGGGGACCAGTGAGTGCTGGCCTTTCTGGGCCACATCACAGACTCCTGAGGTCAGACTCAGCTCCCATAGAGCTGATGACTACTTAGAGCTTTAAGGTTTACCTACTTCCAGTACTTCATATCCGGCATGAAATTCATACAATTCCCAACAGAAGCATAGGGAGAAGGGACTTTTTTTTTCTCCTTAAAAGATGCAGTATGGTGTAAGGTAGGCAGCACTAGTTTTAGGAGACTTAGGTTTGATTCCAGACTCTACTTATTAACCAGGATCTGTAAAATGTGGACAATAATCCTCATGTACTTCCTCATAGGGTGAGGAAAGACCTTTGTAGACACTATAGAAGTATGAGCAATGACTATTCATAACATCTCCATCTTGGAGAGCTGTTGAGGAGAGTATGGTGAAGGCTAGGGGTTGCTGCAGGAAAGGGTAGGTTCTGAAAGGAATCTCTCTCTTCATGGATCCCCAAAGTGCAGAGTCAGTGCTGCTGCTGAATCCAGGTCTGGGAGACCTGTCGGTGACAAGCAGCACAGACCAGCTGCTGGGTGCATTCTCTCCCCCTGAAGAGCCTGCTGGGCAGCCTGTGGAGTGGCAGGAGGCTCCAGCTGAAGAGTGTGAACATGGCCTTAGGCTGCGAATCCATCATAACAAGGTACTTGGGACAGTGGAACTAGAAAGGCAGATAGGAGAGAGGATGGGATGCGGCATGGTGCCAGTAGAGCTCGAGTAAAGAACCTTATTAGCTTGTCTCCCTTGGCTCTCATCCTCTTCCCCATCCTCTCTCCCCTTCCTTTTCTTCTCTCCCCTTCCTTTTCTCTTTAGCCAGTGAAGCAGGTAACCTGGCATGGACGTGGGGATTACCTGGCTTCAGTGGTGGCAGCTGCTGAGCACACGCAAGTGTTAATGCACCAGGTGAGCCGTAGGCGCAGCCAAAGCCCCTTCCGTCGAAGCCATGGTCAGGTACAGTGTGTGGCCTTCCACCCCTCTCGACCCTTCCTCTTTGTGGCTTCTCAGCGCAGTCTCCGTCTCTACCACCTGCTTCGCCAGGAACTTACAAAGAAGCTGATGCCTAACTGCAAATGGGTGTCTAGCCTGGCTGTACACCCCCAAGGTAAAAGGATGGGAATGGGGGATAGTCTGGCCTCACCTTCTCCCCCATCTTCAACACCCTGAGAGAAAGAGGAAGGGGAAGTTGGGGACTCTGGGTAACCTAACCCCACGTCTCCCCTTCCTACCCACACAGGAGACAATGTAATCTGTGGCAGCTATGATAGCAAACTGATCTGGTTTGACCTTGACCTTTCAACCAAGCCCTACAAGGTGCTAAGGTAAGGGGGTTGCTAGGGAGCTAATGAATGAACAGTATTATTACTGTTCATTCTTTCAGCACAGATCTTGCTCTCAAGGATCTTGCCATCTGATCAAAGGAAAAGGGATCATATAATCAGGAATTGATGTCTAGTTCAGCCTTTTTGTTTATAGATATGAAGAACCGAAGCCCAGAGCCATAAAGGGATTCACTCAAGGTAGACAGCTAGTAGGGGCAGAGTCACATTTCAAAGGATGCTAAGTGCTGTGAGAAGCCCAGGAAAGATGCTGAGGGGCTTGCCCCTGGAGAGGGAGTTTTCAGGACAACTTTGTGGAGGAGGAGATTCCTCAGTGAGAGGAGTCATCAGCAAATAAAGATTTTGGAGAAATCTTTTAGGTGTTCACAACCTAAGTTACAGGTCCAGACAAGAAGGCTATGGGGACTGAGAATGAGAGGTGGTGAAGTAGATAACCTTGTGAGTGGAAGGGAGTACATGGAGGTGAAAGCAATAGGAGGTGAGACTGAAAAGATAGCTTGCTACCAGACTGTGGCTGACCTCTCCCAGGGTTGTTCAGTAGTGGACAAGTGAAAGCCATTGAACATCTAGATAGTGGAATAACAGTAGTGGCGACACAGTACAAGAGAAGGAAATATTCAAGATGAGCTTATGAGCCTGGGTACTGGGGCAAGCAACAAAAACAGAAGGGCAGCCTTGGGGGATAATGTGAGTGTAGCTGGCTTTTTCTGGAAGTTTGGCTGTGAAAAGGAGGGGGAAAGAGTACATAGCTTCAGGGGGTGAAAGGGTTAGGAAAGTTTTGAAAAATTATTATTATGGGGAAAATCAAAACCTATTTCAAGGCTTGAGGGCAAGAGAGATTGAAGCTGAGAGAGGAGGACTAACAGGGATTCCTCCTCCGTCTCCAAAAAGAACACCCCAGAAAGAAAAGGGTCATTGTAGCGATTTCAAAAAATGCACAGATTGAAAATGAAATAAAATTGAATTGGGGAAATTTTTTTTTAACTGAATAGATAAAAAACACATAGAAGAGAACAGGAGGTTCAGAAGGAGAAACAAATAGGACGGCTTTGAAACTGATGTTGAATTAAACACAAATTCATGATTCTCTCCAGCCACTTGAGAAAGAGAAGTGGGAGGTGGGAGATTGTAAAAGTAGGAAGTTATCAGGGTAAGAGTAACAGAGGGTCAGGAGGATGAAAGATTCAAGTTAGAGGAAGGGCCAAGCTGGTATAGGGGTTGGTAGACCAAGGAAGTAGGGAAAAATTGAGGAACTGAAGGTCACACTAATAGGTTCACATATACTGGAGTGCTAAGATGAGACAGGCCTGGGGATGCACATTTTAAATGTACTACCACGCCACCCCACCCCCACATAACACACCTGTTAGTGACCTCCCTCTGCCCTGGACTTCACAGGCATCACAAGAAGGCCCTCAGGGCTGTCGCTTTCCATCCAAGGTACCCGCTCTTTGCCTCTGGATCTGATGATGGCAGCGTCATTGTCTGCCATGGCATGGTCTACAAGTAAGTGCTCATCCCTTACTAGGTAGGACAATGATGGGACTTCTGTCCCATCATCGCGTCCCCATCACACAGCCCCCTCTCCCCCCCTTCTTCATCATCCTTCGGGGAATAGATTCCTTCTTCCTCCATCTAGCTTCCTCTTATCCCTCCAAGGCCCAGGAACAGGCCCTAATGTACCCTTTCTCTTCCTCTCCAGTGACCTTCTACAGAACCCGCTGTTGGTGCCAGTGAAAGTTCTCAAAGGCCACATGATGCACCGGGACCTTGGGGTGCTGGATGTGAGCTTCCACCCCACCCAGCCCTGGCTTTTCTCCTCTGGGGCAGATGGCACCCTTCGACTCTTCACCTAGGGACAACTGGGGTGGGGTGTTAAAGGGACATTCCTCACTTTTGGCCTTGTCTGTCTCAGAGAAGAAGATTAAGTGGCAAGAAGATTAAAACATAATCAGCTACTCAGTGAGTCTAAGTACTTAGAATGCTGACCTCTTAATGTCCTGTCTAAAGTTTTCTGCCTCTTATTGCACACAGAATAGAATCTCATTGTTGGAAAGGACTTTTCATCCTCTAATTTAGGAGTTCTTACTCTTTTTTGTTACGGATCCCTTTTGCAGTCTGGTGAAGTTTATAGGCCCCTTCTCAGAAAAAAAAATTTGTTTTGCTAAACAAAATACATCAGCTTGCAAAGGAAATGAATTATTAAAATAAAGATCTATTTTTTTCTCTTCCAAGTTTAGATTCTCTGAACCTATTCATTCACTCCTTATGGGTCTGTCAACCCCAAATTAAGAAACCATTGATCTAATTCAGCCTTCTATCAGGTCTAGGAATTCAGACTACACATCAGTACTACAAGGGAACGAACCTCTGGAGGGTAATAATACCAAGTATTTTATAGAGAATACTTTACTTTATACATGTATATCTTATCTCATATGATCCTCACAGCCATGAGAAGTAGGTGCTGTTACCCCATTTCACAGACGAGGCAAAGATTGTGACTTGTCTAGGATCACTAGGAAATATCTGAGGCAGAATTTGAATCCAGGCCTTCCTGACTCCCATGTTCAATCCTCTCCATCTTCTACCTGATTTTTTAACATCTCCAGCAAACAGCCATCCTTCCTCTTGAAAATTTAGTGATGGGGAAAACTCAGTGCTTTCTGTTCCACTTTTAGAAAGCACTGGTCGTTAGGAAGCTTTCCCTTTTATTGGATCTCTTGCTCTGCAGCTCTACCAATAGCTCTAACTTCTGCCCCATAGATAAGGCATTGTAATAGTTGCTGGGGATCCGAAGACAAAAAGAAATCCCAGTCTTTTCTCTCAAGGATCTGACATTGTGATGGGGATGAAACATGCAAATGGATCACTACAAGCATGGATATTCCAAGAGGAAGAAAGCACTCTCAGCTCCTGAAAACCTTCCCGTGGGAGGCCCACCAGCACCCTGAAGTCAGGTGCTTAGTCAGAGGAGGAGCCCACATGCACAGGTTTGGCAACAAGAGGACGGCCAAGTTGAAGGAGCTGCAGGTCAGTGTGCCTGGAGTGTAGTCTGTGAAAGGAGCCAAAGTGTTTGACTTGCGTTCTGCATATGTGATACTCTACATCTGTCTCTGTGCCTCCATACCCCAGCATGCTCTTTGTTCTTGGCTCTCAGAATCAGAATTCCTGGGTTTTTTTTCAAGACCCACGGAGTCTCAGACAGCCATTGTCTGTCCATGTGAAGCTTGTACTGATTTCTCTCCCCTGCCCCCAACCCCCTGCAACCTCCCCAAACATGCCATCTTCCCCAATAGAATGTCAGCTGTCTGAAGGCAAGGACTGTTTTCCTTCTGTATTTTACACCTTGGCAGTCACAGCTGGTACTTAATAAATGCTTGTTGATCAACTCCTAGGCTGAATCCCAATTGTGAAGGGTGATTGCTAAAATTCTTCGAGTATGTTATTCCATCTATAAAATGGGAGGTCAGACTAAGAGGTCTTTTTACAATTTCTTCCAAATCTGAAATCCTGCAAGTGTTAGGGGGAAGAAAATCAGAGAATGGGAGACATCCTGAATTCCCCAAAAGGGAAGAGGGTAGAATTGTTAAACTTGAGGCTGATGAACTTGACTTAAAATACTGAGAACATTCTAGAAAATCTTTAAAAAATTATTTGTGATGTCTTGATAGGGATGTGGCATGCCAGAGTAACTACTTCCTTTTTGCCTTTGAACACTGACTCAACTGGCAAATCAGAGAAATCTTTTAGGCATAGGTGAATTTCAGCCAGACTTTTGACAGAAATCTATCATAGTATTCTTGTTGCTCAGATGAGACAAATGACCTTGACATGGTAGAGTTAGCAGTATTCAGAAATTCCTGAATAACTGGATCCAAAACACAGACACTCACTAAGAATCACTGTCAGTCTTAGAACGGGGAAGAGAGTGCAGAGAGATCAAAATTTTTCACCATTCACCTGAATGAAAGCACATAAAACAGGCTGGGGTGAATAGCTAACATGCTAGACAGGAACCTCAAAATTCAGAAAGACCAATGACATGCAACAGCCTGAAAGTAGAGGATGGGCATGGAGATGGACAGACAATAACGGGAAAAGGCCTGGAGATTTTGATGGATGTTTTCAACATAAGGCCACAATATCTCTGTGTGTGTGCATACACATATGAATGTAGAAACTGAAGATTCTCCCTCGCCCCTTCCCTGAGGGAAGCCAACCCTGTTAACTCTGCTAGAGCTGCTTATTCCTCTGAATTCTGTCCTGGTCAGAGCCTCCGTATCCAAAATCTGGTATACGTACAGTACTTGGTATCTCCTATTTGAGAAAGGACACTGACAAGCTGAAGGAACAGCCAGAATGAAGGGATTGCAAGCCATACCAGAAGGAGCTAGAAATGTTTATCCTGAAGAAGACTATCATGGGAAAAGGAGACTAGGCATATCTTCTCATGAAGTAATGAATGAGATAGCAAGAAAAGCACCTAGCTTTCCTCAGCAAATTCAAGTCTTATATCCTGGTAAACCACAACCATGGACATGGAAAAAGAACTGAAAGAAGGTAGCTACGTGGTGCAGTCAATAGAGCACTGGCCCTGGAGTCATTAGTACCGAGTTCAAATTTAACCTGGCACTTGACACTTTAGTTGTGTGACCCTGGGCAAGTCACTCAACCCTGATTACTTTGGCAAAAAATAAAGAACTGGAAAGTGTAATTTGCCAAGTCACTCACTGACAGTACTAACTAGGTAGAGTGGAGAGTGCTGGATCTGGAGTCAGAGGACCTGGGACTTTAATTCTAGCTTTATCAGTATCTATGTGAACTTGGGTAATAATTCAGTTCTTGTTCATTTTGGGTCTTAGCGCTGTCAACTCTTTCATTGTCTTTACCGGTCTAAAGCAAGTTAGCCGCCTTTCTCTCTCTCCATTAATATTGTTCATATAATTGAGTTTTTTAAAAGCCCTTTAGTTGCCTTTCATCACAACATCCTCGTTTTGAATTCCAGTGTTCCCTGACACTACTTGTATGGGACTGCCACTTTTTATATTCATCCTAAATTATTTGTTGCTTCCATCGTCAATATTCTATCTTTAATATAACTTCATGATGATTTCCCAACAGTCACCTTGTCTGCGAAGCTGGTCAGGGAATGAATGTCTTTTACCATGAGGACTGAGGTCCCTGGGGAAGCAGTTGGGGTGGGGGATGGGAAGAAACACTACCAGCCGAGGAAGAGCAAACAGCTTTTATTGAAAAATAAGTACAGTATGCTCTGTCCTATGTACAACCTCTCCTCCAGCACCTTTGGGTCCTGCCTGGATTGAGTCTTAGCTGGAGGTGAAGGGGGTGGGATTGGTCCCATCTGTAAAGCCCCTAACCCAGACCTGGTTTGGACCTGAAGCTGCAGGATACTCAGGTAGTGACCCTTATGACCTCCAGAAGTAGGAGCCATGGGATTGGGTGGCGGAGGGGGCGGCATGAGGAATGTCAGCATCCAGCTGTTCCACAGCTGGGTGTCTGGGCAGTGAGGGTTTGAGAAATCTGGTCCATTTTGCTCATAGAAAGACTGGTCCGGTGGCTTGTGCACAGCTCAGGCGAACTTGACCAGACGGCCCAGAGTCTCTGCTGCTTTGATCCTCACTGTGGGTGCTGGGTCCTTCAGCAGTAGCTGGAGAGCTAATAGGAAGAGATGGGTTTGGGTCAGAAAGAACCTGAAGGTCATATGGGGTTGTGACATGCATGAATGCTTACCCCATGGGGGGAATCCCAGATGAGCAGACAGATTAGGTCAGGGAGGGGGCAGTAAGCAGTTTGGAACCTGGACTTTAAAAAGGCAGGTAACCTTTTTTCCTCCCTTCATAGTTCCTGAGTATTTTTCCAGTAGCTTGTTTACACTGTGAAATTGAGGCTCCCAGGTCCCTGCAAATCCCCTTGATGGCTGCTCAACTCACTGCCCGACGACTGACTGCCGGCCTCCCCCCCACATTCCCTCCCTCGCTCACTGGCCCGCCAACCCCTGATTTATGTGCCGCTGGCTTCCTGCTCTGCTGTCCTCCAGCTCGAGCTGCTTCTTCCAGCTGCTGACTCCCGGGGGGGGTGCAAGATCCAGGCAGGAGGGGGAGCCTGGCTGTGCTTGGCTAATCCACTCAATAGAGGAAGCTAAGACTGTCCAAGCCCAAACTGCTAACTCCAGTGATTACTTGCTTTCTCAAGTGCTCTCGAGGACACGAGGACACACACACACACACACACACACACACTCACATACACTCACACTCAACTCACTCTTACACACACTCTTACTCCCCTACCCTAGAGGGGACTAACTACTCTTTAACAGACAGGCCTCTTTTCTGCAAGAGCCTCAGGAGCCAACGGAAAGATAGTTTTTCCTTTTTTAGTGTTTTTTAAGCTCCTTTGGAACAGCTCAGAAGTTTCCGTGAATTACTAGAGACGATGAGGTCACCAGTGACAGGGAAAAAATCCTTGAAATCCAGGAAAATCACTTAACCCACCCCAGCCCCCTTTCTGGGACCCATGGTGTCAGTAACTCCTTCCCCATACATTATGCACCAGCCACCTCCACACAGGCAGAGGCCCAGTCTACAATGATGATCACCCAGCCGTTCTCTGGGAGAAATGCAGCTCCTGGTTGGAGAGGCTCACCTTTCCCCAGGACTGAAACAAGGAGAAGGGATTGAGAGGTGAGCAGACAGGAAGAAGTGCAGGAGGATTTTTCCAAGGCCACCATGAACAGCTCAGAGTTCCCGGATGTCTGTCTTGTCTGTATATAGTCCCAGTACCTTCCCTCTCTCTTCCCCACAGCGTACTAGTGTCTAGATTGAATGTCTATGTGAGAGAATCTGCTGCACATCAGGGCCCCGCCCCCAACCAGACAGCCCATTTGGTCTCCTGCTTGGGTCTTCCTCTGTCTGTTCCTCAATCTCTTACCTGAGATAAGCTGGTTCAGATCCACCTGTTCACAAGCCACTTTATCTGCATGGAGAACTAAGAAACCTAATAGGAAAAGAAGAAAGGGGAGGAGTAATCTCAGGGCTCCTTAAATACAAAGAAGGAAACAGAAGGATATATTCAGATAGGCCAAGATGAATAGAAGGTAGGTACAAACGCGCCCCCCCTCCCCCCCTGTGACTCATCCAAATCTTTTCCATTAAAAAAAAACTTCCATCTTTTGTTCTTATTTCTGAATATACTCCCTCTCCTTTCTTTATATATGTATCCTTAATAAAAAAGAACAGAAAAAAAGTTTTGCAAAACTAACCAACGCATGAACAGTATCTAACAGCAATGTTCCATAGTTCCCCATCACTCTTGAGATTTTAAGTCCTTTCTGTATCCTTGAAAGCCCTGAGGCCCCATATTACTAAGAAGTGGGGGAAGAAAATTCTGACTTACCAATGAACATGGGTGCTGCTGCCCTGATGTCCTCCCAGCAGCTCTTGAAGTAGAACAGGTTTGTACTGACAAGACGGCCCAGTGTGTCAGGGAAGTTCTGCATCTGGGAGCAGCACAGAATTGTGCAGCACAGCTCATCATTGGCCCAGTCGACCTTGTTCCCTTCCCAGACCCAGCTCCAGCCCAGATTCTTCTCCAATCTGAATCCATCCTATCCCTACCCCTTTAGCCCTCCAGTAGACATACAGGGATCTTCCAAAACTAGGCCTTCCCACTCCTCACCCCCAACTTTCTACTGCTAGAGGCCTGGCTTTCCCCACTAGTCCCAGACCTGACCACCAGCCCAGGCCTTACCAGGTATTTGCTGGTATCATTCATGAACTCCCCAAAGTGTAGCCCACGCCCATCATGTAGCTGCTTCTCAAACAAGGCTGTTAGCTCTTCACATTCCATATTAGGGCCACACATGCGCAGGGCAAACTTACAGGCCTGGAAGCAGAGCAAGCATGGGCTCAGAGGGTCCCCACGTCCTTCCCCCTGGAAATCCCCTCATGTTTAGTCTTTAACTGCCGTCCAATCCAAAAAGCACGCTGGATGAGGATGGTTTGTCCTTCTTAAAGAGGACCATGGCATCAGGGGGGTGATGCCACCACATACAAGTGAATTGGATTTAAGTAAGGAAGGGCTATGCAAAGTCACCAGCTTTACTTTCTCTTCCAGAGCCACTGGGGTCCAGTGGCAAGACAGAGATCAGGAATCACTGGAGATGGCCCAGGATGCAGTGCGAGACCTCCGTCCTTTTAAGCTAAGTTCAAGTTCTCACTTTGTGTAAGGCCTCTTTAAGAAGTGAGTCAAGGGATGGCCCTTTAATAAAAATTACAAAATCAAATTGGGAGGAGAAAAATCTTTGGGGCTGCAGCCAAAAGAGAAACAGTTACTACTTACATTTACACTGAGCCAGGAGAACCCAAAAAATAACCCTTACGTGGTGCCTGGGCAGGGCCCTACAGCTGTCCAGAGTGAACAGGGTTTAAGGCATGGTCTTTGCGAAAGACATCTAGCCAGTAAACCTCAGCCTGGTAACGCTCCCATGGATAGCTGGTACTAGTCCCTCCCCAGCAAAAAGATTCCCCTATGCCCCCCGCCCCGCGTCTGCTTGCTTTTGTTACTCACACTGACAACAGGGGGCTTGGGGTCCTGGAGGTGCAGTAACAGGCTCACCAGCCCGTTGATGATCTGCTCAAAGAAGACATCCTCACAGCTGCCGTGGCAGAACTTATTCAGGTGTCCAAAGAGGTTGATCGATGAGCTCCGGAACTCATCTCGCTCCTGTAGGAGTGAGGAGCATGGCAATCAGGTCCCAGACCCTCAAGGCCATTGCCTTCCACTCTAACTTAATCAGGAGGCCACAGGCTCAAACCTAAGCCTGTTTCTGTTTCAGCTCCTCCTCTGTATACTATACTTACTATATGTATAGAGTATGGTATCATCTCAGAGCCCTCTAAGCCTCCTAGGACAAGGAAGGCCTTCTATTAAGAGGCCTCAGGTATATATATTCACATAGGGTTGGTCCTGCTTAGGACAGATCCCTAGGAATCCCTCTCAGCCTGCCCATCAGACAGACCCTGGCGAAGAAGACTTCATTCACCAAGGTCCAATCCACAACCTCCCTCCCTCCCACTTTCTCCTCTTCCCAGGTTACATTGTCAAAGAAGGGGCGGATACGGATGGTAATGTGCAGCAAGATGGAGCGAACGTCCCATTCTTCCACCAAATCCAGCAGGCGAGAGAGGCCCAACATGGCCTCCAGGGCCACCAGGTTGTGGGGGTCATCCTTGTCATCCAGCCCATTGATCATAGCTGTGAGGAGCTGTGGGCCATGCTTCCGTACCTAAGGAGTGAGAAGAAACGTCCTATCCACAAAGCTCTGGACAAGTGCCCCACTTCCTAGACCCCATCCCACCTCAGCCTTACTAGGCACACAGCTCAGGGGCCTGGGTCATTAGTTTATCTTCTTTCAGAATTTTCTTTTCCAGATGCTCTCTCACTAGCTGTGTGTTCTTGGGCAGCCACTTTTCTCTGTGTTTTAGTCTTATCATTTGGAAGGAGGGGGTGAGGACACCTTCCCTTACCCTTCCTATGGCTCTTGTGTAGACTGAAGTAGTGAATAGAAGGAGCTTTGCTCCTCTGTGTTTCCCAGCTCTCGTGTGTCCAGATTCCTTTTGCAACCTGTTCCTGCCACCCAGTGTGTTAGCTATCCCTCCCAACTTCATATCGCCTGGAGTTTTGGTAAGCCTGTCACCTCTGCCTACACCCAAGAAGAGCAGTGCAGATACTTGATAAATCTGTTTAACTGAACCCTCCTCAAATCCCTTAGCTTTATGCTCTTGTGCAGCCTCCCTGACAACTCCTCTTATAGGTATAGTACTTTAAGGTTTGGTAAAGACTTTACAAATACCTCACTTGGTCCTCACAACAACCCTGGGAGGAAGGTGCTATTAGGATTCTCATTTCACAGATGAGGAAACTGAGGCAAACTGGTTCAGAGGCCCAGGGTCAGTGTCTGAACTCAGATCTTCTTGCCTCTGGACCCAGTGCTCTATCTGCTCTGCTACTGAGCTGCTTCTCCCAAGGCTCAGCCCTCTCCTCTCCTCTCTTACTCACTCTCCTGGTTTTGGCTATCACACCTATGCCATTTACTTCCTAGTCAACACTCCTACCCTGTCCCTCTCTTTGGAATTCTGGCCTTCATCTCTACCCACACAATGCAGTGTCACTTCAAACCCAACTCAACCCTATCAAAGCCCCCAAAAGACTCAAGAATGGAAGGGAATAAAGGAAGCCCCAGGGCTTTACTTCCCAAACATGTCTGGGCTTCTATCACCCCCGTGAGCCAGTGGTCAGCTCTGCCCTCCCTCTGAGTGGGGGATATGCATCATGATTCACCAAAGAGACCTGAGAGCCCTCCAGAACATCTTCATAGCCCATGTAGCCTCTCACCTTATCTGGGGATCCTGTAGCAATGTTGGCCAGCCCACGAAGTACCAACCTGCGTACATTTGTGCACACATCCTTCTGCCTACCCATTGTGTTGTCCAATAGGGACTCAAGGAGGATTAGGTCATTTACCACATTGCTGCTTAACAGCTGAAAAACAAATCAGAATCAAAGAATCATGAAACTTCAGGTCTGAAAGGAACCTGAGAGGTCATCTTTGGTCAACTCCTATCCCCCTCTCTGAATACTTCCACTGACAGGTAACTCAATACCTCCCGAGGCAACACGTTCCATTTTCAGACAGCTCTTACTCTCAAAATCCAATTAAAAAAACCCAAAAGGTTCAGAAGTGACCTGGGGTGCAACAACTTAAATATATATGAGAACTTTCCATGCAGTTTGTCTCTTTTACATAAAATACATAATCCTATGGGTATTGTTTTGTACATTTAAAAACATTATTCTGAGAAGGGCTTCACCATACTGCCAAAGGGATCTGTGAAAAAAAAAGATTAAGAATCCAAGCTTTAAGTAAAAAAAAAAAGTTTGCTAAAATCTAAGTAAAAGATTATCAGTTGAAAACGAATTTCGTCAGTTGAATTTAAGTAGCTCTTAGAGAAAGGTATTTACTAATTAAAGAAAGAAAACAAGCATTTATTAAGCACCTACTATGTGCCAGACACTGTACTAAACACTTTATAAATATTCTCTCATTCGATCCTCACAACAACCCCAGGAAGTAACTGGTCTTCCTGATTTTGGGCCTGGCGTTTCATGCCACCTAGTTCATACAAAACAGCTTCCCCTTCCCCAAGTCTATGGCACGTTCTTCCACAAAGACAGACAGAGTCCACAGAAGGGTGAGCTCAAGCTCAGAGAGTATGTATGGCAAAGAAGTAACTCACACCTTCTGGTGGCTGGAAGTCCTTTTTGTCCTAGGGATATGCTCAAAAAGTTGCCCTTAGGCATGATATCTATTAGCAATGCAGATACTGTTGTCAGTTGATTTCAAGATGTCACCAGGACTGCTATTGATTTAGGACCCATGTCAAAAGAGAAGAGAAGATTAGCCTGGCATGGCCTGTTCTTGGAGAAGCCACATGCCTCTTGGGAATCCCTACTTCCTTTTCTGCATGTTCCCTAACCACTTCTTTGATAGTTCCCTCTAGAATTTCCCTAGAAATCAAAGTCAAGCTCATTGGCCCACAGCTTGCAGAATGCTCTCTTCCAGGGACCTGTCCCTTTCTTGGGTCTGATCCTGTACATCTTTCTATTCTCCCTGATTTCTCAAACTCTCGCTGAAAGCTGTCATGTCAGACAGTTCTTTCAGACTCAAGGATGTAGTGTATCTGTATTAAGTGACTGGAATTAATCAGGGGCAGCAAGGTGCTCTCACTACTTCTTAATCTTTTGTGTCGGCTTCTCGTGAGCCATTTTTGTTCTGTCACTCTATGTACAAAGGTCATCCTCCTTGGCAGAGAAGCCAGAAACAAAATACAAATTAAGCAGCTCTGCCTTCTTCTTACCTCCATACCCCTCAGCACGAGCAGCAATCCTATCCAGCCTGGCACTATGCCATAACAGTGGGACAATGCAGCTGGGAATTTCAACGCCCATCCATCGGATGCCTGTGCCTAGAATCTAGCCCATTCAGCATTACTGCTCTAAGTTCTAATCCTGACATCTAACTTGCAGTGTAGGCGAACAGAGGCAAGTGAAAGCTATATTCTCCAGAGACGGAGCTGCAGGAGGAGGCAGTTTGGGGAAGCAGGTGACAGTGTGTTTGCTGCTCTTAAAAATTCCTTTCTGTTTACTTTCATTCTACTTTTAAGTGTCATATTGCATTATCATCAAGTTGTGTGATTAATGCTGGCTGGCTGAAGGAATCCTGAGACAAAAATAGGGACTTAGTTGTAAGCCATGGTTTTGTGCAGATGATGCTGCAAGAACTGGAATGCAGCAGTTAGCAGGATATATGAATGTACCCTTGATCTTGCCATCACCCACAAGTGTTCCATGGCCATGTTCGTGAACTCCGAAACACCTTCCTCTGATCATAATGTGTTATCATTCCACCTCTCCCTCTGCCTGTCTACTCCAAACCACATTCTTCCTCCTTCCAGTCCCTCCACCTCTTACTTCTCTTCCCTTTCCCGTCTTGACCCTCTGGTGACCCAGCTCAAACTGACACCATCCTCTTCTCTCAAATCCCTTGCTCCTTTATCCTAGCAAAGATCTTATATTGCCAAAGCCCAGCCCTGAATTGCCCCAATCATCCTCTGCCTTCACTCATGCATACACATTGCTGAACAGAGCTAGAGAAAATCATGAAACTATTTACTGAGTCTACTACAAGTTCATGTTACATAACCTCAACTAGGCCCCCCCATGGCAAGGTAATCCTTCTTGTTGTTGTTGAGTTGCTTCAGTCACGTCTGACTCTCTGTGACCCCATGTGGGCTTTTCTTGGCAGAGATCCTGCAGTGGTTTGCCACTTCCTTCTTCAGCTCATTTGACAGATGAGAAAACAGAGACAATCAGGGTTAAATGACTTGCCCAGGGTCCCACAGTTAGTGTCTGAGGACAGATTTGAACTCAGGGCCTCTTGACTCCAGGGGTGACATTCTATCCACTACACCACCTAGCTGCCCAATCCTTCTACACCTCCCTAATCTATTTCCTATTTCACTTTCCTCAGTGGCTTTTCTCAGCTTTTCCTCCCTCCCCAAACCTCCCATAGCTCTCCTGCCCCACCTTCTGAACTAAGAAGCTAGGATCACATTTCACTAAAAATACTCAAGTCATCCTCAGAGAGGCCCCTCTTTGCCCCTGTTCCTCATCTCACATCACTCAGATGCCCTCTGCCATTCTCTCCTCCTTCACCCCTTGTCCTTGCCAAGGTAAACCTCTCTACATGCACAAGTTGTTCCATTCTACCCCATCTTCTCCAAAAGATGGCATCCTCTATCATACTTGCCCTCACGTTTCTTCTCTACTGCCTACAAACATGTCCACGTCTTCCCCCCATCCTTAAAAAATCTCTCACTTGATCCATCCAACCTTATATCACCTTAGAACTTGCTTCTCTTTTGTGGCTAAAGTCTCCTAATAAATGCCTCTTACTCTTTTCCTCTTCCTTTCTTTGCAGTCTAGCTCTTGACCCGATGGTCCCGAAGTGCCTGGAGGGAGCGCCCTACCTCAACTGCAAGGCCTCTGCTCCCTCTCTCCTCTAGCCTGACTTCAGACTTCATCATTTGACTGCAACTGCTCTCTCTAAAGTTACTAATGATCTCTCAATTGCCAAAGTTAATGGTCTTTCCTCAGTACTCATACTTCTTGACCTCTTTGAAACCTATGACACTGTTTCCCCATTTCTCTTGAATATAATTCCTTAATCTTCTATTTAGGTTTCTGTGACACTTCTCTCTCCCGAGGCTCTTCCTGCTTGTCTGATTGCATCTCCTCTCTCTCCTTTGTTAGATCTGAAAGCAGGTCATATCGGCTAACAGTAGGGGTCCTCCCAAGGCTCTGTCCTGGGCCCTCTTCTCTCATCACTCTATACTATTTCATTTGGTGATCTCATCAGCACCTATTTTTTCAATTATCATGTCTGTGCAAAGGACCCCCAGATTGACTTGTCCAGCCTTAAACTTTCTCCCAATCGCTAGTCTTGCACCTACATTTGTCCTTTAGATATCACAAACTGGATGTCTTGTAGCCATCTATCTTAAACTTGATAGATCAAAAATAGAACTCGTTATCTTTCCTCTCTTCCCATATTTCTTATTACTGCTGAAAGCACTCTCAGTCTCATGATAACCACAGCTCAATATCAAGGTATCCTTCTCGACTCCTCAGTCTTTTCTCAACCTCTAACCCTAACCCTAAAATGCATGTGCCTCCAGTTCTAACCCTAACGTCTTGTCAATTCTACCTTTGTAACATCTCTTGAATATGCCCCTTTCTCTCCTCTGACACTGTCACATCTCTGGAACAGGCCCTCATCCCTCAAAACTCTCCCCATTTCAATCCATGCAACTTGTCATACTGATTTTCCTAAAACACAGGTCTAACCCTCTCACCCTACTTTTCAGTAAACTCCAGTGGTTCCCTCTATCACTTCCAGGATCAAATATAAAACCCTCTGTTTGGCTTTCATAACCTTTCCAGCCTTCTTAAACCTAATTCTCTCTCTTCTGCTTCCCTCCAGTGACATTTGACTTCCTTGTGTTTCCTTCCATACAACATGCAGCACTTCTCTACCCTCAGTGTTTTCTCTGGCTGTGCCTCTTGCCTGGAACAATCTTCTCCGTATCCCCCTCTCCAGACTTCCTTGGCTTTCTTCCCATCTTAGCCAAAATCCCACATTCTGCAAGAAGCCTTTCCCTGGTTTTCCTTAACTTTAGTGCCTTCCTTCTAGGATTATGCCCCTTGAATACATTTCCCTTGAATATTTCTTGTGTTTGCATGTCCTCTGAATTGTGAGCTACTTGAGAGCAGGGACTGGGCTTTTTGGGCCTTTCTTTGCATCTCCAATGCTTATTAGCACAGTGCGTGGTATGGTGAGCACTTAATAAATTCTAGTTGACTGACTAATGTGATGGAATATGATTATGCCATAAAAATAATGAATAAGAACTCTGGAAGGGGAGATGTATATGAACTGATACAAATTGAAGAAAGCAGAGCCAAGAGAATAAAATATAAAAATTATAATGATGTAAATTAAAACTATTTTAAAAGGAAGACAAACAGATTAATTATGATGACTGATTTGGTCCCAAGAGAACCAATGACAAAAACAGAAAGAATGAATAAAACTTTACCACCACCACCACGCCCCTCCCCCCCAGAAACCATGTGCTTAGCATAGAGCCTGGAACACAGTAGGTGCTTAATCGCTACTGACTGAATTTTATTTTATTTTAAGCAATTGGGGTTAAATGACTTGTCCAGCGTCACACTGCTAGGTAAGTGTTTGAGGCCACATTTGAACTCAGGTCCTCTGGACTCCAGGGCCAAGGCTCTATCCACTGCACCACCTAGCCGCCCTGACTAAATGATTTTTTAAAATAAAGTTTCCCTTTCCTATGCAGCTGATTTCTGTTTTACAAAGTCAGACCATGAGATCATAGCTGTCTATTATCTGACCTCTCTGAAATACATTCTCCTGAAGCCTAGAGCACAGACGAGACAGCGATGATCCCAAGGATTCCTGAAGGAGGCAGGCTGCATGTAGAAAGTGCTGAGACGAGAGCACTGAGCAGGGAATGCCAGCTCTGGTGGCCCAGGGCAAGTCCCGTCTGCTCTCTGCCCCTCCATGTCCACATCTGTAAAACGAAGGGGTCAGACCAGGGTGCCCCCGAGGTCTCTTCCAGTTCCAGATCTGTGATTCTAAGATATTTATTGTGTACTTTAGTGTCTGCAAAGTAATTTACCTAAGTTATCTTTTTTGCGGCTCACAACAGCTCTGGAGGGCAGGTAATAGTTGTAGAGAGGAACTCCCATAGAGTAGTCAGCATTAATGGACCCAGGAGTTAACTGTGCTCTTGATCCCACAAGGTTGTCTCCTAGGTTGGAAATGTCCACCAGATTTACTGTTTGGTTATTTATGCTCAGCATAAATAACAGAAAAGGCAACCAGAAACTCAGACTTCAGCACACCTAGAGAAGCCCCTTTTCTAGCTTCCATGTGCAAACAATGGCCATTTCTTTTTTAAATTGTTTTTTATTTTTAAGTAATATGTAATTAAAAAAAATAATCTGTCTCTTTTACTACCACCTCCTTCTTTTATGCAAATAAATGAGCCTTTCCTTAACACATTAAGTAGAATTTATCTAACTCCAAGAGCAAACGTAAACTGGAGAAAAAAGCAGAGACCTTTCCAATAAGATCAGGTGTGAGCAAGAATGCCCATTATTACCATTACTACTACTTGAGTACAGTAATAACACAAAAAATTAAACGAGATAACGCGCACAGGCAAAGAGAAAACAAAATCTCTGCTGCTCTCTGAAGGTGAGTGGCGGCGCACTGAGAGAGCCCTGGAGAGCCAGCCAAAGACGGCCGAGGTAGCGGGGCGCTTCTCCCCAGTTACAGAGCGCGACGTAAATCAACAGAAACCGTCAGCATCCCCGCACGCAGCCCATGGAGGCTGCGCAGCAAGGCGGGAAGACATTCCCTTCAGAAGTTTTTGAGACGCTTTGGGCTGTGTCTACACCCACCAACTACACGAATTTAATTATAAAATGCTCTTTGCAGAAATGCAGACAGACCCAAATAACTGGAGAAACATTAACTGCTCATGGGTAGGGGGAACCAATGTAATAATAACAATAAACTACCTAAATTAACTTAATTATTCTGTGCCTTGCCAAACTCATAAGATTATTTTATAGGGCTGGAAAAAAAATTCATCTGGAAGAGTAAAAGGTCAAGAATCTCAAGCATAATTATGAAAAAAAGTAAGACGGAAAGGGGTCTCTCAGTACTAGATCTCCAACTATACTATAAAACCCTAACCCCTAAAACGGCCTGGTAAGAAGAAAGGTCCGCCAGTGGAACAAGTAACTAGGTCTGTAACATACACAAGCGAGTGAACACTAGCAGCGTGTGTGATAAAGTTAAAGATCCCAGTGACCGTGGGAAGGACTTCACGATTTGGCAGAGAAAACTGGATAGTAATACAGCAGACTCAGATTTAGAGCAGCACATCACCCCATATAGCAAGTTAAGCTCCAAGTAGATAAATGACCTAGATATAAAAATTACATCATAAACAAACTGGAGGAGCAAAGAAGAAATTGCCCTTCGGATCTAGGAAGAAGCAAAGAATTCATGATTAAACAAATGATAGGCTCACACAAGGTGAAATGAACTGACCCCAAAGCCAGTTTCTCACTCCACTATACCAAATTTTCTTTTCAGGTTAATAAGTGAACAGATTTAATTATTCTACTTTGTCTCAGTTAATTTGCACACCACCGTACATGTATACTATACAGATTCCCTCTCTCCATTAGAATATAAATTCCTTGAGGACAAGGAACTGTTTCACTTTTGCCTTTGTATTCCAATCCCTTTGCTCAAGGGTTAGTACCTTAAACCCTTAATAAATGCTTGTTTAGGAGCGGCTAGGTGGCACGGTGACAAGAGCACTGGCCCTGGAGTCAGGAGGACCTGGGTTCAAATACGACCTCAGACACTTAACGCTTACTAGCCGTATGACCTTGGGCAAGTTGCTTAACCCCAACTGCCCTCCAAAAAGCAAAAAAATAAAAAAAAAAAGAACGCTCGTTGATTGATTTCTTTCCCATTCTCTTCCATTTCTGGGTCTCAGGGCTCATATTAACAAATGCAATACCACTCCACTGCCCAGTTAATCTATCCTGTTCCTTTTGATTGAAGTATACCCTTTCTAGAGCCATTATACTCATGAGTCCTACCCTACCAGTCTTCTGTGAGGTCAAATTTGCTTTCCTGAATAAGTATCTCTAACTCTTTCTTACTTTCCATGATTCGTACATTTGTTTATAGCCATCTGAGGCTGGGTTGGTGTTTTTTCTTTTTTAATTGCTGGATCTCTCTTTATATTTTTTCTCTTGTGAACTGCTAATCTTTTCTTCTTCTTATATTGTACCTATTCTATTACCAGGCTTGGCAGATCTATACAGGCTGTTTTCTCCCTCCCTATCCCTTTTCACTACAAAGTATGTAGATTTGTAATACTCTATGAAGATATGTTTTTAATCATCCCTTGAAATTTTATTCTTTCACCAGCCAACAGTCCGCTTATTTCTAAGCTGTGGTTAAGAAATAGAAAGGCCACTTTCAGATACAACTTCTTAGCTAGCTGGTCACTTCCCAGATCCACCACTTCTGAATCACTTAGCTTCAAATGACAAGAGACCTTAAGGTCTCTTATTCTGCTTTGTTTTGTTTTGTTTTTTAGCAAGATGTCATAAACTTCAGCCACACTTTCTAGTTTTCAGGAGTTCCCTATGTGTCAATATCCATTTTCCTTTCCTTCTTCATCAACAATTTTCACCAGAACTTCAATGCTGAGTTTATATACACCAGTATAGCTCAATACTCATAACATTCTGGGGTGAAAGTAGAGATGGGCTGATCCTGCCCCCTCACTCCCAAATCCAGTATGTCTGTCTCCCTAGCAAACATTCCTTAGCCCTGGGATGGCCAGACAGACAAGCTCAGTCATCTTTTTGTAGGTCTGAGAAACCTGGGTCAGACAGAAAGCAGGTTCTCCTCAGCATGGCCCTTCAAGTATGCAACTGAGGAGCAAATACCCAGAGACTATGCTAGACACTAACACTACCAATGAAATTCTCAGCAACTCATGCCTCCTACATTCAAAGCTGCCCAATCTCTCATCCTCTGCTTTGTCAGGGTGCATTGATAACCCCAGGTTCCTGGTTAGCCCCGTTGGGTATTTTCCCTAGCTTTGAATGCCCTCCCTTCTCTTCTACTTATTCCAATCCTATCCATCATCTATGGCACAACTCAAGACTTCCTCCACCATGAGGCTCTCCTTACTTGTTCCAGTCCGTGAACCTTGACTCCTCTCCTCCACCCTCTTACAGTTGAGCACTTAACCAAAATGTTTCAAGTATGTCCTTGGAACAACCAGATTGGAAGCTTTCTGAAAGGACAAGGTCTATTCCTCCTTTCTACCTTTAACAGTACTGCTATAGCTGAGCCCATAGGTAGGTCCACAAGAAAAGTCAAATGAAAGACTAATTTAGTGACTATCTAAGGGGGCCAGGGAACTGTGGGAACTCCCTTGGTCACCCAATGCAATGAGACAGATGTAAATACTAGTTACCTTGGACAGCCTCAGCCTTAGCCCCACCATGGGCTTGAACCATCTCCAAACAGTATACCCCACACCAGGGCTGTCTCTTCTTTTACTCTACTATGCAGTTTTCCAACTTCAAACTACCTTATCAGGGCCAGCAATACACAACAAGCCCTCCCTCTCTTTAGTTCTTTAAAATATCTCATGCTACCTTCCCCTCGTTCTTCCAGCTACTGCCTGTAACTCCAGATAACTGTATCCTTCTCCATCACCAACACAAATCATGGTAAGTTCCTTCTGGAGCCCCGAGGCTGGGCAGGGCCAGAACGAGGAAGGTATCAAGGCCAATTAAAATATAACGTCAGGACCCCTCATGCGTCTGTGAAGAAGTCTCACACATCTGGACTCTCACTGTTTCCAGGATCCAACAGAGTAAGTGGAACCTAAGGGACAACAGAAGTCAGGCCATATGAACTTGCCTTAGGGACAATGACCTACAGTTTAGGTTCCCTGAGGTGATGAACCCTCTGGCCTCAGGTCCAGATATTACCCTGCCCCCAACCCCACCTCACTATCCAGCCTCTCTCCATTGCAATGAAAAGGGAAGGGACCATAATTGAAAAAATCACTCACACTCTCACCTCATCAGCCATTCAGAGGGAAAGAGGCAGGAAGCGGCTTCCTTCCCCCAATCACTCTGGTAAAAGCCAAAGGGCTATTTTAAACCCTTCAAGGATGCAGTGGGAGCCAGCCACCCTCACTCTCAGCCAGAGCTGAATTCTGGGTCCCTGCCAATAACAGGCCTTCCCCAATTCCCTCCCTTTCTCCCTTCCACCTCAGCCAAACACTAAACAAAAACAGGGCTGAGGCTGAGCAGTGGCAGCAACAGCAGCCATGGAGAAATTTAAAAGGTGGTTTATAAGGAGAAAAGAGGGAGGGCTTGTTATGTATTGCTGGCCCTGATCTTAGAGTGTTAAGGATCTGCTTACAGGTCGAAGGCAGGCACTGCCTGTCCTCCCTCCCTCCCAGTCAGGAGTGCAGAGGAGAGGGGAGGGAATGGAAGTGGAGAGGCTTTGAGTCACTCCATTCTTGAAGGTGGTACGTCAGGCAGGGGAAAAGGAGCATTGGCTAGCTTATGAGACTGCCATGCTTAGAATGAAGTAGGAGATGGACTGACAGAAATCCTTCTCCATTAAGGCCTTAAGGAGGAATGGAAGTCACCAATAGTATTTAAGCCTCAGAATCACAGAACCTCAGAGTTGGAAGAGACCCCAGGGGCCACATAATCCAACCTGTACATAAGAATCCTCTCTATAACCTCCCCACAAGAAGCCATTCAGTCCTTGCCTGAAGATCCCAAGGTAGAGGGAACCCATGCTTCTTGAAGAAGTTCACTCTATTTTAAAATAACTCTTAATTATTAGGAAGCATTTCCTTATTCAAATCTAAATTTAACTTTTTGCAAATCCTCTGAGGCATATACCCTGCCCCACTTCCCTCCACTCTCCTTTCCAAAGTTGAATATGGTAGGGAGATTGGCAGATAGAAGCCAAATTGGCCCTTCTCCAACAAAGGACATCAGTAAGAACTCCTGCCTACATGCACAGAGAGCCCACCAGCTGGCAAGAGGCCACAGTGATCCTTCCAGGGTACCAATAACAAAGGGATACTTACTCCATGGGGCTCAAAGGATTACTGGGAGGAGCAGCTTAACTTCTAGAGTTTATGAACCTTCAGAGTTTAACTTCTAGACTAGAGCTTATGGTCTATCCAAGGCAATCCTAGGCTAGGTCCTAGCCTCTAGGTTCTGGTTTTAATCCCAGCATATACCACAGAAAGCAAAGCAGAAGGTAAGTGCTTCACCTAGCACAACAAAAGTCAGTTCTCTTTACCTTGCTCCATCCTGGGTCCTGTTCTGTGATTTTTGGGCAAAGCTCAACTCAGCCAGTGGGAAGAACAGGGACAATGAGTGAGGCTGAACTTCAAGTTCAGCCGGCCTGCATAAGGCTGAAAGGATGAACTCTTAGGGGTTCCAGGAATACCAAGGGAAGGTTCTGGGTCCAGCCTAAATTCCTGTCATGTTTGTGGTGGCTGCCCCAGCTCAAGGTGGCTCTGTCAGGAGGAACAAATCTAAGGAAACTTTCTACTCAAATTTCAAATTAGCATGAGATGACTAATTCAAGTCAAACATTGCACCTATAAATTCTTCAGCTATTCCAAGCTTTAAAAGAAGAAGACACACACACACACACACACACCCTCCACTGTGTCTTTTCAGCAAGGGGAATAAATTTGTTTTTTATTTTACCATCAATCAATCAACAAGTATGCATTAAGTGGGCCCTGGGGATACAAATACAAAGCATCAAACAGCCACTACTTGCCGGTGGTTTTCTGAAAGTTCTCCTAACAGGAAATGTAAGCAGGCTTTTGGGTCAAGACCAAAACTAGCAGGAGCCATGCACCATCCCTCAGTGCCAGGGCCATGGAACGGCCAGACCCAGTGAGTGGAGGTGGGAGGGCGGCCGCATCCTCACCTCTGCAAAGTAGGCGATGGTGGTGATCCTCTGGATCTCGTACACGCTGCTGAGCACAGGGATAAGCGTCTTCACAATCAACGGGAGCTTGGGACCTGAATGCTTGGCCATGGCTCTGCAGAGATAGATGCCAGGCACATGAATGCCTGGGTAGACAGGCAGGAAGGCAGATGGAGACAACTACCACCATAATGTCTGGCCTTGCTCTGGGATTTTCCTGACTTATCCGGATGCTAGAGTTCTGGGGGTGTGGCTGGCTTTGCCCTAAGGAGCTTTCCTTGCTCTCCCTCTCCTCCCCAGCTGAAACACCTACAGCCCAAAGGTAGTATGTCTGTAAGGCTAGCTTTATTATCTCTATGATCTATCCATAAGAGCACTTTCAGCTCTAACAAGTCCTGGGGCTTCCCTAGGAAGAAAACACTTTAGGCAGGCAAAGAGGTGCAATTAATGCTAAACTGCAGGTCACTGTACTTCAGGCTACCACCGAGAGTGGGCAGCAAGGTATGAGACATGGGGCTCAGCAGACAGCGGCAATCCTTGAGGCATGAGAGGCAGGCTCAGCTTTAACTTCCCTGACAACTGGAGGGTTTCCTCATACCCTACGAGGCTGTATTCACGCCAGCTCCAGGCCTGAAGGAGAGAGAGCAGTGGACTTTGCAGAACTGGGATGCTTTCTCAGATTCCTCTAGAGGGCAGGGTCACAGAATCTTAAAATCTGAGCTGGAAGGGAACCAGGCTGTCTGGTTTGGTACATATTAAATATTCCTGACAAGTGGTCACCTAACCTTTGCTTGAAAACCTTGAATGACATAGTTCACTTTGGGAAAGCATTCTGTTACTTCTCCTTATGCTGAGCCATAATATTCTCTCTCTCTCTTTCTTTCTTCTACCTCCTTCTTCCCTTCTTCTCTTTCCCTACATCTCTCATTCTCTTCTCTCCTCTCTCTTTTTCCCTATCGCTGTCTCTCTCCTATCCCTCCAGTTTCTGCTTGCTGTCTGTGGTCCTGATTAACCTCAGAGGGGTAAAAATAAAAACAATGAGTCTAAGTGACAAGAGAGAGAGGATGGCAGCCCTACAAATCAATGTAGCCATCGTGTTCACCTAGACCCTTTCCAAACTAAACAGACCTTGTTTACAGCATCAAAGTATTTCAGAGTTGGAAGGGGGGCTTGGTGAACAGTAAGTCCCTCTATAATATATTCAACAAGTAGCTATCTGTTCCTGCTTGAAGACTTTAAATGAGGAGTGTGACCTCCTGAGGTGTCCCATTCCATCCCCCCCACCCCAAGTTCTTATAGGTAGCAAGTTTCCCCTTATATCAAGTATAAATTTGCCTTCCGGCATCTTCTACTCCTTGGAAACCCTGTGGGGCCAAACTGGACGATTCTAATCTCTCTTCCACAGTGGCAACTTTTTAAATAATTGAAGAAAGCTATCACATCAACTTCCTAAGAATAGGCTGGGAAAGGCAGTCAGACAGAAGTCTGCCTAAGAAAGACAGTGGGGGTTTTAGTGGACTGAAATTCATTGAGCTAGCAGCATAATATGGCAGCCAAAACAGCCTAATGTGACTTTGGGCTGCATGAAGAGAGGCTAACTCCCAGGAAAGTCATAATCTATCCTAGTTAGACCATGTATAAAGTATTATGATGAGTTCTTAGCTTTCTATTTTAAGGAGGACACTGATATACTGGATGGTGTATAGACAAAGGCAACCAATATAGTGAGATCATAGTATCTAGGGCCAGAAGAGACCTCCAAGTCCAATTCCCACATTTTACTCAGGTCCAGAGAGGTTAGCTGACTTGGCCCAAGGACATACAAGTAATAAACGTTTAGAGGCAGGATTTGAACCTGGACCCTCCAACTCTAGAACCAATGCTCTTTCTCTACTGTACCACACCTGGGGTACATGGCAGGGACCTTGCGTCCATACCATATGAGAACTAGTGAAATGAACTGGGGGTGTTTAACCTGGAGAAGAGAAGATTCAGGGAAGGGACAATATAACAGCTGTAAGATTTGTTTGCTTTGGCATGAGAGAAACAGGAACAACAGGTGGAAACTGCAGAAACCAATTTAGGATTGACATCAGGAAAACCTTCTGACCAAGGACAGCTATTCAGAAGCAAAATCCATTACTTTCAAAAAGTGGCAGGTTCTCTCTCATCTGAAGTCATTAGGCACTGAATGTGTGTCCATTTGTCAGGCGGGGTAGGGGTTGGACTGGAGCGTTGCTGAGGCCCCTGTCATTTCCATCTCCCCCACTGCCCACTTATCCAGGCTAAGCTTCCCTAGCCCCTCTAAATGATGTTTATATGGCATGAGCTCAACCATTCTGGGTGTCCTCTTCTGGATGTTCTCCAACTCAGTGTCCTTTCTAAAATGTGTCTCCTAAACTGCCTTTCTTAATGCAATCTCAGGTTACACTAACTTTACCTCCAGATTTATTTCAGGTATTCTGTGCAGACACACTTCCTCCATGTTGTAGTTGGTTTCAAAAACTAACTTCACAAATAGGACTTTACATTTACCTATTAAATTTCATTGATTTGATTTGGTCCAATGTTCTGACTTGTTAAGGTCTTTCTGAATCCTCAATCTGTCACTCAGTGCATTTGTTATCCCTCCCAGATTTACGTTATCTGCAAACTTGATAATGATATAATCTATGCATTTATTCAAGTCCCTAATGAAGATGTTAAGCAAAATAGCACAAAGCACAGATCCCTGTGGAACTCAACTAGAAACTTCCTTCCAAGATGGTATCAAATTATTACTGACTAATCTTTGGATCTGGCCAGTCAACCGGACGTAAATCCATTTTATTTGATTAGTATCTAGCCTACATTTTTTTCCATATTGACTGAATTAGAGACTTTTAGTTTAGTCAAATGTTCAATATTCTACAACATTTTCCTGATTTACCATTTAATAACCCTGTCAAAAGAAGAAATAAGGTTATTGCCATAACCTGTCCTTGATGAAGCCATTAGCTATGTGTGCTTATCATGTCTTTTTTCTAGATGTCTACTAGCCACCCCTCCCCTTTATGATCCATTTTTAATTTTTTCTAGTCCTCAAGTCCTAGTTTTATCCTGTTCTTTATGATCTTTTAAAAAAGACTCACTATCACCTGTCAGTTTTTCTGGTACCTGAGGATGTAGTTTATTTATATCAGGGAACTTGAGCTCAATAAATACAACTAGTTCCTTACTTATCTTAGGTGTAACCCCAGCTCCCTATTAGCCATATTTGTTCAGTCCTGTTCTGTTAGTTGAAGGATCATTAAGTAAAATAAGAAGGAAGTAGCTCTACCTACACTCTCTTTTCATTCATTACCATCATCACCCATTTACACCAAACAGAGGTCCTATTCCTTCCTTTTACTCCTTGTTCTCACTCTTAACCTCATCTATGCTTTGTCATTCCTGAAAATATTCTCACAGGATCATTTCACACTCTTATTTATATTCATTCTCCTGTCAATCAATTAACAAGCATTTATTAAGTACCTCCTGTGTGCCAGGCAGGCGCTGAGGATACAAAAGCAAAAATCAAACAGTGCTTGCCCTTGCAGTACTCCATTCTATTGGGAATGACAGCAATGACGTGACACAAACACGTATAGTGCAGAGGGAGCCAATCTTAACGCAACAAGAGCTGGGTTCAAGCCCTGGCTCAAACATATAATGGGTATGTGACTGTAGGCACATTTCTTAACCTTTAATTGTCCTCAGAAATTCTATAAGAACCAGTTGTAGAGAAGGAATTGATCTACTCTGATCGAATGAGTTCTCACTCTGAGTTCTCTATGTTAATGAAATCACAGGGTCAATTAAAACAAATTGTAGAGTAAGCTGAGGAGATCAAGAAGAAGAAGGGAGTAAATCCCAAGCATGGAGGACAGTGTGTACAAAGAAGGGAGACAAAACAAATAAGAATGGGTGAAGGAAGATACGTTAATAAGCATTTATTAAGTGTGTGCTGTATACTAGGTACTGTGCTAAGAACTTTACAAATATTACCTCATTTGATCTTCACAATAATGCTGTAAGGAAGGTGTTGTTTCCCCCATTTTGCAGCTGAGGAAACTGAGGCAAACAGAGGTTAAGTGACTTTGCCCGGTTCATCCAGGTAGTAAGCGTCTAAAGGCTTCCCAACACTAGACCCACTGCTCTATCCACTGTGTCACCTAGCTACCTCTGTAAATATTGAAAATGCTTATGGCCTTGAGGAAAGGCAAAAAAGCTGGTTTGGTTTGACCTGAGAATGTCTGAAGAGGAATAATACATGAAACCTAGAAAGACAGGTTAGAGTCAGATTGCAAAGGGCTTTAATTGTCATACTGAGGAATCTGTATTTGATTCCACAGGTAAGAGGAAACTCCCTGAGCAGCTGAACACTCTACCTTTTCTGTTATCTTCTAAAAACTCAAGCTGGTTAGTAAATTTGTGGGGTTAGGCATGTTTAGTTTGTGATACCAATGGGACATCAAGTTAGAGATGTCTGAAAAAGAGTAGAAGAATGAGGACCTGTAGTCCAGGTGAGACTGGGCCTGGATGTACATCTTGGAATCATTTGTGTAAGAGAACTTCAGAGATGTTTGTATAACTGACATTTCCTCTCACTACTACAGCTCAATTCTAAGCTTATGACCTATTTCTTGAACTGCTCTTTACTATTTTTGTCAAGGTGGTCTATAGTATATACTGATAAAAGTGTAACTTTTCTATTTCTATTTCCACCCATGTTTACCAAAATGCTCCCTATCATGCTTTCCCCTTTCTGGATTTCCTCACACAAGCCTATCTTCTAAATAGAGCCCTTTCTTTTATTAGCCTCTTTTATCTAGCCTGTTTCTTTTGAATAAGGTATAACTTTCCTTAGATGTATTATAATCATAAGTCTCATCCTACTGAATCTCATTATCTATGAGGTCAAATTGCCTCTGTGTTAAGATCTCTAGTTTATTTCGCTTGTTAGCCATACTTTGCACTTTTATCTATTTGAGACCAGTGGTTTTGTCATGGGTTCCTTTCTTGGATTTTGTTTCCTTTGGATTTCTGGGTGTCTATTGCTATCCTTCCCCACGTGACATTTTAGGTCCTCTCTAGAGTATTCTGTCTAGTAGATCTATGTAGTTTTTTCTCTTTCTGTCTCCCTTTTCAGAGTCACCCCCTTGATTAGATTTATAAATATATTCTTACCATATCTAATTAGGAGCTTACCATTTCTTGATTTTAAGCTGGGGTCCAGAAATCCAAACATCCTTCTCAGGCACCAACATCTTAAAGATGACTCACTTAACCTAATGTACTTTTCTTTTATGGACTCTTTGCCTTTGTTCAGCAAAGTGAAGCAAATACCACCAGTGATCCTAAGGCTTTCATTTCTTGCCCAAGTCAATGTAATCTTTAGCAGCTCCTCTGGGTGATCGCATTTATTAATCACCAGAAGTAGAAAGTAGTTACCTGTTTGATAAGTACTGAGAGACTTCTTTTCATATATTGGGCATCTATCATAAAAAGACAGAAGACCCTAATGCTGTAATGATCATGCTGACAAACAGCTACCTCAGAATCCATCAGAGGCCTCAAACAACCACTGCTACTGTACAGCTCTGCTCTTCCTCAGAGCCTCCCGGCATGATTTCACACTTTACAGCACCTGAAGATCTACATTATCATTCTTTGAAGGACAAACAGTTACTTCCTCCTCAGAGTATCCAGCACTATCCTTCAGATAGTTTCAAATTTATTTCTTAATTCCAAGTGTTCTGAAATTTGTTTTTTCCATCCCTCCTCTGCATGACTTTCTTCTACCCTCCAACTTCCTCACAAAGGCCAGGTTCACCTTTATTTGTCCAGATCTTCTTGTCTTGGGTCAATCGCTGCATGTGTAGCAAGACTCAGGGCTCACTATCACAACACACATGTGAACTAACAAGTTGGGTCCCCAGATTGTGGTTATATCTTCTTCCTTAGGGTGCTAGGAAATAGCCCGGAGGAGATGGGAAAATGTCTTTTTTTTAAGTGCTATTGGATGAAGTCCCCATTCTGGTATGCTTCCCACCAAGATTATCAGTTGAAAACGAATTTTGTCAGTTGAATTTAAGTAGCTCTTAGAGAACGGTATTTACTAATTAAAGAAAGAAAACAAGCATTTATTAAGCACCTACTATGTGCCAGACACTGTACTAAACACTTTATAAATATTCTCTCATTCGATCCTCACAACAACCCCAGGAAGTAACTGGTCTTCCTGATTTTGGGCCTGGCGTTTCATGCCACCTAGTTCATACAAAACAGCTTCCCCTTCCCCAAGTCTATGGCACGTTCTTCCACAAAGACAGACAGAGTCCACAGAAGGGTGAGCTCAAGCTCAGAGAGTATGCATGGCAAAGAAGTAACTCACACCTTCTGGTGGCTGGAAGTCCTTTTTGTCCTAGGGATATGCTCAAAAAGTTGCCCTTAGGCATGATATCTATTAGCAATGCAGATACTGTTGTCAGTTGATTTCAAGATGTCACCAGGACTCCAGTGGGAAGAGAGAAAGTCTCAAGTCTTCTCTACCCTTCAAAGCTCATGAAGCCTCTGATCAAAGGAAGAGCGAGGGGACAGGAGACCTAGGCTGAGGCCAGAGCCAAGGGCTCTCCTTCACCCACCCTCTCTTCTCACCTCACTAAGCAGTTTTCCTGGAATGCTATAACCACTCTAATCTCTACAATGACCCAGATTCTCAACTAGCTTGATATTTTATAGACAATTCCTCAGGTATGACCAAATTTCCTCAATCAATCTGAATGTAATTTCTGGGCAACATCACTCCATTTCTAAGGACTTCTTGTGCTTAGTCCAAAGCCTCTCTCTGACTACTTGATTAAAACTAAAGCCTATAACTGAGATTGAGACTTGTTCTTACATCATTAAGGTATCAGAACATCTTATAAACTACTTTAAGTAGGGTGGAATGATCTGATTTGTTCAACCAACACCTGACCCTTAACCATGACATATTTTTTTAGAAATACATTTTTTAGTAATTTTTTTGGTTATTGTATCACCTACATTTTCCAGTATATTTCTACCTCCTTCCTTATACCAAGGAAGAAAAAAGGCAGTTCAGCAAAACTAACCAATATGTAGAAAAATTCTGATATTAAATATAGTGTTCTATACCCAAAGTCCACCTATGCAAAGAAATGAGGGAAGGGCTCTTCCATTTCTACTCTTTGGAACCAGATTCACTTTCAATGGTTTTGTTGGGGCTGTCTTTTCCATTTACACTGTGGTAGATGTGGTGTCTATGGTTTTTTCCCTGGTTCTGCTTCTTCTCTTTGAATCGGTTCGTATGTTTTTTCCATACTTCTCTGTCATCATCCTACTCATCACTTTCTCGTGGCACTGTGATACTCCATGTCCTATGCCACAACTTTTTAAGCCCCTCCCCAACTGATGGGCACCTTTGTTTCCAGTTCTTTGCTACTACAAAAAGTGCTAATACAAATACTGCATGACATGCTTTTCAGTCCTCTTTCTACCTTGGTTGCTGTGCTGGCTATTTCCTCTGGCTTGTCAACATTCTTACTAAAAACCTGAACATCCAGCTATTACATCTCCACTGATGAACCTCAGAGGGCCCTTGTTTATGTTTCGGTTTTTTGCTGCCGTGCCGTGCTATTGGCTCATATTTAACCTCAAGTTCTCTAAAGCTCACAGATCTTTTTCTTTTCTTTTTCAAAATAAACTTTGATTGTTACCTTTTGTTTTTATATCACCTTAACTTCTTGTGTCCCTTCTCCTTCCCCCTTCCAGAGATTTGTTCCTTAAAATAATTTTTCAAAGAAGAAAAAAAAATCTGCAAAATCCATCAGTATGTTGAAAAAAAAAACCTGAAAATATATATAATGTTCCACATCTGAGGACTGTGCTATCTCTGCAAAGGAGTGAGGAGAGGAATCTTCTCATACCTCCTCTTTCAGGCTTAGCACAGTGCTTGGTACACAGTAGGTATTTAATAAATGTTTACTGACGATTATGGACAAGTTTGTCCTCTGCAATTGGACAACATTAATTTTTTATCATTTTGTGCTAATTCTGTCTATTTATGTTGCAGCATTGTGGATAATGTTTTCTTTGGTTTCCTTACTCTCCCTCAGTTCATGCAAGTCTTTCCCTGATTCTTTGTATTCATTATTCATTTGTTGTTTCTGAAAGTACAATATACAATTACATTCACATACCACAGTTTGTTTAAAGATTTCCCAATTGACAGACATCTACTTTGTTTCCATTTCTTTGCTACTTCAAAAAAAAGTGCTACTATAAATATTTTGGGATATTTCTTCTTTTATCAATGACCTCCTTGGGGTACATGCTAATAGTGAAATCTCTGAGTCAAGAGGTACGGACATTTTATCTACTTTATTCTAAAATGCTTTTCAAAATAGTTGAACTAACTCACAACTCCAAGAACAATACATAGATGCACCTATGTTTTCACAACCCCTCCCACGCTGACTATTCCTATCTCTTGTCCTATTTGCTCATTTGCTGGGTATGAAGAGAAATTTCACAGTTGTTTTGATTTGCACTTTGCTTATTATTAGGGATTTGGAATATTTTTTTCATATACTTGTTAATAGTTAGCAACTCTTTTGAGGACAATTTGTTCCTATCTTTGAGCACTTACCGTAGGTCCTTTTTATATGAACTACTGCCTGCCCTGCTTCCCCCATCCCACACATGTACAATTATTTTAATTTTGTTTTTTAAAATTCAAGTGTAAGAGTTTACATTTACATCTGTTAAGTTTTATCTCATTAGGTTCTTCTTACTGTTTTGGTCTAAAGAGACTTTTACTTACAGGTCTCTTGCAGCTATCCTTTATAGCTCTGCACCATCCACAAATCTGATAAGCATGTCTTCAGAGTAATTAATAAAAGCACTGACTAGATTAGGTCATTAGGGCCCTTTGGCTCACCAGAACTTCCCTTCTCCATTAGAAACCTCTCTTTGAGGTTCACCTTCACCTTTGTTGGGTACCTGGGTGAGAAATGTCACTCTGAGTCATGACAAAGCTGAAGGTAGCTTTGATGGGAATGAAGAACAGGAGAAGGAGGATGGGGAGGCAGGGAAGAAAGAGAAAAGAGAGAGGGGGAGAAAGAAAGTGGGAGGTAAGGAGCGGAAATAGGGGGAAAAGATTTGAGTACATAAGTGTTTATGTTCCTTGTGGGAAGCAGAGCAGCCTGTCTCTATGCTGCTAGATCTGGCATTCTGAGGCCTTTCTCCAAAGACTTCTGAGACTGCTGACCTTAATAATATATGTGAATTTCTATTTTTATACTGATGTTCCCTCAAATATCTTTGCTTCCAAGTTGATTAACTTCTTTAACTCCTAAGATACATCACACATGGGGACAGGTATATGTTTAGATCATGTCATCACCCACAAATGCTTCACTTCCATGTCCTATAATTCTGAAAATCCTCCATCTGACCATAACCTTCTGTCCTTCCAACTCTCCCTTTGCTTTATTCCTCCAAACTCGAGTCATTCTATTCCTCCGTGCTTTTCTAGGCTATCATCCCTGCTCTGGCATTACTTTCCTTCCTTCAAAGTATCTTGTTGTTCCACTTCATTATTCTCTTTACCCATGAGTGCCCTGTGTCTTGATCCTGTCACCACTGACCCCTTTCTAAAGCTAATGTTGGATTATGCTCACTATCCATTTTCTTTTTTCCTTTTTCTACAGTGATGGAGGAACTCATTCAACTAACTATGCTGACTGGGTCCACTACAAATAAATTACACTTTCAACTGAGCCCTCACTATTGCACACTAATTCTTTTGCCTTTCCTTAACTGATACTCTATCACTCTCCATAGCTGATGTTCCAAACCTTTTCTCAAACCACCTATGCTTCCACCTTCTTCATCTCAGGAGATTTTATCTCAAATTTTGCTGAAAAAAAAAATGGAGGCTATCTTGAGAGAGATCTCCAATTCCACACTTCAAATCACCTGTTGCCTCGACTTTCTCACTGCCCACTCATTTTTCAACCCTTTGCAATCTCACTTTCATCCCTGCCACTGGACTGAAACTTTACCTCAAGGTCATCAATGCCACATTTTATTGCCACATCCAATGACTTTCTCAGTTCTCATCTTTCTTGACCTCTTTGACACTGCTGACTATCCCCTCCTCTCTCCCTCAATCAACTCTAACCTATATTTCCAGCCTCGATGAATACTATTTACTCTCTTACATTCTTCAATTTGGCTAAACTGGCTTCTTCCCTGTTTCTCACCCAAAACAGTCCACCTCCCATCTCGGTACCTTGGCATTAGTTATTCCACATGACTGGAAGGTCCTTCCTCCTCACCTCTGCCTCACAGCTCCTCTTTTCTTTAAGCCTCAGTTCCTGCACCATCCTTTTGCATAAAGCCTTTCTTATTGCTCCAACTGCTAGTTACCAAACTACCCTGTATTTCATTTTCCGTATATATTTTTTATTTATTTACTCTATATTTCTGTAATCTATTCTCTTATATACTTGTGTCCCCATGAGAATGTAAGCTCCTTGTGATTAGGGCCTGCTTTGTTTTTTGGTACGTGTAGCCCCAGCACCTATGTTGGGGCCAAAGAGTGTTGGGCAAAAAGGAGGTGCCTAATAAATGCTTGTTGACTGATTTTTGTGATACTTTTTTTGTCATAGTTCTTTCCCCATCTTTCAGACCAATCTTTCTTGGTTTCCTCTGCAAGATTATTATCCATGCCCTTCTCTCTTTGGGTGGGTGTTCTACAGGACTCTCCTTTAGATCCTCTCCCATTCTCTCACTATACCCTTTCTTTTGGTGAGATCTCAGAAACTCCCATGAGTTCATCTATCTTCTCTAGAGGTAGTTAGGTGGTGCAATAGACATACAGGTAGGAAGATATGAATTAAAATCTGATGTCAAGACACTTACTAGCCATGTGACCTTGGACAAGTCATTTAATTTCTGTCTGCCTCACCTTCCTTATCTATAAGATAAGGATAAAGACAGCACTTACCTCCCATGGTTGTAAAGCACTTAGCACACGCAGCAGGTGCTTAATAAATGCTTTTTTTTTCTTCCTTCCTTCCTTTCCTCCCTTTCCTCCTTCCTTCCTTCCTTCCTATGCAGACAGTTCACAAATCTACATGTCTAGCCCTACTCTCTCGCTGGAGCTCTAGTTCTACACCCTAATTTAGCAGCTTGACATCTTCATTTGAGCACCCATTAGTATCTCAAACTCAGCATGTGCCCAACAGAACTCATTATCTTTCTCCCAATTCCACTCAACCTCTTAAACTTTCCTACTTTTATAGAGGAAACCACAATTCTTCTAGTTACTCATGTTCACAGCCTAGGAGTCATCCCTGACTTAACCTCTACATCCAAACAATTACTTCATTAGGTGTAGTCTATATCTTGCATCTGATTCCTATTGTCTTCTCACACACCAAGACCATTCTTATCTAGATCCTTATCAACTCTCACCCAACTATGGAAAGAGCCTCCTAATTAATCTCTAGGAATCTAATGTTTCCCTTCTCCACAATCTATACATACAACATAGTCCATACAACTGCTAATTTGGTATTTTTAAGTCATAGGTCTAACTATGTAACTTCCCCACACAAGAAGCTCCAGTGTTTCCCTCTTGGAACACTGCCCTTTGACATTTCAAGTCCTTCACATCCTGGACAGGAGGCAGCCCATTACTCCCCCTCCCGTAGTCTATTTCAGCCAGACCAGCCTCCTCATTGTTCCCTGGATGGTCTCTGGTTGCCTCTCATCTTCTTCCTCCCCTCTACTTTTTGTAACCCCAAGCTTCTTTCAAGGTTTGGCTCAAGTGTTACCTCCTTCAAGAGGATGTTTCTCCCGTTGTTAGTTCTCTCACTTGGTATTTACTTGGCATCTGGCCAGTAGGTACTCAACTGTGAACATACTGTGATTTTCCAGGAGAATCAAGCAATCAACAAGAAATTTATTAGTTGCCTACTATGTGACAGGCACTGCACAAAGGGATAGAGAGACAAGATAAAGGTGCAGAACAAAACACACATAATGCAGACACACACATAAGGGCAGCTGGGTGGCAGAGCTGATAAGAATGCTGGGCTTAGAGTCGGGAAGACTCATCTTCCTGGGCTCAAATCTGGTCTCAGACACTTCCTAGCTTTGTGACTCTGTGTGAATAATTTAAACCTGTTAGCCTCAGTTTCCTCATCTGTAAAATGAGCTGGAGACGGAAATGGAAAACCACTCCAGTATCTTTGCCAAGAAAACCCCAAATGGGGTTGCAAACAGTCAGACACAACTGGAAAATGATGAAAAAACAACACACATATGTAACATTTACAAACAGCATAAATATAAAGTGAACAAAAATTAGCACATGCAAAACTAAATATGAAGCAGTTTGAGAGGGAGGAGACCAGCGCTGGGGAGGCAGAGGCTTCGGGGAGCGCCAGGTGCCAAGCCTGTGCACGGGAAGCACAGGGGACCAACTCGGCTGGACCGCAGGCTGCAGGATGGGCAGAGATGTCCAACGAGACCGGAAAGGCAGGTTGGGGACAAGCGCTGAAGGGCTTGGAACGCTACGCAGAGGAGCTTCTGCTTCATCCCAGAGGCAACAGAAAGCCACTGGAGCTGACGGAGAAAATGACTCTATTGCCGTATTTGTGCTTAAGGATCACTGCTTCAATAACAGTGTGTAGGAAGGACTACAGTTCCAATTCTGAGCGAGGAAAACACTGAGCTTATTATGACAACGCAGACAAGAGGTGACGAGAGGCAGCTAGATGTGGAAGAAAGGGTCCGATATGAGGAATGTTATCAAGGCAGGAATATCCACTCTTTGGCAACAGATGGAGCATGTGAGAGTAAGGGAGAGGACTCAAGGAAAATGCTACAGCTACAAACTCAAGAGACTAGAAAAATGGTAGTGCCTCCAACAGAAACTGGGAAATTTTGGAAGAGGGAAGGGTTTGAGGGGAAAGATGATCAGTTCAGTTTTGGACATGCTGAGTTTGACATGTCTTTGGGGCATCTAGTCCAGAATCTCCAATGTACAATTAGTGACTCAGGAATGAATTTCTAAAAAGAGTATGGGGCTGGACATATAGATCTGTTGGTCATCTAACAGCCACATAATTGGTCTCCCTATCTTGTCTCAGCATGGGAGCTGATTAAGTTACTGAGAGAGAAAGCAGAGGGGACTAGGACAAAACCTTGGGAAATACCCACATGCAACACGGATGATGAGCCAGCAAAGGAGACTGAGTGGTTGGTTAGTCAGGTAGGAAGAGAACCAGGAGAGTCACAAAAACCTAGAGAGGCGGTATCCAATAGGAATGACTGGTGAACAACGTTAAATGTAGCAGAAAGGTCAAGAAGGCTCAGCACCAAGAAAAGGCTATCTGATTTGGCAAGTAGGATGTCACTGATCACTTTGGAGAAAGCAGTTTCAGTAGTGTGATGAGGCTGAAAGCCAGATAGCACCGGGCTGCAGAGTCAGAGGAAGTAGAGGCAATAAATGTAGATAGCTTTCTTAAGGAGTTTGGCTGAGAGGGAGGAGAGATACAGGACCAAGGTAACTTTCAGGTCAGAGGCCGTCTCATTTTTGTATCTACTCCCAGCCCTGAGCACAGGGCATGATACATAAGTTCTCAGTATGTACTTGCTGTAGTTGCAACAGTAGCCTGGGCCCATTGGTCCCTACGTTGCCAGAGCGAGGGGAAGTCATCTTTTCTGGACTTACTTTCTTCTATTTTGTTTCTGACTTGTCCCTTGCTCTTTCTTTCTTTACCTGCTAATTCTGACCTCCAAACAGAGTATTATTCAGATCATCAGAATTGCCCTTTTATATGAGTTCCAAGGCTAACCACCGAAGTTATCTCTGAAGGAATGAAGAGTCAGTATTCATACAAGAGCCATGGTCCTGCCAGATTTTCTCTGAATCCATTCATCTATTACAGGGAATTCTAAGCGTGGGTAGTATGATGGAGTGGTCTGCCTTTTTGGGAGTCACAAAGAAAGGGATGTATAAGAGTCAAGAGAACCCTGAGGTCAGGTTAGATTAGACAAGGGGGACAAGAGATAGCTTTTAGCGTTCCCATAACCCCATGAAGGTCTAATGCAGGTAACGGGAGTAAGGGGTGGGAGAAATCTCTTCTATTACTATTGCCAATTCTACCTGGCACAAGCCTCATGCAACTATATTTTGTCTAGTAGCCTAACAAAGAAATGGAACTGTTCACCACCTAGGAAGGACCCAAGGCCTTGTTGTGAAAACCATTTGAGCTGTAAAGCTCAGAAATGGGTGCTGCCAATGCTCTAGTCAAGTATAAAAAGGGAGGTCTTTTAGACTACCTGTTATGTCTCTGGCCTCAAGGGAACTGCTTAGGTTGAACTAGACGTCTTCTGAAACATCCCTTACATCCCTTATTCTTTTATTCTAGGTATGTGACCAAAGATTAGAAGGAAGGGCTTGGGGTAGGGGTAGGTTATCATTGGCCAAGATAGGGGCCAAGTGAGACAATAGGCATAAAACCACCTTCTCCCCTCTGGGCCCCCTTACCTGGCAAGAAGAGTAACTCCTTCTTCATGGCCTTCAGATGTCTTCATCAGCTCCCAGCCGCCATCCAGACCCATGCATGTGATGACCTCCCCACTTCCTCCACGGAACAGCATGGCTTGCAGTGTCTCCACAGCACAACTAGACAGAAATAGGATTTGTCTACTTGTCTTGTCCAAAGGACAGCCTTCTCTCTACCCTATGAGGTTTTAGAAGCATCTTTCTTTCCTCTCCTTGGTTATCAGAGCCTAGCAAGCAGGATGGAACCTAAGGCCTAAGTGAGTTATTGGAGGGATGTGCCTGGAGGTACACAGAGGCTTCTATCTGTATCTAAGGCCATCTTGACAAAAAGCTTGCTGAGTCAGTCTGCACACCTGTGGCTGGAAGTTACCCAGGACAGCACAGAACCAGCACCATGTGGAACACATATATTACACTGTCAGACTTAAATAAGTAGGACTCATGGATTAATTTTCTTTCATTGGCTGAAGAAAGATTGTATCTAAAGCTATATGTACCTGCTCAAGGAGTCAGGCAAACCCAAGGATGACCTCCCCCAAATCACTGCAAATTAAGAGAGTACTGGGTTTGCTCCTGATATTCAGCCACCCTAAACATGCACATGGCTCCACACTCACACAGGTACTCGCTCTTCTGTACATACATTCATGCGGGCCACTATGAAGGAGTACACTGTTCCTAGAGCAATCAGCCCAGTGCCATAAGTATTTTTTCCCCTCCTAGGGATGCTCAGATTAGACTACTAAGTAACAGAATATGAATTCAAAAGCATCTATCACATGAATGAGAAAGTCAGTTGCTCTGTACCTAGTCAGTTAAAGTCCAATTCTGCCAATCCTTCAAAAGTATATGTATGTGTATGTAGGCGGAGGGGAGATGTTAGCGGATAAACAATCACCTCAAGATCTCGCACTTAGAATAATAATGAAAGCAGACATTTTTATATCATTTTATAGTTTTCAAGGGGTTGCTAAGTAGTATAGCGGATAGAGTGCCAACCCTGAAGTCAGGAAGACTTGAGTTCAAATCTGGCCTCAGACACTTATTAGCCATGTGACCCTGGGCAAGTCACTTAACCCTGTTTGCCTCAGTTTCCTCATTTGTAAAATGAATTGGAGAAAGAAATGGCAAACCATTCCAGTATCTTTCATAAGAAAACCCAAACACTTCTAGGTCTTTATCCCAAAGAGATCATAAAAACAGGAAAAGGTCCCACAAGTACAAAAATATTTATAACAGCTCTTTTTGTGGTGACAAAGAACTAGAAATGACTGAACAAGTTACAGCATATGAATGTAATGCAATACTATTGTTCCATAAGAAATGCTGAGCAGGCAGACTTCAGAAAAACCTGGAAAGACTTATATTAACTGATGCTGAGGGAAGTGAGCAGAACCAGAAGAATGTTTTACATAGTAGCAGCAACACTGGGCAATGATTAACTTTGAGAAACTTATCTCTGCCTAGCAATGCAAGGATCTAAGACAACTTCAAATGACTCATGATGGAAAATGCAATCCACATCCAGACAAAGAACCATGAAATCTAAATGCAGATTGAAGCATACTATTTGCTCTTTTCTTTTTTGCTTCTCTTCTTCTTTCTTCTGTTAGTTCTTTTTTTTTTTTTGAGGGGGGAAGGCAAGGCAGTTGAGGTTAAGTGACTTGCCCAAGACCACATAGCTAATAAGCGTCAAGTGTCTGAGGCTGGATTTGAACTCAGGCCCTCCTGACCCCAGGGTGGGTGCTCTATTCACTGTGCCACCTAGCTGCCCCCTCCCATTGGTTCTAATTCTTTACAACATGACTAATGTGAAAATATGTTTAATAGAAATGTATATGTAGAACCTATATCAGATTGCATATCATCTTGGGGTGGAGGGAGGTAAGGGATGGGGAGAAAATTTGGAACTCAAAATCTTATGGAAGTGAATGGTGAAAACTAAAAATCAATAAATTAAAACAAACAAACCCCAAATGGGGTTGTGCAAAGTCGGACAATACTGAAATGACTGAACAACAACAAAGTTTGCAGAGCACTTTATATGCCTTATTTTATTTGATCCTCAAAATAAAACTATGAGGTACAACAGGTATTATTATCCTCATCTTACAGATGAGGGAACTGAGGCTCAGAGGGGTTAAATGACCTGCTCATGGTCATCTAGCAAGGGAGGGAATGAATTCAGATCTCTCCTAACTCTAAACCCAACACATTCCCTGCTATTCTACATGATCTCTCTTAGAGGTCAAAACTGTATTCAGACAGGAAACCCCCCCCCCCAACAATTCTGACAGATGGTTATCCAGTTTCTGCTTAAAGTGGCAGAGAACCTCCAACCCTTGAAGCAGTTCATTTCACTTTAGGACAACTAAAATTGTTGAGAAGTTGTCCTTTTTGTTAAGCTGAAATTATCTACCGCCCTACAATTTCCATCTTTATGTTTGTTTCTTAAATTACCTCTTAGTCACTTCATCTGAAGGAATAAAGATTTCAGGAGGAAAAAGGATCAGTAATAGCACAAAAGTAAAGCTACACTCAAGCTTTATAAAAAGGAAGAAACTGAGTTTGGAGAGGAGATATTCACAATCACCCCAGCCACAATTTAGCCCAGGAAAGCACGTCCATACATAGTTTTGCTTACATGAGTCATATGTGAGGCAAGAGGAAAAGTTTAGGGCCACATGAGCTCCCAGGGTCAATTCTTCACTGCCTATAGGTGTGATTCTCCACTCTCTTATCAAGAAGGGCAATGAATACAGGGTGCCAGCAGACATACAAGTTGGGCAAGAAATGTTTCCTCAAGACAAGTGGGAAGGTACAGCTGAAAGTGGGAAGCCCTAAACAGGCAAGGATCAATCTCAGTCATACAAAGAGGGAGTCTAGTGCAAAGTCCTTATGTTTCACCCTGGGGAACTGAAGTGCACAGAGGCTAGTCACACAAATTCTAAGGGAAGAGAAAGAAAGAAAGAGGGAGAGAGAAAAGGAGAGAGGGAAAGAAAGGAGAGAGAAAGAGTGGGGGGGGAAGGGGAAGAAGGAAAGTGAGAGGGAGGGAGAGAGAGAGAGGGGGAGAGGGAGAGGGAAGGAGGGAGGGGGAGAAAGAGAGAGAGAGAGAGAGAAAAAGAGAGAGAGTGCAAAGTCAAGTCCTTGGAAAACAAGATCTACCTGTGGGGCTTCAGTCTTCTGTAGGTACTACTGAGGCCCAGAACTAGCTGAGGGCTATGCTCATCAAAGTTTGGGACTAAGCAGGGATCTGGCTCCAGGAAACTAGTGAGAAAGTGGCAGACCAGGATGCCAAGTGACAAAAAGAGAGAGAATCTAAAATGAGTAAGGATTAGGAATGATGAACCAGGAAAGAGTTAATAAATGTTAGATCCTGGCCTATGTTAAGTATGCCTCAAAAGCAGCTGCTCTGTCAATAGCAACTCATTGCTTTCAATGCCAACTATCTATGTACTGCAGTGACCTTTGTCAGTAGTAATGCCAGTCTTGGTGCTCAATCCAGAAATAAAGCTTGGCTCATAGACTTATCAAAGGCACAGCAATCAGAGATCATTAACTTTTCTTGACAACAACACGAGAGGGAAGAACTAGCCAACTGTGATGTTCCAGACAGAAGGACGGTGATGATGGCAGTGGCCATCACCAAGATCTATGATGTTATGACTTGGGTTGGGTGCCTATTAAGAGAAAAGAAAACCTTAGGTAAGGTGGTTTGGAGGTAAAGTTGCTGGAACTGGTTGCCCTATGCCCACAAAAAAAATTTTTTTTAAACACTACTTCCTCCCCCAAGGCTTTGGACTCTAAGAAAACTTGAGTATAAAGTTGTTTACTCAACCTCTAAAATAGAACCAGAATTCAATCAAGCAATGATTGATAGTTGAACTTTAATGAGAAAGGTACCATCTGGCATTTTAGTATTATATTAATTAAAATTTTGTTCCAAATAATATATGATAAATTTGAAGTTAATTATGCTTGTTATTTTAATAACGAACTACATTTTGTTAACTTTTAAAAGCATAATTGCCTAGATTATGCCCTAAACTACGGAGATGGCTCAGGGCCCTTAAAGGCTACTGTGAGTCAAGAAGAAGAATAGAAAAGCTAAATAGCTTTGAAAGTAACATGCTGAATTATATACTAAAATAAGAGCAAGTTATGCAGTTTCATATACAACTCTTTCTTTCTATTCTACCATACATATGGAAATGCTCATTTTAGCTAATGTTAAGTTCAGAATTTAAAAATAAATGAAAACAATACATGGTATGGCAGATTCTAGCATGCCAGCAATACTTTAGTCAGTTAGTTGATAAGCATTTATTAAATGTCTACTATGTACCAGGTACTGTGCTAAGTGTTAGGGATACAAAGAAAGGTAAAACAGTCCCTTTTCTGGATGAGCTTACAATTTAATAGGGAGACAACAGGCAAACAAATATGTACAAAAAAGCTATATACAGGATTAATAGGAAATAATCAACAACAAAAAAGGCATGAGAATTAAGAGGAACTGGGAGAGGCTTCTTGTAGAAGGTCTGTAACGCCAAGCACGAGAAGCTTCCTAGAGGACTGCTGCTGTGAACAACCTTCAAGGTTCTAATTACAGGCATAGTGAACTCTCCATTTATTCAGTAACAAATTAAGGCAAAACATTCACAGAAAATCAAAATACAGCATTCACCAGGGATTCAAAAGCTCTGGGTCTTAACACTTAACCTGAAACCAAGTGTTAAGTACCTGTTAGCTTACCAATACAAGGGGATCTTCAAATTCCATTACCATTGCAGTCCTCTGGGAAGCTGCTCATGCTTGGCGTTACATTATGGCACAGCTGGCAAGGATTACAAAGCACAGTGCCTCTATTTGTTCCAGGATCTATGGCCATTTAGGTTGAGATGGTAAGGCCAAGGATCCTAGAGGGGTAGAATGTAATGGTAATGGAATTTGAGGATCCCCTTGTATTGGCAAGCTAACACAGAGCTTGTGAATCCCACAGTGGGATGGACTTGTTGACGTGACGAGAGGGGGATGAACAGGGAGGAGGTGGTGTTGAGTATAGGGAAAAGCCCAAGTTGAGAGAGGACAGAAGAACTTCTGGAAGCAGCATTGTGGAGGCAGAGAGAGAGAGCTGCCAGGAATGAGAATGCTGAGAGAGACAGAACTGCCAGGAGTCAGAATTGCTGTGAGTGAGTGAGAGAGAGAGAGAGAGAGATACAGAGAGATACAGAGAGAGAGAGAGAGAGAAAGAGAGAACTTCAGGGAGCTGCTCATGACTTCTAAGGGCCAATTGCAGCTGCCCAGGACTTCTGAGGGCCAGCAGGAGCTGCTGGGAACTGAGGAGGCATGACTGCGGTGCCAGTATTTTGTCTGTCTGTTTTGATGTTACTTTGTCAGATTTGTTTGTTGATAGAGACCTCAGACCTTGTTGTTGGGTCTAGGTTGATTTCACAGGCAGAAAGTGAATTGATGAGGACGCTGGCAACGTGTATGAATGTTATTGTGGCTTTGTTAAGCTTTGTCTTCCCAGGAACAGAAACTGTGGGAAGGGGACTGCTGGAAGCTGAGAATCTGCCTCCGGCCAAGATGAAAAGACCTCTTCTTGGGTACTTAATGCCTACTGATGATATTGTAACCTAGTTGTGACCTAGGGGTGGATGGCCTTTTGTGCTTTGTGATTGACTAAATGAATGTACTCTGTTTTAGAAGGAAGACTTTTTGATTGAAGAGATTAAGACAGTGTGACCTAGGGGTGGACTTTATGATCGACTAAATGAATGTACCTTGTTTAAAAGAGAACTTTAACCTTTGCACTTTGTGACTGAATTGAGGACTTACTAAATGACTGAGTTACTAAATGAATGTACTTTGTTTAAAACCATGTGACCACTTCAGTGTAACCTACGTGGCCGTTTTAATGTTAAGTTATTGAGCTGTGACATGATGAATGCTGTATTTTGATTTTCTGTAAATGTTTTGCCTTAATTTGTTACTGAATAAATGGATAGTTCACTATGCTTGTAATCAGAACCTTGAAGGTTGTTCACAGCAGCAGTCCTCTGGGAAGCTACTCGTGCTTGGCATTACAAGGTCAGATTTTAACTGGGACTTGAAGGAAACCATGGAAGTCAGGATCCAGAGATGAGAAAAGAGAGCATTCCAGGCACAGGACATAGTCAAAGAAAATTCTGAGTGTCACTGGACTGAAGAGTAATCATATACAAAAGAAACTGACTTTACCTTAAAGACAAGACTGCCCACTAATACAGAAACTGGACTAGATTCAGCAGTCTGTTTATAATCAGCCCAGTGACTAATAAAGAGTAAAGGTTAAAATCAACATCATTTTAGAAGATTAAAGATGAGAAGCTTTTAAGAAAAATTAAAACTTCAACCTTACCTATTTGAATAACCAAAAAGTGAAAAATGGAAAAAATAGAAAGTTATATACCATAATTATCACATTTCCTATAAATGTTTAACTAACAATGTAAAATGGTTGCCACAGAGGGAACCTAGAAACTGTTAACAAGAAAACACCTACAACTCATAAAACCTTTTAGTTTCCTCATCTGTAAAACAAAGAAGTTGAACTAAATGATCCAAAAGAATGAAAAAATCCACAGGCAACAGTAATACCAAGTGAAGGCAAGCAAGGGAACACGCCTTTATTGCCTTTGTAAGCTTGTGAAGACAAGAATTATCCACATAAATATCAAGAGCATCCTTGATGAAAGTATGAGAAGAGAACAAGAATGCTTTTGCAAATAATTCTCTGCAGTAGGCCGTCTCTATAAAGCCAAATAACCGAAGTTAAAGAGAACAGAAGACTCTGCTATTTCCTTACTGATTATAAGAAGGCTTTGTCCTGGGCCCTCTTGTCTTTTCATTCTATACTATTTCTTTTGGTAATTCTGTCAGTTCCTACAGGTGCAATTACAATTACAGATGATTCCCAGATCTACATATCCAGCCCTAGTCTCTCTCCAGATCTAGTTTCACATCTTCAACTATATTTTAGACATCTCCAACTGGACATCCTGTAGACAATTCAAACTCAACATGTCTAAAACAGAGCTCATTATCTTTCCCCCCTAAACCCTGCTCTCTTCCGAACTTTCCTTTTACTAATGAGAATACCACTATCTCCCAGTCCCCCAGGCCCACAGCCTTGATATAATACTTGACTCCCCACTGTCACAGACTCCTTATATACAATCCATTTCTAAATCTTTTGTCTACCCTCACAAAATCTCCCTTTCTCTCCACTCACACGGCCACACTCCTACATCAGGCTTTCATCATTACTTCGACTATTACAGTAACTTTCTGATTGGTTTCCCCACCTCAAGTTTCTTCTCACTCTCATTCCATACTTCAACTTAACTACCAAGGTGATAAAGCATAACTAAGTCTCACCATTACAGCCTCTAGTCTAGTGGCCCCCTACTCTACCTCCAAAACTCCTTTCTTTAACATTTAAAACTCTTCATAACCTGGCTCCTTCCCACCTTTCACTCTCCAGACTATAATTCTGTGACACTAGCTTACTTGCTGTTCCTCACACATAACAATCAATCATCTGTTTCTGTGCCTTTGCATTGGCTGTCCCACATTCCTGGAATGCTCTGACCCTTCTCCTCTGCTTGTTAGTTTCCCTGGATTCCTTCAAGATTCTGTTCAAAACCCATCTTCTGCAGGTCTTTCCTGGTCTTCTCAGCTATTAGTGCCTTCCCCCCTCAGATCACCTTGCATCCACACTCTATAAAGCTTGTATGTAGTAACTATTAATTTACATGAAGTCTCCCCTAGTAGAATGTTAACTCCTTGAGGGCAGGGATTGCTTTACTTTTCTTTGTGCTTAACACAGTGCTTGGCAGATATTAAGTGCTTAATAAATGCTTGATGACTGACTGCCTGACCTTGGTAGAGCAAAACGACATCTTAAAGGCTCTCCTCCAATAAAAAGTCTCTCATGTACCTGTTAAGATCATACAAGATCCTTTGACAAATGGAAATAGAGTTAATTGTTTAATGATCTTCTGATTATTGATAAAGTTGAAGCATAAAAGACACGTATGCTTGCTGAAGGTAATTTCCCAGTTGTGAACAATGTCTTGCCCACGTTCCAAATGGAAGACAAAGGCATTATTGATGATTAGATTCTAGATCCTCCTATTTACATATGATAGTTTTTAATTGATCTTTTCTTCTTACATCACTATCATTTCCATGTACCTGGCACATAATAACTATTTAATAGATGCTTGTTGCTTTGCCACAATCAATGGGCACATTCAATATTCAATTATTTCAGTACATGTAAATTCCATCTCTATTGTCTATGCAAGAGAAAAGCCCTAGCCAGTTGGTTTCCAGCCATGACCAGGTACCATAGTTCACCTGCCCACATTAAAGTCATAGTTTCCAAGAGGAAATAAGTTTGTGAAAAGAGCCTTGCAAAGTCAAACCTTTAAAGGAGCATTCTCCAATAAACATATTTCTTATAACAGTATACAGGAAGCCAGAAATTCAGACTGGGTGACCCAAAATCCCCTAGGCTATAGCATCCCAGCTTCCCCTTCCAGGTCTCTTCTTGTAAAAGGCTTTCCAGTGACCTAATCTTCCCCAAAGGAACCTAAAAAATACAATCTAGCCTATGAAGAAAACTTGGAAGAGGTCCTAGGAAGGGAAGGAGGTGGGCATGATACACAGAGAATACAAGAGCTTGGAATTATTTCGATAATCTTTCTAAAAGTCTGACTGACTTGAGAAGCTCTTACTTGAAAACACAAAAAAGGCAGGCCTGAGTTGGATGCCCTAAAGAGGCAGTATGGGGCCCCCCATTCCTGGGGGAAGCAGTAGAAAGAAGAGAAGCCAACCCTCTAAGAGTTGTTCAGCTGTTCAGCAAACAATAGAGAGTAGACACCACAACAAATCAGATATGAAGTCCTGGTAAAATCTCTATGGTACAATCTGGCAGGTGTGTATTATCTTGAAATCAATGATGATAGAGTATCTTCAAGGAGAAAAGTAGTACATCTTCACGGGGACTGTGAATGAGGAGCAAAGGAAGTCCCTGAAACCATGAGATGAGTAAAAGTTCAAAGCAGCAGAGCTAGCTAAGTGGTAAAAATAGAACGAAGATCTTCCTAAGAAATTCAACAGCTCAAATTCCTACTGAATTTTAAGGGAGACAAAGCCACAAAGCTCTTTCTTCAAATCACCCCATGAAGTTGGTAGTGAAAGTATTATAGCATTTAACAGATGAGGAAAAGGAGGCTCAGAAAGAGTAATTAACTTGGAAGTGTACTATAGTGGAAAGAATACTAGACTTGGATGGGAAGATTTGGGTTCAAGTCTTATCTCTGCCACTTCAATCCCTGAGTAAGTCATTATATCCCAATGGGACTGAGTTTTCTCATCTGTAGAATGAAGGAGTTGAACTAGATATAAGGTCTCTTCCATCCATAATATAGATCTAGTGCTGATCTGTGAAGTATGGCAGCTGGAGCCTAAACCTAAGCCAAGTTAAGTTCCCTGTCTACTACTTCATACTGCCTCTGAGACTATAACAATGCTTTAAATCTAGAAGATACTTTTTCCTTACAACAACATGGTGATTCAGGCATTGAAAGGATGATCCTCCAAAATGTACTTCAGACTGGTAAAGCGAGCTGCCTAAGGTCACAGAGCTACCAAGAAGCAGAGGCAGATCTGAATCCCCATCTCTTGACTCCAAACCCAGGGATTTGTACACTGTACCTCAAATGGCTTCATTTCTCTGCAGCACCATTCTGCTCATGCTTTCCTTTATATATCATGACCCTGCTGCACACTCTGGGGTCTTCTCCCACCTCTTTGCCTATGCCACTCATTTAATCATTGATTTGTTCAATATTTACTGAATACTTACCAATTGTATATATGTAATAATATATGTAAAGTGCTTTGTAACCTTAAAGCAACATATAAATGTTAGTTATTATCATTATGGATTATAGAGTTCTATGTTTAATGATATAAAAAATAAGACACGGGATCTCTCCTCAAGGAGTTTCTATTGGACTAAAGCAAATTGTAAGACACAAATTTACACAATATAAATACAATAGACTGTGAAGAGGCACAGTATCATGACAGTTCAGATTATTTTAAGGTTGGGGGAATGGCACTGAAAACCATAAAAGTCATTACAGGGAGTCTGTATTGTGAACTGGGACATGAAAGAACTGCTATTGCAGGGAGGGAGGGGAGAATGAGGAAGAGAAGGACATTCCAAGCAAAAGAAACAGATACCATGAAAGACAGCAGGGAAGCAGAAAAATATGAGATGAGCTCTAGGAAGATCAATTAGTCCAGTATATTTATAACATATGTGAAGTGAAGTAGTGTGAAGTAAGATTGGAAAGAAAGGTTGTTCAGATCATGCACATCCTTGAGTTATAGACTAAGGAGTTTGGATTTTATCCATTAAACATTTCTGAGCACGAATGGCAACATGAGCACTGCCATACACAATCTAGAAGGCAGCAGGTGAAGGACAGATAAGAGACAGAAAAAATGGTGATGAAAGTCATGATGACCAAAAAAAGAGCCTAGTCATCCTACTTCAAGAAATCATAAAAGAAAATTGCCCAGATCTATTAAAATTTGAGTGCAAAGTAGAAATACATATAATCTACTGCTCATCTTCTGGAAGAAACTCCAAAATGAAAATTACCAGGAACATCATAGTTAAAATCTAGAACTTCCAGATCTAAGGAAAAAACACTATAGCAGCCAGAAAAAGAATTCAAAGACCAAAGAGTCACAGTCAGGATCACACACAATTTAGGAGCTACCACAATAAAGAAATGGAGAGTTTGGAATATAATATTCCCAAAAGTAAAGTTTACAGTCAAGAATAACCTACCCACAAAACTAAGTATAATGCTACAAGGGAAAAAAACCAGACTTTTAATGAAACATGATTTTCCAAGCATTACTGATAAAAAGACCAGAACAACATAGAAATTTTGATGTACAAACACAGGAGTCAACAGGAAAAGAAAATGGTAAAAATGAATGATCATAAGGAATTAAAGAAAGACAAACAGCTTATATTCTAATACGGGGAGATGACACACATATGTCCTCTCTGAACCCCATAGACCCCCATCAGGGCTCAGGGAAGGAGTTTAATTAGAAGGTCTGGGAATGGTTCTGTTATGTCCTAATCATCTGGAAAGAGGAAATCATTGGAGAGGAAAGGGAGAGAAAGGTTAGGGAAAATTATCTCACATAATCGAGTTTACAAGTAGAAGTCTATACAAACAAGGAGGAAGGAAGGGACAGCAACTGACACTTGAACTAATTACTCTCTGCTGAACTGCTGAAAGTGTGAAAGGGAAAGGAAGAGAATAAGCATCTACAGAGCACTTACTGCATGCCATGCACTGTGCTAACAGCTTTACAAATATTATCTCATTTGATCCTGGAGGTAAGAGGTGTTCATTATCCTTATTTTACAGCTGAGGTAACAAGTGACTTGCCCAGGGTCACACAGTCCCCATATCTGAACTCAGGCCTTTCTGACTCCAGGCCCAGCATTGTATCTACTGAACCACCTAGCTGCCTCAATAAGGCAAAGAAGATAAGAATACTCTCTCTCTCACACAAATACATTCCATGCAACAGGGAAATATGAGGGGAAGGAAAAAGGGGGAATTAGAGGGAGGGTAGATAGGGGAAGGGAAGGATAAAACAAATTCTAACTGAGGATATGCAAAAACAGTTATAGCTCCTTCTGAGAGCTAAGAAATGGAAACTGAGGGAATATTTATTGATTGGAGAATGACTGAACAAAGTATGGAGGATAAATATGATGGAACACTATCATTATATAAAAAATTATGAAGGGGTGATTTTCAGAGAGACCTGGTTATACTCAGATGAACTGATACAGTGTGAAGTGAGGAGAACCAGGAGAAAGATAACAGTGTTGTAAAGTCAACTACGAAAGACTCCGGAGCTCTGATCAGCATAATGACCAACCAAGATTCCAGAGGATTAATGCTGAAACATTCTACCCACCTTCTGATAAAGAGATGAAAATGCAAGGGAGAGGGAGAGAAGGTAGAAAGAGAGCTTAATTTTTAAAAAAGAAAAAGAAAAACTGGTGGCAGAGAAATCAGATAGGAGGCTATTAAAATAATCCAGGCAAGAAGAGAGCAGCCTGAGACACAGGGATAGCAGTGGTAACCAAAAGGAGGGGATGTATTCCAGGGACATCTCACAGGTAGAATTTCTAGGATTTAAGTAAGGTAGGGTCAACAGGGAATCAAAGATGACTCTGAGGGCTCCCCTACTCCATCCTTGAGTTAGAGCCACAGTGATATTTCTTCTCAAGTACATTCATAAACACATTTTTACCTAAACAAGCTTCGCATGAAAAGTGGATTACATGACCCACAACTCTAAGAGTCTATGATTCCATAACAATCAAATCATATTCAATACAGCATTGTAAGTTTCACAAAACACTTTTCTTACAATGACTCTGTGAAAGGAAATTATTAATGTTAATAGTAGTATTATCCCCATTTTACCTCAGAAAGACTAAGTGATTTATCTATGGTCAAAGAGTTAGTTTAGTTAGGAGCAGAACCCAGATTCAAACTGCCAAAGTCTAGTGCTCTTTCCACTGTATTCCTTAAATATACATGTCAATTTCTCAACTTTGTGCCTTTCCTAATGCTACTTTCTCTGCCTGCAATGTCCTTCCTCACCATCAGACTGTTAAAATTCCACCCATTTTCAAGGTTCTGTTAAAATCCCATTCAAAAGGGATTCCTTCATCCTCTAAACTATTAGAAGAATTTCTGGGTAGTCCTCTTACGTCCCATATGACATCTTACTTTAGAGCAAATTCTATCTATGTCTTATCTTCTAGTAGACTTCAGACTCCTTTGAAAGCAGGAACTCTCTCCTGGTATCCCCTAGTAAAAAGTATTTATGTAATATGCGTTTATAGTAAACATTTGTGGAACTGAATTGATAGTATAAATGACAGGAAACATGAGAAGGGGAGCACACAGGAGTTTCCCGCTTTGTATAAAACTAAAGCCTGCCTCTCCCTCTGACAAACCAATTATAAGTCCCAAGTTGCTCATCTGATTCTGAGATCTTAGGGCTTCCATAGGGCAGAAAAGTGAGGAGCTTTGACTATAATCATAAAGAAAAAAAATCAGATGAGGGTGGGGGCACTACTTAGTGGGTGGTGCCAAGGCTAGGCCTTCTGGCTGCATGGATCTCCAGCTGCCTCAAGGAAACTTCCTGGCCATTCCAGCTCTCTAATCCAAGCTCCCATCTCATTCCACTTGGCTGAGCCCAACATCTGGACTGTTAATTTTAATTGTTCCATAAAGCACACTGGGCCGCCCAGCTCTGCTCCTTTAGCACCTTCTGTGCCATGTGTGGGGAACACTTCTGAGCTAACTTTGTTTAGCCCAACCAAGCTGCTGTGGCCCCCTGCCAGTCCAAAGTACTTTCCCCTCCTCCTCTTACATCTCTTCCAGCTGCTTTCAGCTTTTACTGCTGAGGGATAGATGGCACACCTGGGTAGTTCCCCACCCCAGACTCCTCTAGGACTGGCTAGAGATGCCTTTCTCTCCTTTTCCCCCTGTCCAATGTTTTAGGATGGGCATCTCAGAAAGATGCCTACCTCACTCCTCAGGCCACCCTTTTTCCCTTTCTTAAATATGAGAGAGGCAAGACCTAGCTGACTTTCCAGATGTCTCTCTTTTTAAAAATTAATTAATTTTTAGTTTTCAACATTAATTTCCACAAGATTTT
>CM053580.1:524228611-524276695 GCA_028627135.1 Pseudochirops cupreus
ACTTTCTTGTCCGGCAAGATAGATTTCTCTACTTCATTGCGTGTATATCTTATTACCCAGTTGCATGTAAAAACAATTTTTAACATTTGTTTTTAAATCAGTGAGTCCCAAATTCTCTTCTCTCTTCTTCCCTTCCCACCCACCCTCATTGAGAAAGCAAGCAATTCAATAGTTACGCAAAACACTTCCATAATAGTCATGTTGTGAAAGACTATACTTCCCTCCATCCTATCCCACCCCCCACTTATTCTATTTTCTCCCTTGACCCTTTCCTTTTTCAAGTGTTTGCTTCTGACTACCTCCTCCCCCACTCTACCCTTCCTTCTTTCATCCTTCTTCCCCTTATACCCTTCCCCCTTACTTTCCTGTAGGGTAAGATACCCAATCAAATGTGTATATTATTCCCTCCTTAAGCCAAATCTGATGAGTAAGGTTCATTCATTCCCTCTCACTTCCCCTCTCTTCCCCTCCATTGTGAAACCTTTTTCTTGCCTCTTCTATGTGAGATAATTTATCCTATTCTATCTCTCCCTTTCTCCTCCCAATATATTTCTCTCTTACCCCTTAATTTTATTTTTTAGATATCATCCCTTCATATTCAACTCACTCTGTGCCCTCTGTCTAGATGTCTGCCTGTTTATCTATCTATATTTCTTTCAACTACCCTAATCCTGAGAAAGGTCTCATGAGTTACTATCATCTTTCCATGTAGGAATGTAAACAGTTCAACTTTAATCAACCCCCTTATGAGTTCTCTTTCCTGTTTACCTTTTCATGCTTCTCTTGCTTCTTGTATTTGAAAGTCCAATTTTCTATTCAACTCTCGTCTTTTCATCAAGAATGCTTGAAAATCCTCTATTTCATTGAATTTCCACTTCCCCCCTGAAGTATTATATTCAATTTTACTGGGTAAGTGATTCTTGGTTTTAATCTTAGCTCCTCTAACCCCTGGAATAATCATATTCCAAATCCTTCAATCTTTTTAATGTAGAAACTGCTACATCTTGTGATACCCTGATTATATTTCCAAAATACTTGAATTCTTTCTGGCTGCTTGCAATATTTTTTCCTTGACCTGGGAACTCTGCAATTTGGCTACAATATTCCTAGGAGTTTTCCTTTTGGGATCTCTTTCAAGAGGTGAAAAGTGGATTCTTTTAATTTCTGTTTTCCCCTCTGGTTCTAGAATATCAGGGCAATTTTCCTTGATAATTTCTTGAAAGATGATGTCTAGGCTCTTTTTTTTTGATTATGGCTTTCGGGTAGTCCAATAATTTTCAAATTATCTCTCCTAGATCTATTTTCCAGGTCAGTGGTTTTTCCAATGAGATATTTCACATTGTCTTCTATTTTTTTCATTCTTTTGGGTCTGTTGTATAATTTCTTGATTTCTCATGAAGTCATTAGTTTCCATTAGCTCCATTCTAATTTTTAAGGAATTATTCTTTTCAGGGAGATTTTGGATCTCTTTTTCCATTTGACCAATTCAGCTTTTTAAGGCATTCTTCTCATTGGCTTTTTGGACCTCTTTTGCCATTTGGGTTAGTCTATTTTTTAAGGTGTTGTTTTCTTCAATATTTTGTTCAGTCTCCTTTAGCAAGCTGTTGACTCATTTTTCATGATTTTCTTGCATCACTCTCATTTCTCTTCAATTTTTCCTCTACTCTCTTACTTGATTTTCAAAATCCTTTCTGAGCTCTTTCATGGTCTGTGACCAATTCATATTTTTCTTGGAGGCTTTTGACTTTGTAGTCTTCTTTTGGCTGTATGTTTTGATCTTCTTTGTCACCAAAGTAAGATCCTATAGTCTGAGGTTTTTTAATACTGTTTGCTCATCTTCCCAGTCAAATACTTGACTTTTATAACTCTCTGTCAAGGTAGAACTCAGTTTCCAGTGGGGATGGGGATGGCTGTGGGTGTACTGTGCCAGGCTTCAGGGGTTTTGTATCAGCCACTTAATCCCCCATTGTCTGTGGGTTCAGAGCTCTGGAAGCAGCAGCTGCTGCTGCAGCTGCCACTGCTACTGCTACCTCTGCTGCCCTGGGGCTGGGGCCAAACCCCAGCTGGACCTCATTCCTCTTTCACCCAGGCCCCACAGAGTCTTCCCACTGACCTTCTATGCTGTCTTTGATGTTTGGGGGTTCAGAAGGTGGGGAAACTGTCATAGCTGCCAGTGATTCAGTCCTGAGGCCTACTCTGGCCCTGTCTATGCTAGTGCAGCCCATGCCAGACTATGCTCTGCTCCCATTCCAATGCAATACTCTTCCTATCAACCTTCCAGGTTGTCTTGGGTTTCATTCTGTCACTTTGTGGGTTATGTAGCACTAGAATTTGTTTAGAGTCATTTTCTACAGGTATTTGGAGAGGTCTGGGGGACAGCTCAAGCAAGTCCCTGCTTTTACTCTGCCATCTTGGCTCTAACCCACTAGATCTCTTTCATGGACACCTGGGTATGTATGCTATAAAGGAGATGGGGGCTCATGGAATATGTCTGGCTCAGCATTCAGAGCAGAAGGTCTTAGTCCTGGATGAGATCTGGACACTACTGGGGTTGCCCAGGTTTCAAACATGCTACAGTCGTAGCAAGCACCATAACCTGCCCTGCTTGCCCCAGCTGCCTTTCAATAAGGGTTCAACAGCATTCAACCATGTGAAACAGTTTTCAGAAACACCAGACTGAGATCACTGCCCAGAGAAATAAAGTTCCATCTGGCTCATTTTAGCCTGGCTTACTCACTGAAGGGCTCTCAAAGATGCTTCTCTTCCTGTTCATCTCCCATCATTTCTCAGCCTTTCCCTGGAAATGACCCTAGATCAGTTCAATGCTTCAGCCACTAGAGCCTAAGGGAGTTCCCATTCTTCAACTCATCAATAAGTTTTTATTAATTTCTTTCCTGCTATGTGTCAGACATTGTACTAGGACCTAAGCCTAAGACAGTCTCTGCCCTCAAGGCACTTGCATTCCTCTGAACACTGAGCCATTTCTTCCTATTTCACTGAATCCCTAGATGCCAAAGCTTCTTTGAGGCCAAACTGGGTTCCCTGCCCCCCAGTAATCCTGTCTTCCACCCAAACCTAACCCTCCAGCGGCAATCCCCATTCAGTTCAGTGTTCTCACATACAAGGTTAGGCTGAACTGAAGGAGTAGGGGTACGGTGAGAGGAATATCCACAGCTAGGGTAGAGTAGCCTTTTGTGGAATACAATGGAATGAAGAGTAAGATCAAACATTTAATGGGTGAAGATTCAGGGCTATTCCTTATTTGAAGGTTTTTAAATCCACATTCAATTTATAGTAATCTGGAAATCCCTGACACTAGGGATGAAGAAAAGTCTATAAATCCAGGAGCAGGAAGGAAAGCGAGAGCAGGATTAGAGAAGGGAAATGAAGTGAGAGAGTCTTGTAAGAGGAAGAGGCCTCCTCCTCTGAGCTCTTCAGAAGCACCAAGGGAAGGGGCCTGGAGTTAAAAATACAGAGTAGAGAACATGAAAGACAATAAGTTAGAAAAGAAGTAGATAGAGAAGAAGGGGGAAATATAGTGAACTAGATCAATTAGAGAGAAAAGCCATACTTTGAGAGAGTAAGGGAGAAAAGGAGTGCCTTTAGGCAGTGGGATGGAAAGACAGTGATCTAGGATGGGGGGAAGGGATAGGAAAGTACAGCAAGTGAATACAATGAGGAAAAGGCAGAGAAAGGACAAAAAAGTAAAGGGAAGTGGGAGGGGGCTGGGAAAAGACCAAGATTAGGGACTTTGGGGGAGGCTGGAAAGGGTAGTAAGTGGGGTAGGATTGGATGGGTCTGAGGAAGGACAAAATCTAACATGACAGAGCACAGTGAGTAGAAGGAGAAAGGAAAGAACTTGACTAACAATGTAGTAAGGCTGGCTGGGAACTCATGCCTCCTTCTTGTCAGTCAGCTTATGTTTTGGGGGAAATCCGACTATTAATATTCCTATTTTCTGGACAGCTGGCCTTCGTGCGAAAAGGATGCCCACGGGCCTCTGGGGAGAGCCTCTGGGCTGACTCTGTTGCCCCTGTTGCTACATGCCCACCCCCTCTTCTCCAGGCTGGAGAGATGCTGGCCTATTGAGAACACTTGCTTATAGACCATGAATGTTATTCTTCCTCTAAGTTCCCTTTCTCCATAGCGTCCCACAGGAGCTTCCTCCCTTTCCAACAAAAGCCAGGGGCTTCCAGAATTGCTCCTAGCCAAGCTATCCTATTTACCTTTGCAGTCTCTCTCTGGCATTAGGAACCATGAAGCATTCAAACTCAAAAGTCCTACAGGAAATTACTTTGATATTGTAACCACCTCCTGGGGCAAGTCTGGAAGTTAAAGGCTGTGCATTTTTCTCTACTTCGGATAAACTATTTTCCCCTATTAATCAGCAATGACGTCGGGGCCAGGCAGCCAGCACAGCCTGTTTGCATGGTGGGCAAGAAGCAGATGAGGCTGCCTGGGCCAGTGCCTGCATGGCTGGGCACTGGGCTCCAGCCCTGCCATAACCCCTAGGCTGGAGCCTCCTACCTTAGCCTCATCCCCTCTTACTACCTCTTCTATACAAACAGCATGGCTTTGAAATCATACCTGCAGCATGAAGCAAGGTTGGGCAAAGCAGAGAAAAAAAACGTATGCTAAAGCCTGTATCACATTTCTTTCCATTTGTAGCTGATTCTGAGGATCTCCAGATGATGCCTGAACATAACGGGAGCCCTGGAGAGGCAGGTCAATGATCACTGTTAGCTTCCTCAACATACTGCAGGTCCCTGGACAGACCATGTCTTCCTGGTCCTTCTGTCCCAATCACTTCTACTCATTCCTGCTTCCCAACATCAGTCATAAACTGGAAAAGGGAAAAAACCCTAAAGACATATGAGACACTGATGTAACAGCTGGGAATCAGCGACCAGAGTCCCTCCAGGACTATACCTTCAGTCCTCAATAACATAAATAGCAGACAGGATTCAGAAAGGAACCAGAAAGTTTTTACCTTGGGCTTCTTTATGGACTAGGTAAATGCTAGAGATGTGAAAGTCAAGATTATGTAACAAGCAGCCTATGGAAACAGGACAAATTAATTGGGGCAAGTGAGGCCAAAACCTGAGCAAGAGTCTTGGTTCTCTGCTCTTTCATGTAGGAAAGGTCTCTGACCTTCTGTGGAAAAGAAGAAAGGGTTCACAGGCTATTGGAACACTGCAATTTAGGGAGCATCAAAGGAGAACATGAGCACATGCGCCTAGCACCAGTATGCACGAATGTATCAAACACAAGCCCTTTTTCACCTGGGAGAAACTGGAAAGTTGGTCAGGAGTAGGGAGGTATCACTAAAGGGCTGAGCTGTTCAGTAGTGAGGAGAAACTTGGCCCTGAGTACAAATGTCTAGAACCTCAGACAGAACTGGGTCAACCACATTCCACAGACAGGGCTTCTGGTTCTAAACAGTATTCACTATTTCTGGTGGTCAAGATGTCATTTGCTGGCTCCAGATTTGCTTTCCCTGAGTGACAAACAATTGCTCCAAGTTTGACGTTTACTCATGGTTGGTTGATCTGGGGTCTGGCTGGGTTCTTCACACAGAGCCTGAGGGAGGGCAGGCAGGAACTGGCATCAATGTCAGGGGAGGCAACAGCAAAGCCTTTCCTCTGGCACCAATCAAAGGGCAGCTAGGCCACCTACCTGGGTGCAACAGCATAGCTCTGACAGCCAATGTTGAGGGCACTCACAGAAGTAGACCAAGAAGAGTAAATGTGCCACTAATGTTATGATAACGACAAAGAATTCTGTTTACTGGGTTATTTCCATTCAGGTGATGCAAAGAGAAAGAGGACACCTGATTAACTAAAGTCCTTTCTTTGAGGAGGTGGGCAGTGGTGGCTTCTCAATTTTATTAAACATGTGGCCTGAATAAAATCCTAATCAGATAGCAGCTTTCCTATCCAGCATAATAACTTGCTTCCATCCATTACAGCCCTTTGGCTGGAAAAGCTACCATTTGAATTAGTGGCAGCTTTCCAAGCTGAAAACAGAGCCTATCACTTTAAATTTTGGTCAGCTACTCCAAATTTAAAGTGATAAAACTCATTTTTGGCTTAGGAAACCATTAGCAATTTAGATGAGTATTCTTACCTCTTTTCCCTTTCTTATCCCCTAGGGTTGTTTCTTCCCCCCTAAAAAGATACCTATTTTTAAGAGTATGATTTTACAGCATTTACTTTTAACACTGCTAGGATTTTGCTACATGTATGAAATACAACATCAGTGAAGCAGATAGAGAAAGAATCACTTCATCCATCCATCCCTGAAAATACTTGTCCCACAGTGATGTGTAGGTACCTCTTTTTCTCAAAACTAAGTCTTAAGACTTCAGAGGATCCTTAGGCTGACATAGTGGTCATGTCAATAGCCAAAGCTAGGCTGTTCAATAAGGGTGCTCCTTCTATTTCTAGCACAGACACCACTGTAGGCTGCCAACCTCTGAGGCCCTGATGGGTGGCAGCCTGCAGTACTAAGAGGTATCTCACAGGCTATGCTAGGCTATGACCCTTCTCAGGGAAAGTTGCTACCCTGAGCTCCAGGACTAAATCGTTCTGCTCAGGCCTCTGCACTGTCTCTGTCCCCTTTCATATTTTCCATTTGTTTTGTGAGGTGCCTAGAAGGTTCTGGCAGATGGGCCTCCTATAAATAAAGTTTATGAGATGATCCTGAGGACTGGGTGAGCTGAGGCTGCGATGGCAGCTGCCCAGACTTAAAGCACCGCCCAATGGCTAATCAGACAGGTTGTACCAGCCCCAGTAGGCTGGAAGCCACCTCTGGACCAGGGGGAACTGGAAGTGACTAAAATTCTTCAAATGGGAGAAAAAAAGAGAATTTGTTGGCAGACAAAGAAACAGAGGCCCTGGACACCTCCTCCCTATGTAGGATGTGCCTACTTGCTTGCCACATAGGCTGCAGTATTTAAATCTGTTTCAGGATATGTAGGAGGCAGGGCAGCTATAGCCACAAGTTGGTCCTAATCATGCCAGACCTGGCAAGGCAAACCTCTGAAAAGACTGCAACAGAGAATGAGAGCATTAAAAAAATTGGGGGAGGAAGGAGGTTTCCCATTGTCCCCTGTAGTTGAGTTTTTATTTCTAGCCAAAGGTCTCAATCCTACCTCTAGTCACTTCTTCTTCCTGCTCAGAAGATGCTGCTGAGAAGGAGGCAGCAGCACCACACATGGGGTCACTTCAGGAAGTGGCAGGTTGTGACACATGCTATTTCATTGGCTGAGAACTGAGGGCTCTCTGTAGGAAGCCCAGAAGTCGCAATCAATCCCTGGGTCTATCTCTAACACTAACCCAAGCCATGCCAAACTGATAATCAGTACTTTAGGCTTGACTAGACAATAGGACAATGCCTCCGGTCTCCACAGGCATCAGGCAGGCTACAACTAAAGATTTGAGCTGGATTGTCATGGCTCATGAGAATGATCCCTTGATGACGACATAGCCAAGGCTGCTTTCTTAGGGTTAGCATGAAAACTATAAAAGAACTTCCAAAAGCAGAGCTCACAGGGGAGGGAAGGGAACTCAAGCAAATACCAGGCCTCCAAGGAAACTCCAGGTGCAAGTATCCTAATCCACACTGTGAAAAGAACGAGCTCTGCCAAATCACCTCATACCCATACCACGTATAAGCCCCTTGCAGTAACCTTGCTCTTTCAGAGATCCCGCAGGATCCTGGACTCCTGGGCCCTTCTTGATTCTCCCTGTAGACTACTTCACTTGATGATCTCTCAGCTTCCATCGATTCTAGGTGTAGATGACTCTCAGATCTATTTATCCAGCCCTAACATCTCTCCTGTCCTCCAGTCTGATCCAGACATTCTGTAGGCTGTCCTGTGTAGGCAAATTCTACTCAAACACATTGTGTCCAAAATGGAATTCAACTTTCCCTTGAAACTTTCCCCATATTGTAAAAGGATCCACCATCCTCCCCAGGCTGTGAGCCTGTGTGTCACTCTTGACTCTACTCTCTGTCACCACCCTGCAATTTGGCAACCAAGTGGTTGCCAAGTGCTGTTAAGTCTACTTTGTAACATCTCTTGTATACATCCTCTTCTTTCCTCCAACACTGCCACTTTTCACAGACCACCACTATGGTGTCAGCTCTCATCACCTTATGCTATACTACCGCAATAACTTGCTGGTTGGTCTCCTTTCCTCAAATTTCTCCCCACTCTAATAGATCTTCCACTTAGCTATCAAAATGATCCTAAAGCACAGGTCAGACCATGTCGCACCCTTTCTCAATAAACTTCAGTGGTTCCCCATTACCTCCAAAATTATAAAACCCACTATTTGGTTGTCATAGCTCTTTACAACCTGGCCTCTTCCTACTTTTCCAGTCTTCTTACATCTTACCCCCCACCCCTACCATGTATTTTTCTATCCAGCGATACTAGTCTCCTTATGGTTCCTTGAACATAAAACTCCATTTCCAACTATGCATATTTTCCCTAGTTGTCCCCTATGCCTAGAATGTTCTCCCTCTATATTACCACTTCCAGGCTTTTCTGACTTCCTCTAAGTCTCAGCTAAAATCTTACCATCTACAGGAGGCCTTTTCCAAGTGCCCTGAATGCTAGTGCCTTCTCTCTAAGATTCTCTCCGATTTGGCCAATACGTTTGCATGTTGTCTCTTGTATAAGACTGTGAATTCCTTGACAGCAAGGATTGGTTTTTGCCCTTTTTTGTATCCCCAGCACCTAGCACAGTGCCTGGAACATAGTGGGTACTTAGCAAACGCTTGACTTGACTCTAGTGACTAGGATTCAAATGTCTCCTCACCTCTTCTTCCCTTTCCCTTTACTCTTCCTCTCTTCTTCAACTCCACCTCCCCCCACCCTCTCCCCCAAGAGTACTTCAAGTTAAGCATTTTCACCAAGGGGAAGGAAAAATGTAGCCATACTAAAAGCCTTTTGCTTTTGGCATTATTGATAAGTTCACTTCTGTGGAAATTTCTTAAATTTCCAAAAAGTCTTTTAAATATGAAAGCTATTACATCCCAAAGATGAACACCTGGTACCTAACAACAAGTCAGGAGTCACTTTGTTCAAGGAAAAGTGGGAAGCTGTTACCTGGAGGGAGAGTTAACTCCCTACAGGATCAGTGGGCACCATCTTCTTGTCTAACTTGGGCCACAAGACAATACTCATGAATGTTATCTGACTGCTGTGAGAGCCTCCTGGACTTCCCTACTAAGTCCATGTCAGTCTTAACTCCCCAGGATCCCTGCACTTTCCCACTATCCCACTAATTTCACCAATTTCATCTTCAAATGTCCAATGGGGCTTTGCAGTTCCTTGGGTGGTTTTAGGAATCAAAGTATTTTAGGGAATGAAAGCACCTTGAAAGGTCCCTGTTTCTGAGTAGGACCTCAATACACCCTTGGCCCTATCCTCTACCACCCTCTCCCAAAAAAAACTGCCAAGGAAGGAAAGTTCTTTCAGAAGTAAGTACTTGTGACCCAGATAACACCCTCACATTTCTAGAGTTCAATCCAAATGATATTCTATTAAGTACCTACTACATGGAAGGATGAGGCTACCTGGCTTCCAAGCTATTGGGCACCTCCAGGTTTCTAATACTGACAGACCCACTACCACCACCACCACTACTACTACTACTACCACTACCTGAAGTCCATACCATATTCCCACCCTAAGACAAAGACAAAGCCAAAGAGGGAAGGAAAGGCCTGGCCACTTTATCCAAATTTATTCCAGGTTGCCCCTCTCCCTGCTTTATTCCCATTCAGGGCAGGGACAAAGAGAACCAGGGATTGCTCCCCATTCCTGACCACTGTTTTTCTCCCACTTAAGCCCAAGAGATTTGTTTATGTGTGGGACAGAAGCAGGAAAGGGTAAATTTAGTGTGTTCCTGTATAAATAACAGAAATTATAATGGCTGATAATTACGTAACAGTTTCAATACAATTTACATATATTATTTCATTTGACCTTCACAAAACTGAGAAGATTAGCACTGCAGGTATGATTATTCTCATTTTAAAGATGAAGAAAAACAGACTGAGTATCAGAGTCATAATCTGACCCCAGATCTCTCCTGACTCCAAGATGAGTATTATTACCCATTACATTATGCTTCTCCATTAGAACAGCCTTTTTTTTCTGAGCCCCTTATAAATTTACTTGAAAGCTAAATAAGCAATGAGTACATTTTGTAAATATATCAATAAAACCTAAAACACACCTTCCAGTCACAAAAAAAGGCATAATTTCCTCCAAAGAAAAACTGCTTACTGGGCCAAACCCCTATCCCAAGACAAACAAGGGGGCCTCTCTTACCATCGTTGCCATAACTTAGAATTACTTTGTCAACCATTAGAACACATTCTCATTCTCTCTCATTCTCTCTCTCTCTCTCTCTCTCTCTCATGTGTGATTATGTTTATGAAAAATAATCAATTCCACATGGCTGGTGGCCCTCCCTGTGGGAGGTGAAACCTCATCCAAGATGAGTTTTACCTGCAAGGTTCAAGGTTTCTGGGTGCTAGACGGGGGTTGGCACCCTTCCTCTCCTTGGCCTGCAGGTTCCGGGGAAGCTGAACACCCACAGTGCAGCTGACTCGCAACAGGAGAGTCACAAACAGCTCGGGGTAAAGGCCCAACACTGCTGCCCCAGACTCTGGAGCAGACATGATCTCATACAGAGCACATGTGGCCTGGAGGAGAAAAGGGGGGGGGGGAACGAAAAAGAAGAGGATTAAAGAAAGGATCTCCAATACTACCACAATACCTGACTGGGTAAGGCTCAGTTAGTTACAAAAACAAAGGAAGCCAGCTCTTAGTACCCTTTTCCAACTCTGGCTCGGTAATGAGGCCACAATGATTCCAAAGGCACTCTGCTACTCTGGGTTGGAGGCCTACAGTATCAAAAACGGAAACCAATGGAAACACAAAAGCCACCATTAAGAGCCATTTCACTTTGAAACCGAAATGCTTAGGAGTTTTAAATTCTCCGCTCAGGGGGGAGGGGAGAGCAGGAGATCTGACAGCTCAGATTTTATGGGCAGGAAGACTACACACATGCAAACATTACACTTGCATAACCTTATTCCGGCTGATTTAAAGAGCGCAGTAATTACCCAGCACCAAACATACTGGGGGTGACTGCAATGTGCACAAGGAAGGGAGGGAGGGGCAAAGTGTTGGCTTTCACAGGGACTGATCCTGTACCATCTGCACTCGGCTCTTCAGAGAAGAGGAGGAAATTTTCACAGCTGTTTTACTGCTTAAAAAGCTGCCAAGCTGGGTTTATTTTTTTTAAAGGGATAAAATGCAAAATGATCTCCCTTGGGGATGAACACCTGAGAGGCCTTTTATGAGGCTAGAGCTTAGAGCTAATAGGCATTATATGGTGATGCGTTATTTCCCCAAGCAGGGCCTGGCACAGACACCTGAGTAGAGGAAATGAAAAGAGCATTTCAGGCAGTGATGTCCAGAATGTCATCTTCTAGAAAGGTCAAGACTATCCTGCTGACCTCCTTATGCCCTCCACCTCCATTCCCATCCCCACTGCCACCCCCACATTCTAGGGAGGAAAGAGAGAAAATAGACAGGCCAAGGCAGTAGCAGGAAGAGAGTGAGAGAGAAAGAGAGAGAGAGAGAGAGAGAGAGAGAGAGAGAGAGAGAGAGAGAGAGCGTGAGCACGAGCATGTAGGTAGGGATGAAAGATGTTGTTAGAGGACAGGTGAGTACATACCATGGTCTCCAGGTCATCCTGTATAGAACCTGCCCATAATATTTCCTATCCACACTCCTAGTAACAGGAGTAGTGGTAGATCAAATGCCAAAAAAAAGGGAAAGTAGTATGTGGGGTACATTCATTAACTGAAAATAGAGCTTCCTTTGGGGTATCAGGTGGCTTAGTGATAGGCTAAGTGCCAGACGGAAGGAGAGAAGGCAGTTGTGCAAGCACTAGAGCCAGGGGAGGCTTACCTCTGTCAGATGTTACCCCAGAGCCTTAGGGGCTGCTATATATTCACTCCAAGGGCTCATTTCCTTTTCCAAGTCACCAATCCACCATCCATCCCTCTACTATTGCTTCCCACTGGAAACCCACGGTATACCTGCCCACCAAAGCCACTATACTCACAGCAAGAGGGATCACTGTGGCTACCCGGTCGTAGCTGCTGCTCAACAGGAAGGACTTATTCTCTGTGAACGGGACATCTTTATTCATCTTGTCTAAAAGCAGCTCCAGGACTTGGGATGTGAGACTGGGTTCTGTGGCCAGAGCCCTCCAAAGGGAACAAGTGTGACTAAATAAAGCAGAGAAGGCAGGGGCAAAGTCATCACCACACAACAATGATCACCACCCCTAATGATCATAAACAGACATTTACTGAGAATCTATGAGGTTTCACATTGTTGGGCTTGGGCACAGGTCTTCTTCCTCTTTAAATATTCTAGGAACGTAAGGAATATTCAGGCAAAAAATATATTTCTTGTCCTCCAAAGCTCAAAGTCTAGTTGGAAGGATGTCATGTGATTACATGTTAAATGCCAAAGGAGTAGCAAGATGATGGTGATTACGGAAGCCCAGTTTAGCCTGCCCCAGAATGCTCCATCAGCCAGCCATGGTCTCAGTCCAGTGTGGGTGGTAAAGGATAGCAGTGGCCCTCATAACACAATCAACTCCATGTCACAAACACTCAATAATGCTGCCAAATCCTGAGGAACATCTACCTTCAGGCCATTTTGGAGCCTTCAGGGTTTCAACCTATTAATGGTAGGTTCCTGAGGAGACACAGTTAAGTCCAGAGCATCTCTCCCCTCCCAAATGATCAGAGCCCCAGGGACCACTTTAAAAACATATGCTCCTCTTAGGACCAGTTCCCAATCAGAATAGGCCAAGTTTGTATGGCATCCACACAGCTCTAACTGATCTATCTCTATTATATACCAACTGACAATGATAAAATAGAACCACCACCTGGAACCTGGGGAAGATAGAAGCCTTAAATAGGTCAAAAGTGAGGCAGTGTGGTACATCAGAAAAACTACTGGTTTGGGAGAAGGTGTATAGACAAGTTACTAAACCTCTTTAGGCCTCAAGTTTGTTTTTTAGAATAACTCACATTTAACATACAATACTTTCAGGTTTACAAAGTAAACAGTGGTGCAAGTGTTACTCCCTTTTTACAAATGAGAAAACTGAGGCTCAGAGGGGTGAAACAGTTTGCCCCTAGCCACAAATCTCTCAAGGCCCCAAGTCCAATGTTCTTCACTAGAGTGGGACTGACCACAAAACCCTTCTATCAAAGGAAAGGCTGGGAAGACCTACATGATTGGATGCTGGGTGGAATGAGGGAACCACAAAACAATTTATTCTCCAACATCAATACCATATAAATGAATAATTTTAATCAACAATCAGCCACGATGACACAATGACAAAGCCACGACGACAAATGCTGCCCACCTCTTGATTGGGAGGCTGTAAGCTAATATGCAGAGTGAGATACATAATTTTGGATATGGCCAATACAGGGATCTGTTTTGCCTGACTCTGCTTATTTGTTAAAAAGGATTTTGTCTTTCTTTCTTTTCCAGTAGGTGGTTGGGGGAAGAAGGAGGGAGAAAAAAATGAGAAAGACCCTATGATTGCTTAAATCCTCCTAAGTGCTAATAAGGCTTTATTAAGCACCTATTTTTTGCAAGGCAATGAGGAAGATAGGAAGGTGAAAAAAAGCCACAGTCCCTGCCCTTTAGTTTACAATCTAACATGGAAGAAGTTTCATAGGTAGAATCATATAGTATCTAACAACAAAATGGGTGTCAAGGAGCAAGGAAGACAAACAAATATTACCCTGAGGTTTTCAGTCTGGTTGTCTAGAAGAACGGTAGTCATCTACAGAGACAGAGAAGGTGAAAGGAAGGACATGGTTTCTGATGAAACGGAATTCACTTTTTAATATACTGGACTGGAGATGATGATATGACATCCAAGAGATGTTCAGAAAGGAATTGAAATGTGGGACCGGAATTCAATAGAGATACCATACGGGAGACATCGACACAGGGTTAAATAACTGAAATCATGGAACACATGAGGTAGTAAAGAGAGAAAGTATAAAGACAGACCTTGGAGACATCCATGTTTAAGATGCTGGAGAAAGAAAATAAGCCAAAATATAAACAGTCAGAGAGATAAGACACCCAGGAAGGAGCAGTGTCACAGAAAAAAACAGAGAGACTATCCAGACAACAGGGAGATAAATGGAGTCAAAGGTTGTAGAAAGGCTAAGATAAGGCCATTGGTTTTGCAAATTAAGAAGTCACTGTGACTACTTTATATTATTTTTATACTTATATTACTTTTTATTATATACTCATAGAGAATAGTTTCCATTGAATGACAAGGGTGGAAGTCAGACTGCAGGGTGTACAAAGTGAATGGCTACAAAAAGGAAGTAAAGACAGCATGTACGAAGTACAGGCTACTCATTCTCAAAAAAGAGAGAGGTAGAATGATAGTTTAGGCAGTGCTCAGAAGAGTATTTTTGTTTGTTTTTTTCTTAGGGATGGGAAGCCTTTACTATATTTGTAGGCACTCATTTCTCAAAAATATAGGGAACTAAGTCAAATTTATAAGAATACAAGCCATTCCCCAATTGAAAAATGATCAAAGGATATGAACAGGCTGTTTTCAGATGAAGAAATCAAAGATATCTATCTACAGGCATATAAAGAAGTGTTCTAAGTTACTTTTGATTAGAGAAATGCAAATTAAAACAACTCTAAAATGCCACTTCACACCAATAAAATTGACGAATATGACAAAAAAAAAAGGAAAATGATAAATGTTGGAGAGGATGTGGGAAAATTGGGACGCTAATGCACTGTTGCTGGAGTTGAGGACTGATCCAACCATTCAGGAAAGCAGTTTGGAACTATGCCCAAAGAGTAACCAAATCCTTTGATGCAGCAATACCACTACTAGATCTGCATCCTAAAGAGATCACAAAAAAGGGAAAAGGACCTACATGTGCAAAAATATTTATATCAGACCTTTGTGTGGTGGTAAAATACTGGAAATTCAGGGGATGTCCATCAATTAAGGAATGGCTAAACAAGCTGTGGAATAAGAACATAATGGAGTATTATTGTACAGTGAGAAATGATGAACAAGAAGATTTCAGAAAAACCTGGAAAGACTTGCACAAACTGATACAAAGTGAAATGAGCAGAACTAGGAAAACATTGTACACAATATTGGCAACATCATGTGATAATCAACTATGCATGTCTCAGCTCTTCTCAGCAACATGATGATCCAAAACAACTACAAAGGACTCATGAAGGAAAATGTTATCAATATCCAGATAAAGAACTGATGGACTCAGAATGCAGACTGAAGCATATTTTTTTTACTTGTGTTTTTTTTTCTCAAGGTTTTATTTCCTTTTGCTTCTACAACTATGACGAATGTGGAAATATATTTTACATGACCATACATGTATAAACTATATCAAACTGCCTACCATTTTTAGAAGAAGGGAGAGGAGGGAAGGAGAGAGAAAAATCTGGAACTCAAAATCTTGTAAAAATGAATGATAAAAATTTTCTTAATATGTATTTGGGGAAAAAGTAAAATACTATTTAAATAAAAGTTATTTGTAGGCACAAGGAGAAAAGCCAGTAGAGAAAGAGAAATAAGATTAGAAAGAGTTAGAAAGGGTCCAAGAAAGTTGAGTTTCCAAAACACGATGGTTTCCTGGCTCAAGTGGAAGGTGCTTATTGGATAGTAGGAAATAAGGCTGATTAGAGATGGTAAAGCCAGTAAACTTAGGTTCTAGAAGGGTAGAAATTTGAACCTGAAACTCCAAGAGGCAGGCAATCCCTGAAAGTTTCTGATCAGAGCAGTGGCATGATGAAAGCCATGTTTAAGAAAGATTATTCTGGCAGCATGCTCAAGATGGGCCATGGAGAAAGACCAGACTATTACAATAATCTATGGAAAAGATAATTAAGAGTCTGAACTAGGGTAGTGGCAGTGGGGATAGAGAATGGACAGGAGGCATTTCAAATGAAGGACTGACAGGACTTAAGGATTATGGTTGTACATGTGGATCCCTTTTTCAAGTAATGTTTTTAAATGCATAAAATAAAATGTATAAAATTACAAATAAAACCAATTATATAATTCTTAGATGCCCTGAAATTTATCCATAGCCATAGACCTTCTTGTTCTTAACCTCAGGCTAAAACCTCCAATTTAGAGAGAATATAAAAAGTTTGGTTTTGAACACAATAAATCTGAAATTGTGAGGAGACATTATATTCCAACTGTCTAGCAAGCAAGTGATGCATCTAGATAGAGCTCAGGTAAGAGATCTGGATTAGAAATAAACTTTTAGAAATCGTTTGCATTATAGTACTGGAGTTGCAAATGGATAAATGAGGCCACAAAAATGGATTACCTCGCTGAAATTAAGAGCACAAAGAAAAGATGGTAAAGGGTCAAGGGCTGAGTTTTTGGTCAAGGTTCAAAGTTGGAAGTTATAAGGAAAAAGGAATCAGTGAAGGGGAGAGAGAATATTTGGAGAGGGAGACTGAGATTAGGATAGTGTCAGAGAAGCCAAAAGAAGTGAAAGATTCAAGGAAGAGGGTCAATGGTGTATAGAGTGGGAGGTTTGAAAAGATTCCTTCCAAATATAAGATTCTATAACTCTATTACTAAAAGCCAGAACCTGGCCTGATCTCCTAATGAGCTTATGGTGGACTTCATGATTAGTAGAAATTTTTTTTTAAAAAGTATAACAAGAATTAAAAACTTCTAGGAGCAGGGGCAGCCTGTGTGTGGACACGAAACAGGCTTTTCTCTCTCTCTTCCTCCTTCCTACTCTTGGCCTCAGCTGGACCTCCAGTAGAGGCAAGACCAGGTGCAGTGGAGCAACCTCAGACCTACAGCTGGCTGGTGCAGGTGAAGCCTGTCTCTTTGCCCCTGTCTGGCACTGGCTGTACTTCCCTTTCACCTTTGTCCTAGAATGATGAGACAAGAGAACCTGCATGTAAGGAATGGCTCAAGGAATGACAGGGTCATAGCTGAGGAGTGAAGGAATCTCATAAGCTGGGGTGTCTGGACTATGTTAGTACAAGGCTCAGTGTGGGTGGCTCTCATGTCAGGGCAGAATCAGGGAAGAAAAGCCCTGTCACTTGCTCAGGCTGAGTCTGAGTTCACCATAATACAGATGACATTAAATTCAATAAGTGATTTATACTATGTGTAAATAAGAAAATACTGAGCCCCAGAGAAGTGCTGAGGGAACCTCCTCCAGTACCACAGAACCAGAGGAATAGTTTGTGCCCTGCCAGAAGACCACACCACCCCACAACAATCATACCTGTCAAAGGGCAAGGGACTGGCCAAGAGACTGGCTACCACTGCTGCCCTATGCTGAGAAGCAAGGAGATACACACTCTGTTGGATAGCCTTTGCCACATGTTCATCCTTGACCTCACATAGCTTACCATGGATCAGGCCCACAATCTCGGGCACCTAGAGATAAACATATAACACATACATATATCATGGGGCCAGAGGATAAGCAAAAACAATAGCCCTCCCTCCATTTTCTTTTCCAGGCCAAGGAAGAGATTCTAGGAAACCAAAGCCAATCAATTTCCCAAATAAGATTCAACTGAAATCTTTCCTGTTCGATTATGGTTCTAAGACCAAACCTTGTTAGCAGCCAGTATAGGTCTTTCACCTATTTCCTCTGGGGTCTATAATCTCATACACACACTCTCTCAACAACCTAGTCTAGGACCGCCGATTTAGGCATTAAAAAAGAAATGTCCATGTGCTGAATCATATGCTAGGCCCTATGGGGGAAACATAAGGAGACAGGCTAGGTGGAAGCATCTTTCTAACCAGGGAAACTTGTAGCCTTGACCCCTATAAAGTTCCCATGTTCCAGCCAAACCAGATTGGCTGCTTTTCTGTGAGTATACCCCATACTTTCCTGCTTTTGTTCAGGGTGTGTTCCTTGCCTGGAATACCTTTCAATCTTTTATCAAAAAGTAGCACAAATGCTCCATGCCTATGCTGCCTTCTCTGACCTTCCAGGACAAAAATGACTTTTCCACTCTGAATTCTTGTGGCATTTTGTTTATGTTCCCTCCCACCCCTCATCAGATCCTGACTTGTATTATAGCTATGTCAATGTATCTTCCTTGACTGAGAGCTCCTTGGAGACAGATTAATATCTTACTAAACTAATTGTTCCTAATTAACAGGACACAGTGTCTTGCAGAGAGTAAATACTTCATTACTTTTTTTCCCAAGCCCTCTCCAGAACCAATACCTCTATCTCTACTCTCATTCCCAACACACTCAAGTCCATTTATCTGCCTATTTAAGAATCCAGTCCTGGTAACTTGGAAGCAGGATGCAGATCTAAGGGGTAAATACACCCCACAGGCTCTATTCCCAGTTAATATTGTTAGGGCCTTCACTAAGATGACTACAACAGATTAGTTAAAAGATCATACCTCACCACAAGTCAGCTACTTTTGCCTCAGGGCAGAAAACAGACAATTTCTAACAAAGAAAGCAAAGGATAGGCTACTAGCAGCAAATTCAGAGCTATAGCCAATCTTCAAGTGTCACTGCCAAATATATCCCTCTTTTCCCCTCTTCACCAGCTGATCTAGGACCTTTCCTCAAACCCCTGGGAAGGATTAACATCACTTTTCGTTTCAGGATCTAGTCTGGATTGCACGGGACTAAAAGGTGAGTCATTGACACTGGAGCAATTCCAGGTACAGCCAACTCTAATAGGTAAAGATCTGGACCTCTGTAGCAATTCTAGAAGTAACAGGAAAGCCAAGAAAGGAAGAAAACTGGTGTTTCCAATTACAACCCCCAAATGTCAGTGGGTGGAAATGAAAAGAAAATTCAATCCAAAGTTTAAGAAGGAAAGAAAAGGCATGTTAAAACCTTTGACTCCCGCTTCTCCAGGAATTGCTCTCCTTGCTAAAACCTTCCAGGACAGGATTTGGACCCAAATCCCATTTTGCCCCCAGGGCCTAATGCTAGTTGGCTTTGAAGTGAAACCTACAGGGCAGAAGGAGGCATGGATAGTCAGGCAGAAGAATCCTAAACAGTGACAGTGCCATGAAGGAAAATGTCCAAGAAAATAGGGGCAAGGAGAGAAGACTTTTCTGGTTTCCGACTAGGGAAAGGGGGGATAGGATCTTAAACCTTAGCTTCCTTGCATAGCTAAGACAGGAGTCTTTGGCAAAACAGGATAATGCTGGCTTTATTCCCTGGCAAAACAGTATCACTCTGGGGGGACAAAGAAAATTCTCTAGGCAAGGTGGCTAAAGGGAAGTAGTAAGCTGCCTTAAAGCCTAGCCTGCCTGAGGTGGATAGAGGATGAGGTGGCTATTATAGAACAGCACCCGCAGGTTTAGGGGAACTTTGTGATGAGCCCCAAGGTTCCAATTTAGGATCTTCCCTAGAGAAATTTGTCTTCTCATGTTCTTACAGAGCTCCCTGAGCTGTTGCAGAGAAGATCCATCTTCTGGAACATGGTAAGAACACGGCCATGAGCCTAAAATGCATTAATCTTACTACTTTTTCCCTGCTCCACTTCTGAGAGACAGGTAACAACAAGGGCTCTGCACAGGAAGGCTTCCTGATAATGACTTGTAAACACCAAAATCATCTTCTATAAGGGAAAGGAATGGAAGGCTCCTTCACTGAGCCTAAATGGTTCTTTACCTTCTCCAGTAATACAGCTCCCCTCTCCTTCAGTAGGCAATTGATAATGACAGTGGCGGCACGTGCACAATTCATATCAGGGTCTTTCAGTCCTTCGAATGTTGTCATTAGAAGGGAGACAAACTGATCTGGGGGAAGGCGCTTCCCAATAATCTGCAGAAAGAAAAGTTAGATGGCAGACAACCAAGAGAAAAAGGATTCAGAAACACTGTCCAGCCCTATGTTGCTCTAGTTAGGGTCCAGTGGGTGGGAAGAGTAATAAAATCATACACACTGTGAATGATAAGGAAACCACTTAAGTTATGAAAATAATTAGGAATCTGAACTCTTGCCCTTGCACATCTGAGTGGCCCAGGTGGCAAAGGACCAAGGAAAGGCAAAAGATAAAAATGGCAACTATCACCCTCCCATCCAACAATACTAAAGCTTACCTCTGCACAAGACCAGATTTTCTCTCAAATCCAATTTAAAATAATGCAGAGTAAAATATCTGAACCACCAGAGTCTTATGTCCATATGTAAAGTGGTTGAGAAGCAGGAAGTAGGTGGTTCCTGAGAGACCTCTTGATCAAACTGAGGTGCACTTGGTATGAAACTCTAATTGAGATTCAGTCAATGGCAAAAGTCAAATACTTATGAAGGAACCCAGTGTGCTAAAAGTCAAAGCACTCATAATATGTTAGATAAAGGAGACTGGTTCTTAACTCTTAATTGCTTAATGCTGCCTTCCCCTGGGGAGGACAGACAACTAAATTAAATTCAATAAACATTTATTGAATGTGTAATATGTGTAAGGCACCATATTAGCTTCTCAGGCTATAAAAAGAGATACAAGCCCTGCTCTCAAAAATTTAATAAATCTAATGAGAGGTCAAGTACACACTCATAAAACAAACATTTATTAAATACCTACTATGTGCAAAGTATTGTACTAGTCACAAAATGAAAAAAGTTTCTGCCCTCAAGAAGGCTACGTTCTCCTTAAATTTAAGGAGATACTAACAGTTAAGGGGATCAGGAAAGGCTTCCTATGCAAAGGCAGGGAGGTGAGAGATTGAAAGCAAAATTCATGGAATAAAAATAAAGTCAGATTAGATAGCGCAAAGTATGTGAAAATCAGTAATGTGAACTAAGTCTAGAAAAGAAGGCTAAAGAAAGACACTAAAGGGCTCTAAATGCCAAGCTGGGAAGTTTATAATCTAATCTAGAGAATAATGGAAACTTCTTGAGCAGGGGAATGATATGGTCAGATTTGTCCTTTAGGAAGATCATTTTGACAACTGAGTAGACAATGGATTGGAGAGAGAAGAAATGGGAAGCCTGAAGACCAATTAAGAAGCTACTATAATAATCTAGACAGGAAGCAATCAGGGCCTGAACTAGATTTGTAAAGAGAAGGGGACAGATGTGAGAGACGTTGTGGAGCTAACACTACCAAAATTTGGCAATTGATTGTATTTGGGGAAGGAGGTTGGTGATGGGAGAGTTAAGGACTTGGAGGTTGTAACTAGAAAAGATAACTGTGTGCTGTATGGAAGTAGGAAATTATGGAGGAAGGGATGAATATATTGAATTTGAATGTAGTCACTCTGAGATGCCCACAGGACATCCAGTTGGGCATATACAACAATTAGAGGTGATGATCTAGATTTTGAAGCCATCTGTATAGAGATAATAATTAAACTTATGGCTGTTGGTAAAATCACCAAGAGGAAGGATGCAAAAGGAAAAAAGAAAAGAAGGCCCAGGACAGTCTTGCAAGATACTCATGGTTAAGGGATGAGACACAAGTGATTATCCAGCAGAGGAAACTGAGGAGTGGTCAGAAAAGAAGGAGGAGACTCAAGAGAGTGCAATGTCACAAAATGAAGGAAGGAGAGACTACCTGGCACTTAGAGAGGTTCAGGGAAGACTTCCAGTAAAATATAAGTTCTTTGCCTCTCCCCAAGATAAACGGTCAAAGGATATAAACAAACAGTTCTTAAGAGAAGAACTGTAAACCATTAAAAACCATATGAACTATTGCTCCAAATCAATAGCACCAAGAGAACAGCAAATAAAAACAACCGAGGCTTCATCTCACACCTAGCAAAATGGCAAAGATGACAAGAGAGGAAAATAGTGAATATTAAAGGGAAAGACAGGCACATTGTATTTAGTGCTATAGAGGGCAGCTACAGATGCCTGGGATGGGTTTTTACCATCTATCAAGGCTCAAACAGCCCAGAGCACAGCCTCCAATCAGTCAGTCAACAGGCATTTCATAAAGTCCTATTATATGCTAGGCATTGTGCTGGTGCTAGGGATAGAAACAGAGAAGTGAGACAGTCTCTGTTTACAGTCTACTAGTAGATTACAACATACATTTGAGTGTGGTGGCAAGAAAAGGGAATTCTGGTCTAGGCCAATGGTCCTAAACCTGGGAACTTGTTTATTAAAAGCATTTTTCTTACTATTTCAATACAGTTGAAATCCTATGTATTTTATTTTATGTATTTAAAAACAGTACTCTGAGAAGGGGTCTACAGGCTTTATCTGACTGCCAAAAGGTCCATGATAGAAAAGAAGTTAAGAAACCTTGGTCTAAGCAGTCATAGGGATTCTCAGTATAATAGGACAGTAGGTCACCTTGTCCTCTCTAGCAGAAATACTAATATTCATTTGATTACTGTTCCCTGAGCAAGAGGTAAAAAGCAGAGAGTGGAATGGGATGAGGAAAGCATAGTTGCAGGGCAGATGGTACTAGGTCCTGAACACCAGGAAACAGTTTTTTTCCCTCTTAGGTCATCAATTTGCACTAAATAGCAGGAGATTCAAAAAGAAAAAGAGAAGATAGACCCAAGAGCATTCCCATTCCTCTGGCCCAACTCAAGGCAAAGGCTATGGTTACAGTTTGGCCATCATGGAGAATGTAGCTGGTATGAAGCCTGTCATTTAATGACTGGATATAGAGCTTCAGTTCAGGGCATTTGGAAATCAGAAAGATGAGGGATCCTAACCAAAAGACAAGAGCACCCACTCTCCTAGCCCATGGAAATAAGATGAGACTCTAATTATGGATAGTTGGGGAGGAGAAAAATGAGCTATGATTCCCTATCTGCTGCCAAAGGTACCTCTGAGGCTAGCAAGGATGAAGAAAGGAAGGGGAGGACTGTCAGTTTTTCCAGCACAGATCTTTCTTCCAGGTTTTAGAATGATACCATTAAAACATTTCATCCAGGCCAAAGTCTGGGAGAAAATCAAATCTCAGAATGTACTCCAGAACCTCTTCTCCCAATTAAGTGAGGAGCCAGCTTCCTCCAAGGTTATAGTGGGGGGTAGAGCAGGATAATGTGCCTAAAGAAATCTATCCCTGTACTCACAGCAACTGCCTATCCTCTTCATTAGAGATCATCCTGTCCTCCAATTCGAGATCACCAGTGACAGCAGCTCAAGGTGCTCCCTTTCCCATTTAGCTCAACAGAGGTGAACTTAGTGTTCCCTGTTCAAGAGGCACTGAGGAGATTCATCACCAAAGGGATAAGACCAAACAACAAAGTGATGAGAAGAAACTCAACTCAGTTCCTAGGAATGGGCACATCTGATCACATAATTCCTGCTCCAGTGACTTCAGTGCCACTAATCTCCACAGAATAAAAGATAAGCTCCCCACTTCTCTTCCCAGCCTTACTGTCCCTTACTCCTGTTCACACTCTATTTTCTAGACCAGACTACCTGACTTTATCCTGTCTAGAAGACATGGCCCCTGCATATCTAGGTACTAACATCTTTTTCTCCCTTCAAAAACCAGACCAGCTGCCACCTTTTCTATTAGGCCTTCCATGATTTCCTACCTGAAAGTGAGCCCTCCCTATCTTCAACCTCTAATCCCTTTCTGTCAAATTTCTCCTAAAAGTATTGCATTCTAACTTGTATTATAGGAATCTACTTGTCATCCTCCTACTGTCTTATAAATTCCTTGAAGTTAAGGATCATGTGATTCTTCATCTTTTGAGTCCCCATTGTCTAGCAGAGATCAATCAAAGTCCAGGGTAGGTTCTTGATAAATATGTCTTTAATTAAATTGAATATAGCATTTCTCAAAGCCCATGCTGGGCTCACAGGGCTTAAGAAAACAGCGCAGGCAATGAGAAGGACCTTTATCTGTATGGCTGGTCCCCAGAGCTGGGGAAAGGCTGGGATGATAACTGAAAAATAGGACAATGCCTTCCTACCCTTGGGGGTCTGCTTTTTCCCTCTCATCTCCACCCACAGCACTCAGCTAAATCAAGTTGTGAAGTTCATCAACTAAGGCTAAATCCAGAAAGGGTGCTAAATGATCCACAGAAGGAAGGGAGACTAAATAAATCTCTTGGGCCCCAAACATGTAGTATGGCAAGCAAGAGAGCTTCTCTGACTTTGCCCACTGAAGTCTGTAGCTTTGGTACAATTCCTGGCTTCCTAGCAGCTCCAGCATTTCCGGGTGGCAGCTGCAGCCAAGAATGCTGTTAACCAGATACTCTCAATCAGGCAATCTGACCTCCTCCCTCTGAAGTAGATCATACCAGAGCAAACCCACATCCGAAGGACCACTATATTAGACTACTGCAACCCTGTAACTGGGGAGTCCTGGTAGTTCACTCAGAAAAGGGATGGTACCAAAAGATCCCTAGGCTGGACCACGTCTGTAATCTATAGCTTATGTTGACTTTCCAAAGGCTAATAGGTACAGGGTCACATGCTCCTTCCAACCCTGGGTGAAGGGTCAAGTGCCTTGACAAATGTCCCTACCCCACTGGCTGTTAAGTAATCCCTACCAGTTGGGTGCTCCAGAGAGAGTAGTGAGAGGATCATAAACTAGAAGTACAGGAGTCCCTGGATACTTTCCTGAATTTTGATGTAGCCCAAGCTCCCTTGCTGGTGAAGCAGAAGCTAATAGCAAACAAGTATTGCCTTGAGGTTTCCATTTAGGGGGAAGAAGGGTATTATTCAGGGGATGAGAACTGTATGGTCTCAAAAGTGGACTCAGACCTTGGTATCTCCTTATCTGCAGTCACTAGAGACAAAGCCTGTAGAGCAGTGGTTCTCAACCTGTGGGTTGTGACCCCTTTGGGGGTCGAACGACTCTTTCACAGGGGTCACCTAAGACCATTGGAAAACACGTATTTCCAATGGTCTTAGGAACTGAGACACTGCTACTCTATCCGTCTCCAGATGGATCTGCCCACATGCAGATATGCCCACATACAAGTATTAAAGGGTTGCGGCATTACGAAGGTTGAGAATCGCTGCTGTAGAGGATTCTGATGAAGAGGAATTATTACATTTGGTTTGAATTTCCCAGGTAATTCCGCCATGGAGAATTAATTAGTTCATGTCTGCCCTGCCTGATACACATCTGTTGGACTAAGTGTGCCCACAAGAACTACTGAAAGCAGGTACTCCACCTCTGTTTCTTTTCCCCATTCACTGAACCTATTGACACCTGACTGGTTCTAAGGCTTCTCATGTTCTTATAGGCAGAGTCCTGTGTAAGTAAAACTCCTTGCTGAAGCAGTTCACAGGCTGGCTTTGGAGCCTTTATCAGCCACTGTTCCACCTGACTAGGGTCCTAGTTGCTGTTACCTGGGCAATGATGTAGCAGGTATGGAAGAGAACAGTGACACTGGGATCACTTAGACTATCTTTGAGAGATAAGAGCTTCTCTGCTACTTCATCCTGATAATCTTGGGCAAAACCTGTAGGAGAAAAGAAGGTTCATCAGCATAGCCTAAGTAAAGCAATTCTCCTGTCTGACACAGCCAGTTTAGGAAGCTCTAATTCCTGGAATCAGGGTGCCCTCTCCTGGTGGCAACCCTTCCAGAAAGTTAAGCTAAACAGCTGAGGCCAGATGGGCTCCTCCAGGTTCCAGGGCATTTCAGAGAGACATTTCTTTTCCTATTTCTATAAGCATTAGGTAGGGAACACCAAGACTAAGGGAAAAATAAGCAATAAACGAAAGTCCTGAAAGCCAGCCACAACTACTTTACCACCTATGTGGCATTCTCAGGTAGCTATGTGATGAACTGGACTAGATCAGGCTACATATCATACTGGACTCTAAAAAAGGCTGATAGGTTTCACTCAAGGGCAGCTAGGTGGTGCACTGGATAGAGCACAGGGCCTGCAGTCAGGAAGACCTGAGTATAAATCCAGTCTTGGGCACTTACTAGCTGTGTGACTCTGGCCAAGTCACTTAACCCTTTTTGCCCCAGTTTCATCTATAAAATGAAATGGAGAAGGAAATGGCAAATCACTCCAATATCTTTGACAAGAAAACCCCAAATGGGGTCACAGTCAGACACAACTGAAAATGCCTAAAGAATGACAAAGGTTTCACCCACAGTGCTATGAGATGCTAGAAAACACACTCAACCCCAAATCTAGCTGCTCCTATTTTATGTATCTTTGACCATCAACAAAAGATCTAAATCTCCAGAAAGCATAGTTTTGTACAAGGTGAGAAATAAGCACAAGGTCATGCAGTGAAATCCTCTTGTTATAAAGATGAGAGAATTGAGACCCACAGTAAGTGACTTACCCATGATCCTACAACTAATCAGATTAGAAGCCAGTAGTGGCTCATCAGACAGACCTGCAATGACCATTCCTCTCTCCAACCCGCCGCCCCGCCCCCCAACCCTCATCCCGCCCAGTGGCTCTCACCCTCGTAGAACAACTGTATGTAGAGTAAGGAGTAAACACAATCCAGGGCATCATGTCGGAGAGAAGGCAGTGAGTCTGCACACCTCGGAGAGAAGATCCCAATAAGGAGCCCCAAGTTATGGAATGGTACAATTGCCTGGGGAGAAAGGATAACTCAGAAAGGAATTGAAAAGAAGCTTGGAGTCCTGTAAACAACACTCACTCCTATACCTGGGAGACCAAGTCAGGTAGGGCCCTAGTGAGGTTCTGCCCCATGGCTAGTGCAGGTGGCATCTTGGAACTTGCCCCACTGAGAAAAACTATCACTGCCCCAGGACTTTCACTTAAAGGACCAGTACAATTAAGCATACTAGCATGCTCAAGAAGGACCAGAAACTCAGGAAAGGGAAGTCAAGTTATAGATGAAAAGCAGGTTACAACTTTGAAAAGCAACCTCCTCCTCTCCACTGGGTTAACCCTCTGAAAGAACATGTCTTCAGTCACTCTAATCATCATTCACTGCAAGACAGGGGCTAAATCTCAAACATCCATAAAGAGGTTAAGGTGTATTTGTGCTACTCATGCTTACTTGCATTTCACCTTTGTTTTGATTGTCACTGTAAACACCTCAAATTCATCCCCTACTCTCCATCCCCATAGCTGCCACTCCAGTGCAAACTCTTATCTAGGTGACTGCAAGAGCCTCCTAATTGGCTTCTCTATATCCTTAGCTGTCCTGCACAGGCCCATCAGATTAATGCAGCTTTTTTTTGTTTGTGTGTTTTCAACATTTCCCTAAGACTTTGAGTTCCAAATTTTCTCCCCATCTCTCCCCTCCCCCATCACAATTTGATACAGGCTCTATTCATAGTTAAACCTATTTTCACATTAGTCATGTGATAAAAAGATTTAGAACCAAAGGGAGAACCCACGAGAAAGAAGAAACAAACAAAAAAAGAAAAAAAGAGAGAATAAATAGTATATTTCAATCTGCATTCAGACTCCATAGTTCTTTTTCTGGATGTGGACAGCATTTTCCTTCATAAGTCCTTTCGAGGTGTCTTGGATCCTTGCATTGCTAAGAAGAGATAAGTCTATCAAATTTAGTCATCACATATTGTGGCTGTTACTGTGTACAGTGTTCTCCTGGTTCTGCTCACTTCATTCAGCACCAGGTTTTTCTGAAGTCTGCCTGCTCATCATTTCTTATAGCACAACAGAGTAGTTAAATGCATTTTAATGCATGTCTTATCAGTCACTATCCTGTTTATCAATCTTTAACGATATCTACCAACTCCTTCCAGAATCAAGTCCAAAATAGTTCAAGCATTGTTGGTGCCCCCTACCTCCCATTCCTAGGTCCCCTCCTGCTTTTCTAGCCTTATCTCCCACTAGAGGAGCAGTACCTACCTACATATGACTCTTTGCTTCAGCCAAACTAGACTACAAGCCATGACTCAAATATAATTGTTCTATTCCTATCTTGATGCTTTTACTCCCTTACAACCTTCAACTGTCAAAGTCCTAATCATTCTTCATGGACCAGCTTAAATGTCACTCTCCTCCAGGACACTTTCCTGGATCCTTCCAACTAGACGTGACCTCTCCTCCCCTGAATCCCCATAGAACTTCATTGTCTCTTATGGTGTCTTGTACTATGATTAATAATTAGTTCCATCTCCTCCAGGGTATCATAAACTTACTGGGGCAGAGACTATCATTTGCATTCCCCATAGTATTTCACAAATGGCAAGCATTCAGTAAATATTTGAATGAGTAAAATGCGTCTTCTGAAAGGCGGAATAGTGACCATTCCCCATCCTCAACCCTCCAATTAGGTGTAAATTACTTGAAGGTTCAACAGACAGGCAGGGAAGAGAAAAAAGACGAAGAGGAAGGTCAAAGGAGTACAATGTGGCAGGGTATACAAAACAGGAGGAGTCAAGGTAAACAGAAGGGACAAAGAAAAATAGGCCTAAAGGGAATCCAGGCAGTCAGAGAAAAGACAGGATAGGCAGACTAAAGGTAAAACTTCTTATCTATTAGAGATTTGCAAAAGTGGAATGAGTTCCTTCAGGAAGTGGTAAGTTCTCCATTACTGGAGGTCTTCAAGTACAGGTTGACAAGCACTCATCAAAGCTTTGGACTAAATGACCCTAGAAGTCCCTTCCAACTCTGGAAAGGGAGGAGACAGCCAACATTTCTGGAGGCAAAAGTGATAGTGGTGCCATGAGGGAACAGACCTGGATCTGGGGCCTGGAAGTAACTGGGGGGCATGCAGGCATACTTACAATTACATTCAAATGTTCCAAGAAGTAGCGCAGCAGATAGGCACTCAACCCAAGGGCACGTTGCCGCTCATGTCCTTTGGGGGATTTGATCCACGGAGTCAAATGCTAGAAAGAGAACAAGGAAGAAAAGAGCCAGGATGCAGGTAGGTAAGGGGGATAGACACAGATTTCAGAAGCAGCTGAAATCTGCTCTGAGCAGGAAGAACCATTACTCATAGGAATAGACAGCTGAGCAGGTCTCCCTTTGGGTACCAGCCCCTCAGTCAGCTCCAATACAGTACCAATTCCAGCTTTAGAGAAGTATGGGTGGGAACAGGGAGTTGAGCTGCAATACAATAGCCATCCCTGATCTGTCTATCCCCCAATGGCCAAATGAGAGAAGGCATGTGATAGCACTTGAAAACAAATAGGTGCTATATAATTTCCTGGTAACGTATTGACTCTCAGAGCTCCTTTTTGCCAGCTAAAACGTGTTCAATTGACCCACACCTTGATAAGCAGCCCCATGAGTGAGGTTTTTGCCCTCGGACTTAAAAAGGATGGTCCTAGTTATCTGTTCACGAGTACCATCCCTTACTTCTTGGCTTGACTGGCTCCCACAACCATCCTGTTTGAAGTACCTCCACAGGCTTAGCCATTATGGCTTCAACATCTAATGAAGAGACAAAGCTCTCATAAATAAAGAGTTAGAACTTATCAGAGTCAAGTATAAACAGTATCTCAGTGAGGAGCCTTTAGCTCTCCCATTTAGGTTTGTATTGATACAACTTAACTAAGTCTTAGCATCTTGGTTCCCATACCTTACATATGAGAGTAGTGAAAATATCCAAGAAAGGTAGGATGGAACGCAAAGAAGCATGACCCTGACCACATTCGATCTCTGGACATTGTTTCAGTGACCCACCAAACCAAAGCCATTCTGGGATATATGAGAGGCAGCTACTGGGCTTTATGTTCCCCCTCCAGTCCAGTCACACCAGGGACGAGAGTTTTTAGTAACTCAGTTGTTGAAAGAAATACAATCAGTTCAAGGAAAGATTAGGAGGAGGGATTTTATTTCCAAAATGTATAGTTCCACAATCCAAAATCCACCGTCCAAATGACTGTCCCATGAGGTATTAGGTAACAGCAAGATAAAACTTAACCTGAAGGAGATAAGACTTAGGGGTAACATGCGTGCTATCTGAAGAACATAGAGGCTTGTTCTGCTTGGCCTGAGAGGGCAGAACTAGGAGTAATGAGGAGTTTCAGAAATGCAGAGGTCTCTTTGATGTAAGGGAAGATCTTCTTAACAATTAGAACTGTCCAAAAGTAGAATGGACTACCTCAGGAAGTACTGGACTTCCCATTACTAGAGATCCTGAAGTAGAAATGGAATGACTCCTTGTCAACAGTCTAGTGCAAGTTTCCTGCTCAGATACAGATTGGCCTACGTGTCCTCCAAGGTCTCTTCCAACTCAGACTCTATTGGCATAGAATAACCATACCCTTCCACTGCTCCCAAACCAGAACCAGGGCTGGAAGATGGTGAACAAAATACAGGAAACACAGGGCCCATGAAGGAAGCAACAGAGGAACTGGCTAGCCAGCTGGTCCTATAGCTCCTGGCTAAATGAGGAATTGCAAGAAAAGTCTCATACCTCATGCTAAAAGAAATGAAAACCATCCCAAGAATTGGGGACCAGATCTGGCTAGACTCCCAGGAATCGTGATGGAGCTCACCACCCCACCTGATCATACCTCAAACATGTTCTGCAGGCCTTGGGGAGTTAAGTTTCGAAGAAGAAGGCTTGTCAGCAAATCCGTGAGCGCAGTCATAGTATCAAAGTACAGAGTCTAGATGAAGAAAAAGTAACACTTCTGTTGGTTTAAAAAGCCCCCATTTCCCTCCAAAGAGCCTTGAAAGGGAAGAAATAGGAAAATACTTAATATAGGAGCCAAATCCCAGGCCACAACAGTACCTTCCAGGGACCACAGTATACCCCACTAACCTGGGAATAAGCAAGGAAGCCAATTCCAGCCACTCCCTACCCCTCACCCCAAGTGAAGCTCCCTGGTTAAGCCTGCTCAGGACGCCCATCAATCACACCTGCTGGCAGGAGGAGGTTATTCCAGCATCTGAAGGGAGGGCCAACACACTATGTAAGCAGCTGTGGATCAACTCATCTTTGTCCAGGTCTTCTAGTGGAGGTTCCAACGTTCTTGAAAGTAGGTCAAGGAAGCTCACCTAGAGTACCTGAAATCTTATCTCCACTCCATAGGACTTTTAAGGACTGAGCACAATAGGAGCTTCTTTGTAGGACAGTCAGGGACCCTGACATGGGTTGTTGTATGATAGGGTCTACCTGTATCAGACCTAATACTTTAGAGATAGCCATATAAACAGATTAAGCACATCTGCCCTATTTGAGAGGAGAAGATCTGGAGAGTATCAGATTCCTCTGTTTCTGTTGATTATCCATGCCTAGAGGAGAACAGTGGAAGGGAAGGAAGGCAAAGGGAGACAAAAAAATAAAAAAAGAGACCTATGGCAGAAGAGAGAACCTTTAGTAATGGCACCTGATTCCACCTGTGGCCACAGAGGATGGATGTGCCTCTAGCTCTAAAGCCAACTAGAGAACGCTATAGCAGTCTGCTAATATCACCTCAGTCTCAATAGACATTCTCCCCCAACTCAGTTAGCACCTACCATCCCTCTAGGCATTTTCCAGAGGAAAGAGAAAGGATACGACAGATAAGTGCAGGCGATCATGGCTCTCTTGCGTATTGCTGTCTTCAGAAAGTCCATGGGCTCTGCTCTGATAAATTCCTAAGCAAAGCAATATAGAACTGCCCCTCAGCACTGGTCTGGGGGCTTCTCTTCCTGTTATTCGACCCACTTACTGCTCACCTCTTTAGAAGACATCCTTTTCCTCCCCAGACACAAATCCCCTGTTGTGGAAGGTCCCTATCATTCCCTACTATAGGTATATTTCAACTCTTTTCTTCCAACTCCTAAACCCCCATCTAAATTCACAGACCCTCCCAATGAATCCCAAGCATACCTCCCAATATATTGCATTGGCTTTCCTTGTAGGTCCTCTACAACCCAGCAAAAGACCTTCTCCTTTCTTCAACAGAATCCCTAACAAGGTCTACTGTGAGCCTCAACTACCTTGAAGTCTTCGGTTTCCCAGAACCCCCTATGAAAAGCCCATGTATCCCTAAGTTGAAGAATAGTTCTAGCTTGGTTTTGCCTCACCATCATCTGAGCCACCAACTCTGCTTTCTGAGAGAAGATGAAGGGAGAAGACTGAACACTCCTAGTGATGGCCTGGCTGATCATGCAGATGCTCCGAATGAGGCACAGCTTCAGGGTTAAGTCCTGGTGACAAACACACCAGGGGAAAAGGTTGGACACAGGCACTAAAGAATAGTCAGCAGACTCTCCAGAGCCAGTTACCACTACCAAAACTGGCAATCATACAAGCCTAAATCAGGTGGGACAAAGGAATCTAAGGACAGGAGGTCTCAGCTCTCTGTTCATTGTCTTTTAAGTGTCCTAGGTCTAAAATCAGAATACTTGAGGTCCCTGAAACTGGGAACAATATTCCCCAACCTCCTGAAATGGAGAATAATAAATAAGTTCAGAATCTAGCATAAATGGTCTCTATCATACAATGCTGCTGACTATTACTACAGGGCAGAACTATGGCCTTTTCTTCTCTAAAGGCAAAGATATTCTCTACTCCCTTAGGAAAGGGGCCTTTTTCCTCCTCTATTTTGGTTAGTTATCTTGAAAGTCTGGACTTGTTCCAAACAGGGCCCCAAAGGACAAGTAATTCATTCCCTACATCCCAAGATATTCAGCTCTGCTATGAATCAATATCCCCAAACCCAGGGGTCATTCACTTTATGAGGTCCAGTCCTGTCCTAAGCTGGGGAATGCTTCCTGAGCCCCTAATGAAAGAAAAAACCTTTGCCTGTGATAAGGTATTACTGTTACCACTTAAACCTTTTTGCAAAGATGTTAATTACTGCTTAAGGCATTAGTCATATATCAGGTATCTATTATTAAGGCCATGTTTCCACTTTGACATGTACATATAAACATATAAATCAGTCTCTAATGAAGGGAAGAAAGAAGAGTTGAATGTAATCCCCTAAATAGAGATCAGCTGGGGATTTGTATGCCTAGTCAGCACCCTTGCCTAGAGGTAGTGAGAAGGAGGGAGAGATGCTACCAGGACAAATTTAGAAAAAGTCTCCCAAGATCTCATAGATAGGATGGAGCCAATACCTGTCCATCCTAGTCCCCAGGAAACTCTGACTAATAGGAACCTACGCATCACATGGGGATTACTGGGTAGGACAAGGAAGTTCCAGCCAACACCAAAAAAAAAGGCTGTTCAACAAGTGATTTTCTTTGGGGATGGGAGGTTTGTTCAGCAATTCTATGAATTACAGAATCCTCCTCTGACAAATAAGAGGGTTGAAATAGGCTATTTCTAAGATCCTTTCCAGTTCTGACATTCTAGGCATCTATGAAATGAGTGAGGAGAGACATTAATCCCAATTTATGTTCCTGCCTTTACCACCCCTTCCCCCCAATAGTCATTACCTAATTATATCCATTAGGTTTGCTCCAATCACTAAGCATCCCCCAGGCAGTACAGAAGCAAAGGTGTGGGAGCCAGGAGGCTTGGTCTGTTCTTAGAGAAAATGACCCAATTTCCCCAAAGAAAGAGACCCCCAGTCATTTTAAAGAAGCCATTTCTTGTCAGGTTAGTGCCAAAATGAATCCAGAAAGGAAAAACATTAATGAAGCTTGGAGAAGTATGAGCCTTTGGGCCTGATACAGGGATCCAAGGACAGCCTGGAATGCCATTTTCAGCTGCTTCTAAAAAGCTCTTTTGGGGCTCAAGGACCTGGCATTAAGCAAGCAGTGGGGAGCAAAGCTAGAGGTGAGACAGCATTCTGTCCATCTCTCTGGCTGGCTAACCCTGAGTGACAGGATTGAGGCTAAGCAAAGGGCAGGAGCAAAGCCTGGCCAACAAGGTAGACTTCACATATATCACTGAAGTTCAGAGGTGAATGGAGGCAAGAATATCTATAGAACAGGGATGTCTGTGGGCCCATCCCCACCCGTATTCCACAGGTTCCAGCCAACCCTACCCCCCAAAAAAAGGCTGGGTAAGGAAGTGGGGAAGGGGAAGGTGGAAAGAATTTCCTCAAACGTTCAGTTGCCTCCTTCTGAACACAGGTCCCCACACAGGCCCCCAAGCCAGCTGCACCAAGGAAGCACTCCCCTAGAGCCTTCCTCCTTGATGCTCATTACCAAGTATAGAGGAAAAAACAAACAGCAAAGGAAGAACAGAGGGTTCAGTTTTAATTCCTCAACACTGTACCTTAGTTTCTACCTTTATTCCCAGAACCTGAACAACAAAAAAGTAAAACAAAAAATTAAAATGAGCAACTTTGGTATAATCAAATAATTAAGTAAGTGCCTAGAAGTCTCATCATATGTATCCCCTGCCCTGCTAAGCCTTGTCTGGCCCAGCCCCAGACTAGCCAGGGCTCCATGAGGGGCCAGTTCCTGACAGAAGCTGACTTCCACATCGGCACCCTCCTACCACCTTCCAAGCCCCTGTTCCCTGGGCAAAAGCTGTCCAGATCCCCACCTTGGTGTTGAAGTACTGGAAGACATTCCTGAGTATGTCGGACTCAATCCTAGCCAGCACCAGTTCTTGAGGGGCATGCATTGCCACTTGCCCATAGCATAGGATTAGTGTGCTTTTGACTTTGTCCACTTCAGTATCACTGCGGTCCTGACAGGACAGAGGAGGATCAACAAACACTCAGAACACACATCAGCTGTTCTGTCTTCCCGGGGTTGCCCCCAATTCCCATAAACCCCCCCCCAAAGAAAGAAAAGATGGAGAAAAAAGGAAGTGAGAAAAGTTGTTTTCAAGTAGGCCAGAGACTATTCAATCAACTCAAATATTACTGGGATAGTAGAAAGTGAATCTCCTTTTTAGGAGAAATCCCACTCTATCTAAACACTGATGGACAGGTTATCTCTATTCAAGTGCTTAAGGTCTGGAAAATATAAATGAGAAGTACAGGAGAGGCCTGTAGGGAAGTACAGAGGAATACAGGGGAGATCTAAGGAAGGAGGAAGAAGGCTGCAAAAATGATCTGCCTCCATTAAAGCAGAAGGATGTAGTGGAGAACAGGAATAGCAAAAAAACCTAAATCACAGCTGGTGGGCAAAGGAAGACAGCAAATTATCATCTCAGAAGCAGTGTGGAATGGTGGAAAAAGAACTAAATTAAAAGTCAGGAAGCTGGGATTACTTAGCCCTGTACTCACTAGTTCTGATGTTAAGAAAGCCAGTTCCCCTTCTCTGATCCTGTGCCCTCATCTCTGAAATTAAGCAGTTGAACTAGACCAGGAGTTGTTTTTTTTTTCCTATCACAGACCCCTTTGGTAATCAAACTGCTGAAATCTTTGGACCCTTCCTCTCAGAATCATGTTTTTAAATGCATAAAATACATCAGATCATAAAGGAAACTATAGTGAAATACAGTTGTCAAGATATTTTTAAAAACAAGTTCACAGACCCCAAGTAAGAACCCTGAACTAGATGATCACTAAGGTTCTTTGAGCTTTAAGACATGAGGAAGTAGGAAGCATAGTCAAAGGGTAAAACACTGGGAGAATCTCATCTGAGAAAACAGTCCCTTACTTGTCAGTGGGGTCTGATTCCTGCAGGGACTCCTGACTTATATCAAGTGCTAAATTCTCTCTCCCTTGGGGATGAAACAGGGACAATAATGTGGTTTAATACTAAAGGCAGCTAGGTGGTACAGTGGATAGAGTGCCAGGCCTAGAATCAGACTCATCCTTCTAAGTTCAAATCCAGCTTCAGACACTTCCTAGCTGTGACCTTATACAAGTCTCTTGCTCCAGTTTCCACATCTGTTAAATGAGCTGGCAAAGGAAATGGCAAACCGATCCAGTATCTTTGCCAAGAAAACCCCAAATGGGAACATGAGGAGTTGGACATGACTCAACAACAACATTCCTTTTGGCCACCAGAAGGCATAGACTGATAAGCAAAATTCTGGCAGTCTATTCCCAAATCAAGACTGTCATGGAGTCTTTGCAAGAGGGGAAAGAAAGACCTTAGGAAGAGGTTTTGGCAGCCTAAGAAATCCCCGCTGAGCAGTCCTAACCCTGAAAACAAGGATAGAGGGCCAAGAGCCAACAACTGATGAGTATCTTCTCACTGCCCACAGCTATTCTGGGATCTCAGGAAGAGTCTTCTGTCTAATGGCAGTGTCCATATTGGGGGTACTCCAAGGGTCCTCACTAACTCATTCTCAGATTACCAGCAGTCATAGAAAGAGCTGGACCTGAAACATCAAGGACTGTTTCTTCTCATTCCTAAGGAAGGTAATTCATATTCTGTGTTCCACTCAAACCAAAAGGGCTTGGATGATACCACAAAACCATCTTCTAGGGTCTCCCTAGAAATGAAGCCTAGCTCATCAATCTGTTCAGTGAGGGCTTAAACTTGGCTCTACCTCATTTGTATGGATTAATCACTCACTCTTTCTGACTCTTTGTAAATCAGTTTCCCCAGATAGGAAAAGAGGACAAAATGGGTATTGCAAGTGTAAATGATATAAAAGATGAGGCAAAAAGCTGGCAAAACAATAAAGTTATACCATATGTAGAAGAGCTGGGAACACACTCGGATTCTGGGGACCTAAGGCCAAGGCAAGCAAGATAAATCTTCCTCCACCAGTATTTATCACTCTTTCCAATTCACCTTCTGAAAATTAACTACATACCTTAAAAATGTTAAATATGCCCACAGATTTCCTGAAGATGTCCGATTTCACAAAGTCCTCCAGTTTTATCAGGGTGTCATCCAGGTGACTGATAGCACAAATTCCAAAGCCACAGGCCAGCCCCTGAGGATGGCAAATACATACAGAGTCAGGAGGGAAAGGTGCTTAATGTGCCAGCCTAGGTTTTCTGTCCAAGTTGACCAGCCCTGAAACCATTCTCCTTGGCCCCACAAGAAGGACTGCTGGGACTCCCTGCCTTCTAAGGGAACAAGCTCTTTTTACTACCCAATGTAATACCTCATCCAAGACTGAGTTACCCTTTTGAGATTTCTATCTATGTCTATGACTATGAAATTGTCTATGAGGCAATGTATCCTCTATAAACAGCTTCCCCAAAGGAAATACAATAATAGCAACTGTCAGGAGTAACTCAGTAACTCTCCAAGATTCCTCTTAGTTGCTCATATGGACACCCACTAGCTAAAAAAGAATGGGGATTATAAGAACTACACACATTTGCCCTGAAGGCAGCTGACCAAAGAGGTGGGAGGAGGGGAAAAATATGAAAGAGACAGTAATCCTCTATTCCGAGGATCAGCAAATTTTGTAGTATATATGCTTCTTCCATACAGCCTGGGAAAGGGTCTTACCTTTTTTTTTTAAATTATGGAAGGAAAATGATGAAATACTCAGTAAAGGAAGAACTCAAAGTTCTCCTTTAATCATATCAGTTCAGAGGTGAGAGAGGGCCCTGAGTGATTACACTCCTGGGGCCCTTTCTGCAAATTTTCTAAGTACAAAATGCCACTCTTAGTTTTTTCATTTATCTGAGAGGTTAATTTTTAGGGAAAACAAATGGGAGAGGGGAAGGAGGAGTTAATGGTATAGGAGATTTTAAAGAATCTGAGCCTGGGGATGGGACAATGAAATTTATTACTCAAAGGATGAGAACATCAAGTTAGTACAATTAGGATAGAAAGGGAGCATGCTCATCATCCTCAATTTTAACACATACAATCTTGAAAGATAGAGGAAAAACAGGAATAATAGAAGGGCTGGCCCAGACCTAGACATTTTTGGCTTCTAGAAACTTTTAAAAAAAGAAAAAGTCCCAGTACCTCCCTTTCGGCTTCTTCTTGGTACCGCGCTGTCTCAAGAAGTTCCTGAAGATGTTTTCTCACTATCTCCTTATTTGAAGTAGCCCCTAGTGTAGTTCCTATGCATTTATACAGGAAGTTCTGGAAACAAAGTATGACATTTGCTTAAATTATAGATCTCAAAGCTTCTATACAACCCCTTACTAGAAAAAGGAAATCAGACCTCAGACATGGTTTCACACTTAGGAGAATCACCTTTAGAAGCTGTCTCATGCTTATCTCTACTCTCTAGCTCATGCCACTTCTAGGATTGGAAAAGGCAGGCCTGAGTTATCACTTAAGGATGTAAGGGTTTGTAGTTTCCTGTACTTAGCTTCCTGAGTATACAGGAAAGAGAAGAGGAAACTCCAGGTTAGGAAACTCCAAGCAAGCCAAACAGGTAAAGCGGTGGGATGTGCGTGTATGTGTGTGTATGCGCACGCGCATAGAAGATAGAGGAGAGGAAATAGTGGTTATGCCCCTATGCTGCAGCAAAGGAAGGTCAAAGCTCCAGAGAACCCAGAACATTTTAGAAAATTCAATCTTTTCATTTACACATAACACACACACACACACACACACACACACACACACACACACACAAATGGAACAAGGACCTCCTTATTCCTGACTGTCTGTGACACTTTATAACGGTCATGTGATGGTCTCTTCCAGGGAGGGATGAGTTAATTACTTGGATAGACGTTAAATGGGAAAGTGTTCTTATAATGTGTGTGTAGAGTACAGCAAGAAGGAAGTCCTCTGCCAAGGACAAAGTGACTAGACTCATTCTATATTGCCCCAGAGAGAACTAAGATGAATGTTGTAAGCTAGAGGGAGGCAAATTTCAACTCAATATAGGAAAAGTATTCTGAACAGTTAGAACTCTTTAATCATGGGATAAGATGCCTTCACAAGGTAATGGTGAGCCAAGACCTCACCAATGATTAGGAGACTTCTCAACAGACTAAATAGTGAGCTTTGGATAGAAATGTGGGGAAAATAATTTTTATTCAGAGCATCCGTAGGTGGGATGGGACACTGAGGTGATAAGTAAAATCATATCAGAAGGAAATGTTAACTAGAAAGGCTAAGTTTAGCAAGTTTTAAGCCCCCTGGTCTCTGCTATGTAGAATTGTTTTTGCTACCTAAACCTCACTCTGTTAAGTTTTCCTTGCCCATAAAAACACCCTAAGAAAAGTATAGTTATAGCATGAAGTTTGTGGTAACAGGTAAAGCCCTCTTCTCTTCTCTCTTTAGCTTTTCCCCCTGGTGATCTCAATCCCTTCAGTGTCTTCAATGGACACTTGTTTGCAGATGATTTATTTACTTCTTTCAAATCTCCCCTATACCCCAGTTCCAAATCTCCAACAACCTATGAGATAGCTACACCTGAAAATCCCATCAGCATCAATGATGTCTTTTTAAGGGCAGCTGTCAAAGAGAGCAATGGGAACTTGCCAACCAAATTAGACTTAAGACATATATAAAGATGACAGAACCAGCTGGCTACTGAAGATGAACACAAAAGCATAACATGATAATGTCAGAAGGAGGTCAGGAATGCTACAGTGGATAAGTAGGCCCTCAACAAAAATCTCTCTCCAACCTACCTTTCCAGTCTTAGTCTATGCAATACTTAATATACTTATTATTATATTCAAACATTCCATGTTCCTACCAAACTGGACTGCTGTGCCTTGATATCATCCTGTAGTCTACTACTCCTCTGCTATATATTTGCATAGTCAATACCTCATGCCTGAAATGTACTCCATTTATAACTCTGCCCGTATGCCTCTTCAACAAGCATTTACTAAGAGCATAGGCACTGTGCTAGGCTAAATGCTGAGAGAAATAATCTTTTACAGCAGAGAATACCCCCTTCCCAGCCAGGGTCCAGGGCTGCTTTCTTTCATTATCTAATGCAGTATCAAACTTCCTTGATCTCACAATTTGTACCATGTTGGTGACTCATTCAAAGCATGCCATTCTAATTAACTGAAGTCTGGTTCTAAAAAGGAAATTTATGTCCTCTTCAATCCAAAGAAAGCCAGTAGTAAAGAAAGGAAGTCAAGGAGCACCAGGATTGGTGCTCCTCAACAGAACTTGAACCCAGGAAGACAGATTCTCATTCTTTCTCAAAAAGCCACTGCCCAATACCATTGCCATTTTAACTTCCAACCTCCTAGTAATTGGGAGTCTACACACTAGCTAACTGAACTTCCCTTGCCCCTACAATATAGTTTCCCTCCTTTCTACTCTACTGAACATGCCCTCCAAGGTTACAACTTACTTTTCTTCAATCCAATGGCCTTTTCTCAGTCTTTACTATCATTGACTTTTCTGTAGTTTTTAAGACAATTATTTAGCTACTTAATCAGTCAAACCTACATTCTAGGCCCTCTGTTTCAGACCTTTAACATCGCTTCTTTCTTTGATTCAGAGAATCATAGGATTCAAACTGGAAGGGACCACGGAAGTAATCTAGTTTAAGCAGCACCTGAAAGGAATCCTAAGTATAATGCCCTAGTCTCTGATTGCAAAAGAAGAATCCACCACCTCTCAAGGTAACCTAGTCTACTGTTGGGACAGCTCTAATTGTTTGGAAGCTTTTCCATTGTTGTTTTTGTCATTCTGTTGTTTCACGTCTGATATTTCATGACCCCACCTGGGGTTTTCTTGACAAAAGACACTAGAGTGGTTTGTCCATTCCTTCTCCAGCTCATTTTACAGAGGAAGAAACCAAGGCAAATGGGTTAAGTGACTTGTCCAGGGTCACATACCTAGTAAGTGTGTGAGGCCAAATTTGAACTCAAGAAGATGAGTCTTTCTGACTCCAGGCCCAGCACTCTGTGCACTGTGGCACCTAGCTGCCCAAGTTTTCCCTTACATCAAGCCTAAATTTTACTGCAATTTATACCCAGTTCTGCCTTATGGAACCAAGTTAACAGGTCAAAATCCCTCTTCCACAAAATAGACTTTCAAATATATGAACATAACTTTCAGGTCTCTTGAGTCTTCTTTGCTCTAGGCTACATATTCTCAGTTTATTTACATAATCTCTATCCCAAGAGATTTCTGTAGCAACTAATACAGCTGACCACCTTAAATCAGATACTCTCTTTTCCCTCAATTTATATGATATATAGGTATCCCCCCCCACATTATAGAGGTTTGGTGGCACCCCTGGAAAATCTGTGTAAAATTTTTTGACCCTCCCTTTGTGCTAAATAATTTTTTCTTCTTTCTTTTCTAGGGTGTTTACTGTACTTTATTGTAAAACCTGGATTAAGTATTTGGCCATGGGCTATATTACACAATACTATACATATATTTTATGTATTTCTGAGTTTCTAAACCTTTTCTGTGTTGTCTGCTAGCCTCCACATATCATATGTGCCTTCCACAAAGCTCCCAGACAATTTCCATTTAATTTCTTATGCTGACCTAAGATACACTAAAACCATCATGGGGCAAATTGCAATGTGGAAGGGGTAACTGCATTTTTTGGTTCTTTTGTCTCACTGCCTTTTCTTGGTCTTCTTTGAGGGTTTGTTTTCCTTATCCAATGCTCTAAATATTGACATCCCTAAAGTTCTGTCCACACTCATTTGTTTTCTCTATATCTTTCTTTCTTTGCAAACTTATATCTTCCAATGGCTTTATCATCTATCTCTATGCAGATGGCTTTCAAATCTGTTATCTCCAGCCCCAATCAATCTCACTCCTTTGTTATAGCTTAATGTTTTGAATTGCCTGCTGGACATCTCTATCTAAATGTCCAACTGGCAGCTGAAAATGGACATATCTAGAATCAAAGTCCCCATCTCAGAAAGTCCTCTCTTCCCTCAAGGCTCAGTTTGGAAATCACCTTTTCCATGAAGCCATTCCCAACCAAAAATGATTTCCGCATATCAAATATTTCTAGAGCACTTATTCTGGATCTCTATTTTGCCCTTATTACATTCTATTCTGCATCCTACTTAACTATATATTTGTATCATAGGTACATGTTCCTTGAGGTCAAGAATAGTACTGTTTTTCTTCTTTACATCCCCAATACCATAACAAAGTAAGTCTTTAATAGATGTTTTTTAAATTGAATTGGGGGCAGAACTAGTATAACCTGGGTTAATAGCAGTAGGGGCCTTTTGGGTCCTGAAGTGCATGATTCTAATACAAGACTGGTTGAGTTACTCATTTGCATCCATACAGAACTAATAATTTCCATACAGAGAGAGATATGAAGGAAGTCCTGGGCCAAAGAAACAGGGTCCTGAAGGCAATTAAGAGAAGAAACTGGTGCCCTGGGAAGGTGAGGTTCTCAGGAGGATCCATGACTTGGGGAGAATCTTTTATAAACTATGACAGAATTAGTGGGATGAAGCCCTACTCTGTATCACAAGAGAATGTCAGTCAAGTTTCACACAGTACAAATGTACAGGACAGAAGGAACACGCAGCAAAATCTGAATCAGCAAGAAACAAAAGAAGTGGTTTCCATTGGGCCTACTTTAAGTAATATGGTCTAGTCAACAGCATGGTAATAGCAGTAGATTTTTCTGTGGACTAGACTGTGGGCTGAGGTTTGGGCTTCTTTTAGGGGTCCATTCCCCCTCTCAATCTACCCCCCAAGCCCCGCAAAACAGTATATAGACTAGAAAGAGCAAAATGCACCAGATATAGCAAAAACAGACCTTCTCCAGAGGCGTTCCATTATAGCAGTTCAGCTGTTTACACATCTCCAAACTCAGCTGGCAAATCCACGTGTTATCAGATACAATCATAAGGGTATCCCGGAGGAACTGCAAACACATAATAGACACCAATGCAAACTGCTTGGGGAGCAGTAAAGCCAGAATATCTGTTCACTCTCAAAGACCACTCCCCACACTCAACAATAGCAGTTAATATCACAAGCTCTGTGCCATAGTGAATTGTCAAAGTCACAAGAGCTTTTTAGAATATCTGTCTTCAGCATCCCTGAAGTGCTAGAAAATGCTTAGTAGGATAGTACTGGCCAGCAATCAAACATTTATTTAAGCACCAGGCACTGTGCTAAATGTTGGGATACAAAAACAGGCATAAGACAGGCCCTGCCCTCAAGGACCCTGCAATCTGATAATGGACAACATGCAAACAAATATATACAAGGAAAGCTATATACAGATAACTAGGAAATAATCAAGAGGAAAAGCACTAGAATTAAAGAGTCTTCTTGTAGAAGGTGAGATTTTAGTTGAGACTTAAAGGAAGCTAGGAAAGTCAGTAGTCAGAGTGGAGGAGGGAGAGTGTTCCAGGCAAGGCGGACAGCCAGAGAAAATGCCCAGAGCTCAGAGATGTAGTGTCTCATTCATGGAACATCGAGGAGGAGAGTGTCATTCCTCCTAAATCAGGCCTCAACCTAGGCCTCAGGAGCTGCCCAGCCCTGTATAAAAGGTGGACCCTTATGTATTTATGAGGAGAGCCTCAAGAAAGTGAGTAGCAGGATGAAATCATAACTTCCCTTCTCTGAATTCTTCACATCTCCAAAAGTAAACCTTCTTTAGTATCATAGCTAGCCTCAATACGATCTCTGCCACATAAAGGGGTTTGTTGTAATTTCAAGTTGGCAAGACAGAGAAGAAACAGGGGAAGGTAGCATTATAAAGCCTGGTACAGCCACAAGGCCTTCTCCAAGCTCATCTTTCCAGGTATGCACAGAAGCATCTCCTCATTTCCCACCTGGCTGAACACTTTGGGACTTCTCTGACTTTTCCACTAGTCTTACATATACCTTTCCTGCTCCCATTCCCTTTTAGCTTCCTTTTGTGTACTTCTGTTGCTGTTGTTCAGGAGTTTTAGTCATGTCTGGCTCTCTGACACCCCATTTGGGTTTTTTTTGGCAAAGATACTGGAGTGGTTTGCTATGTCCTCCTCTAGCTCATTTTACAGATGAGGAAACCAAGGCAAACAGGGTTAAGTGACATGCCCAGGGTCACACAGCTAGTAAGTGGGTGAGGTCAGATTTGAACTCAGGAAGGTAAATCTTCCTGATTCCAGGCCTGGCACTCTATCCCCTAGCTGCCCTGTGTGCACTATCTTTCCCCGTTAGAATATAAGCTCCGTGAAGTCACAGACTATCTTTTTTTGCATTTGTATCCTCATGCTTAGCACAGTGTCTTGTACATCACAGATGCTTAATAAACATTGATTGACTAATTGATTGAATGTCTTCCCCTACTTCAGGGAACAGGAACTGGAGACCCAGATGTGGCCACTTGTCCAGTGTCACAGAGCAAGTTAATGGTACAGATGTAAATCCAAGTTGTTTAGCTCCTTATACTGAGAGATCAGCCTGCTATGTCATGCCGGCCTCCCTCCAGGAGTATCCCCTCAGGCTCTGTTCCAGGTCAGTTGGGATGGGGTGGTGGGAGAACTTGTCCTCTGGTCTGCTGACCTCCCTTATAAGAAAAGATTTGGTATGCCTCATTTCCTTCTTCTAGGACACCAATTTACACTTCTTTCCAACAACTGGTCTTACTAATACCATTTAGCAGGGTTAGGGGGAAAGTAAAGGAACAGAGTAATCTACCCTATAGGGGGATAGCAAATTCTTGCCTTGTCCCATTAACTCTACCCCCCATGAAAAAGATGCCTAGGTGGCTAGCCCCCATAGCTATTTTCCATCATTGCCGGTAGCTTGTTTCCCTGATGAACAGTTCCTCTTGGTTGATGCCCGACATAATTCAAATCCATGCAATGCTTTAAAGTTTATAAAGCACTTTCTTCATGATAACTCTATCACATACATAATTCAAATATTATTAACTCCCATTCTAAGAACATGGAAACAGATTCAGATAAATTGAATGACTTGTCCACAGCCACACTCCTAATTAACTAAGAGCTGGAGTCAGCATTTAAACTCTGGTCCCTTAACTCTCAAATATAATGTTCTTTCCACTATAACACACTGCCTTTAAAAGCTCTCCTTTCTCACAGTCTCCTCCCTTTCTTTTTCCATCAGAAGATAAAGCATCCTTTCCTATTTCCTACCATCAGCAGCTTCTCTTCCCACTCCTTCTGAGACAGGGTTTCTTCATTGTGTTCTGAAATAATAATTCAGTTAGACTGGATGGAGGGACTGACCACAGCCATTCATAAACATAGACAGGCTCTCCCCTGACCCCAGCTACCCAACCCCGGTTCACCCACTACCCTCGAGGGAGATCAAAGGAGAACTCTATAGCCAAATCTATCCCACTTGATCTAGGGTTTATTTTAAAACTATCATTCCAAGGTGCCAGTTAAAGCACTGAGAGGCTATTCAAGGATATACTCCTTATGGGAATCCCGCTAAACTCCATAAAAATTAGGCACTGCATTGAACAGGTACAGTTCTCCCCTTTCCCTCAGGTCCTTCCCTCTTTTCTTCCTCCCCATCCTCTACCTATGTAAGCTTTACCTTCCAGATAGTTTACTAAGGGAGGGATAGTTTTCTTCCAACGCTGCCCCAATAGTGGATGGATATTAAGGTGCAAAACATTCAGCAGCCGTAGAGAGGCTGCTCCTCTGCCCTCCCCCAGGTAAGGGTGTGAAGATACAATCTGTGAAGAAGAGAAAGAAAATCAAAATCAGAAACTGTAAGCTCTGAGCAAGAACTTGATGTTGGATGCTCACAAATTCTCCTGGCTGAGATCCTAATCTCATGCCCAGGGTAAACAAAGCTTAGAAGAATATCAAGAGAAGCAATGACATACAGGGAAATTATAATCCATAGTCCAACTTCCTTCAGAAGCAGATGAAGTCTAGTCAGTGAGTCCATAAGAGTCCACTAAGTCTACCTCACTACCCTCTCCAAAGAAAAGAAAATACCCAGTTCCTTTGGAAGCTTCAAGGTTAAGCCATACTTACCAAGAGTCTTGTAGTTAAAGCAAAGGGAGATGGAAGGTTTACTGAAAAAGAGAAATAAACACAAAAACATTCACTTAACTAAATATGAACTCCAACATCTTCTCCTTTCTTGTTTCCTCCCCCCTTTTCTCAGTGCTTAGCAAAAACACTTGGCACATGATAAGGGCTTAAAAATTGCTCATTCCCTTCCTTCCTACCCCACACCCTGAAAACAAACAAACAAACAAACAAACAAACCAGTCTTCGGCTTGTGACTGGATATGCCTGAAGTTTATAAGCAGCTTAATTCTATGGGCTGAGGTGGTACAAACGGTACAAACCATTTGAATCATACTGAATGAGGAATGAATTCTCCCCCTCCTCCTGCCTCTTCATAGCCAGATGCATGAGACTCTTGCAGAGTGGTGTCAGGGCATTAGTGAACTGGACAGGGATTAGGAACTCCAGAAGGTATGGCCAAAGAACCTGCATGGGGACAAAACACCCAGGTGACAGAGCATCCTTCCCAAAGAAGCAGGCTTCTATGGACTTTTCCTATAATTTTACCTTTGGTAACACCACATGGCTTCACCCTGCATTTGACAGGTAAAGATCTACAGCTAGTCTTTACAGTCAATGGCAGCACTACACAACATACAGCCCATGGGCCACTTGTGACCAGCCAAAGTGGCCTGCATGTCGGATGCTGTGTAGGCCTCTTTTACATTCTCTATGTTTTTCACAGGCTGCCTGAAAACAGTGCACAGGACTCTTACGGCCCATGATGTTGCACAGGCCTGGTCAATGGCCAACAAATAGGACTTTAAAAATAAGCACTATCAGCTACCTAAGACTCAGGAATTATTTCATTATAGAAAATTAAGCATTACTTCATAAAGCTAGAGGAAATTATGAAATTCATCTGGAGGGGAAAAAAAGGCCAAGGACCTCAGGAGAAAAAAATTTTAAAAATGGGAGAAAAAGGGGACCTATTGTAGCAGTTCTCAAATTATACTAAGAAGTAATAATCATCAGAATGACTTGGTACTGATTAAAAATGAGAGGTCCACCAGTGAAATAGATTAGGTATGCAACATTCAGTAGCAAACAACCCTAGTAGCTTACTGTTTGATAAATCCAAAGGTCCAAATACTAGGTTAAAGGTTCACTATTAAGACTTTTAAAAACCACTCAGAATCACAGAAAGGAGTCTGGCAGAAACTAAGTACAGATCAACACCTCACGCTATATACCAAGATAAGCTTAAAAGGGTTACATGACTTAGACATAAAGAAATACATTATAGAGGCAGAGTCAAGATGGCAGCATAGAAGCAGGAAAACTCCATGGCTCCCCCCATAACCACCTCAAATACCTATGAAATATGACTCTAAACAAATTTTAGAGCTACAGAACCCACAAAGTGACAGAGAAACAAAGCTCCCACTGAAGGCAGCCTGGTAGGTAGACGGGAAGGGTTCATCACAACACACTGGGAGCCTAGCCCAGTCCTGTGATAAGCCTGAGGTTTTAGCCCCAGGGCAGCCTGGATCAGCCATGGCTGGAGCATTAGGGAGAGTGGATCACCAGCAGCTGTGGCAGTTTCCAGAATCATCAACTTATAAATGCCAAAGACAAAGTAAAAGGTCAGTGGAACTTGGCTGGATTTTGGGGGGATGGAGGAGCAGGTCTGGCCCTCTGCCCCCAAAGCCAGAAGCATGGAAGCAGCAGCTCTGCAGCTGTCTCCACATGGCTGCTTCAGAGCTCCTGGCCTGCAGATCGTAGTGGGGCCAATTGACCATTCAGAGTCTATATGCTCTTGCTTTAACCTGCCAGGATCAGGATCGTGGTCTGGGGTGGTGGTCCTGAGGTGAGTGACCAGTGAGCCAAAGCCTATGGGGGCTGTAGAGATGACAGACTCCTAATAGCTCTGGCAGCTGCGAACACCCCAGCAATTTGGGACAAGGCTCTCCCCTCTGGAAGCAGAGTTCCGCTGTGGCAAAGAGATCAAAAAATTGAGTGGCAACATGAACAAGCAAAGGAAGCAAAGCAAGCACAGCCATCCAACTTTAGATTGCTTTTTTGAGGACAAACAGGATCAAAGCATGGAATGGGAGGAAGACAACACAGTCAGAACTCCTGCACCAAAAGCTTTCAGGAAGAATATAAACTGGTTACAGGCCATGGAGGAGTTCAAGAAGGATTCTGAAAATCAAGTAAGAAAAGTGGAGGAAAAATTGGGAAGAGAAATGAGAATGATGCAAGAAAATCATGAAAAGGGAGTCAACAACCTGACTGAAGAAAATAACACCTTAAAAAATAGACTCACTCAAATGGCTAAAGAGGCCCAAAAAGTCAATGAGGAGAAGAATGCCTTAAAAAGCCAAATTTGCCAAATGGAAAAAGAATTTCAAAAACTCACTGAAGAGAATAATTGCTTCAGAATTAGATTAGAGCAAATAGAAGTGAATGACTTTATGAGA
>CM053580.1:524277195-524314784 GCA_028627135.1 Pseudochirops cupreus
CAGGATCTAGCAGCTTCTACATTAAGGGACTGAAGGGCCTGGAATATGATATTCCAGAGATCAAAGGAGCTAGGATTAAAACCAAGAATCACCTACCCAGCAAAACTGAGTATAATGTTTCAGGGGAAACTATGGTCATTCAACGAGGTGGAGGACTTTCAAGCATTCTTGATGGAAAAACCAGAGCTGAATAGAAAATCTGACATTCAAATACAAGAAGCATGAGAAGGTAAACATGGAAAAGAAATCATAAGGAACTTATCAAAGTTGAACTATTTACATACCTACATGGAAAAACAATAATTGTAACTTATGAAACTTTTCTTTATGAGGATAGTTGAATGGAATATAAATGTGTATATATTTATACATATACATATGTCTATATAGGAGGGTATATATGCGTATGAATACATATGTGAGTGTGTGTATATATGTGTATATATGTGTAGGGTATACATAGACAGAGGACACAGGATCAACTGAATAGGAAGGGATGATATTTTCAAAGGGGAAATTGAGAGGTGAGGGAGGAATATAATGAGAGGAGATGGGGAGAGTCAGAATGGGGTTAATTATCTCATATAGAAGAGGCAAGGGATAATTGTTACAATGGAGGGGAAGAACAGGAAGGCAAAAGGGAATGGGTCAACCTTACTCTCACTGAATTTGGCTTAGGGAGGGAGTGACATACACTCTAAATTGGGTATCTTGCCCTACAGGAGAGTAGGGGGGAAGGGGATGAGAGGGGAGATGACGGAGGGGAGGGCAGGTTGGGGCAGAGGGTAGTTAGAAGCACACACTTTTGTAAAGGGACAGAGAAAAAGTAGAGAATAGAACAAGTGGGGGGTGGGATAGGATGGAGGGAAATACAGTCAGTCTTTCACAATATATCCACTATGGAAATGTTTTGTGTAACTACACATGTACAATTCATATTGAATTGCTTATCTTCCCAGTAAGGGTGGGTGACAAAGGAGGAAGGGAAAGAATCTGGAATTCAAAGTTTTAAAATGAAATGTTTAAATATACACACACACACACACAAATATATATACATATATATAATTTACATGCAACTGGAAAATAAGATATTCAGGCACTGGGGTAGGGAGATCCATCTTGCCCTACTGGAAAGTCAGAAGGGTGATGGGGGAGGATATAGGAGAGAGCAGACTGAGGGAGGAGGTATACAGTGGGATCGCTGTTTTGGGGTGGTGGGTAGGAGAAAGATGGGGAGAAAATTTGTAACTCAGTATCTTGTGGAAATGAATGATGTAAATTAAAACAAACAAAAGTTAATTTAAAAAAAAGAGATACATTATAAACAACTTAGAGAACTGAAGAAGAATTATCTTTCAGATCTGTAAATAGGGGGAGAGATCACAACTAAACAAGAAAGGATCAACAAAAATAAGTGAGAGAATTTTGATTTCACAAAAATCAAAAAAATCTTCTGCACAAATAAAGTCAATGCCCTGAAATTAGTAGAGAATTGTAACTGGGAGAAACGTCTTTGCAGCAAGTTTCTCTGATAAAGATTTCATTTCCAAGATATATAAAGATCTGATCCAAATTCATAAGTATAAGAGCTATCACTCAATTGATAAATGGTCAAAAAATGTGAATAGACAGTTTTCAGAGGAAGAAATCTGAACTATCAACTAGCATTTGAAAAACTATATCAAATCACTAATAAGAGAAATGCAAATTAAAGCAACTCAGAAAACACAGACATTAATTCCCTGTTGTTGTTGTGAAGGCAATTCAGAACAATAACATAAAAGTTACTAAATTGTGCATTTCCTTTGACTCAGGTAAACCATAGTCATAAGCCTATGCATACATCCCAAAGAGATCAAAGTAACAGTAAAAGGACTCGTATGTACAAAAAAAATAGCAGCTCTTTTTGTGGTGGCAAAGAACCAGAAACACAGGGGCTGCTCATTAACTGGGGAATGGCTGAACAAATTATAATATGAAAATAATGGAATACTATTGTGTTGTAAGAAAAGACAAAAGGGATTGTGTCTCAGAGAAAATTGGGAAAACTTGCATGAAGTGATAGCAGAGTAAAGTGAACAGAACTAGGAGAACAATAGATACAATGCTAACAACATAAGAGAGAAAAACAACTTTGGATCTACTTCCTTGAAAGAGAAGTAAAGGACTGAAGGTACAGAGTGCAACATATACTTCTGGATATGGCCAGTGTGAGAATTCATTAAAAGGGTTTTATTTTTCAGTGACATGGAAGATAGGAAGAAAGAAAATCAATTAATTTTTTAAAATAAATATACAATGCTATTTGAGAAAAGCTGGCCTCTGTAACTATCTGTGTGACTTTAATCTGACTGCTTTTTCATGTTCCTACATGGTTCACTCTGTGGTAAAATATTAATTTTTTTTAAACAGGAAGAGGAAAAGCTAATGATGGATATGTTGAGTTTAAGATGCCTGTTGGACATCTATGAGGAGAGGTCTAGCAGGCAATTGGAGATGTGGGACTGGGGCTCACAAGAGAGATGATAAATGAACATAAATATGGGAGTCATCTGCAGAGATGTTGGCTAAGACCATGGCAGTGGATGAGATCACAGAAAATAAAAAAGAAAATAAAAGAAGGTCCATCATCTGAGGCAAACCTACAGGTTATCCTACCTCAATGTGGAATAATGGAAAGAAAATAAGTTAAGACAGGATCTGAGAACAAATTTAGCATTTCTGGGCTCTTGTACAAGATGACATGCATCTAACATGGGCTAATAAAAATATACTTGCCAGGAGTATTAACAAATCAAACTAAAAGGGCTTTAAGTAAACAAACAAAAACAAAACAAAAGGAAGAAAACTGAGTAGGAATATCCACCAAGTTAAGTACCAAAAATATAAGAATATTCGAATGGTTGTACTGAGTCACAGCTCCATCAACAAGGAGGCAGTATGCACGGCCTACTTCGCACTGACTGCTGTCGTTTCCTGTCATCGCTTCCCATTTGCCGGGCCTGAGATGAAGTGTTATGAGTTCTTTCCACGTTTATTCTCTCACTGCGATTTGGAGCACCCTTTTATATAGTTCTTGATAGTTTGTAAGACTTTTGAGAATTATTTGTTCACATCTTTTGACCACCTATCTAATAGGAAATGGCTTTTGATCATTCGTGTGCATGTGTGTGTGCGTGTGTGTGCGTGTGTGTGTTTGCTTTTATATATCTGCAATAAAAACTCTTATCTGAGAAATTTTATACTGGCCCCAAGCTTCCCATAATAGCAAAGATCCATATTTTTATTTTATTTTTTTTTAGTTTTTTTAAAAAATTTTTATTTTTTTGCTTTTTGGAGGGGAGAAGGTAGGGCAATTGGGATTAAGTGACTTGCCCAAGGTCACATGGCTAGTTTTTGTGTTGAGTGTCTGAGGCTGGATTTGAACTTGGGTCCTTCTGACTCTAGGGCCAGTGCTATTCACTGCTCCACCTAGCCGCCCCAAAAGACTTAAGCCACAAGGATTAGACTTTGTGGAATTTTTTTTTAAAGATCCATATTTTTAACACAGACATTTTGCAGATATTGCTCTACAGTAGAAGACCTGGTGGTACATCACTGCCCCTGAAAAATCAAGGACAAACATTACACAGAGCACAGTGGAAAGGTACATAGTGGGGTATGAGCAGGCTGCAACATATAATCGACAAAGGGATAGAGACAATTAGAAAAGATAAACTAGATGATTTTGATTCCATGAAATTGAAAAACTTCTTAAGAACCTAATGAAACTCAAAATAACACATGCTTAATAGGCCTTTTACTCAGACCCAGACTGAGGTGAGGAACTTGCAGAGCTCACACCCAGGGTGGTGGTGGGGCTAGGGAAGTGGGAATAGATTTTGCCCTGGATGAGACCACTTTTGGAGCACTGAAAGCCTGCAATGCCATAGCCTGACATGTCTCTGACAGTAACACAACATTCAATACCCCAGGAAAGGGACCAGCCCAAGCATTCCCTTCAGAAATATGCAGAGCCTGGCCCTAACACAAAGTCCAAAGTCAGGAAGTAGGCTGGAAGAATGAGCAAACAAACAGACAAAAAGAATCACACCATAATGGACTGTAATGGTGACAGGGATGTTCAAAACACTAATCCAGAAGAACTTCTACATGCAGCGCCTCAAAGTAAAGCGTAGCATAGTTTGTATAAATTCAACTTCAATTCCTGGAAGAGGTGCCACAAGAGTTTTTAAAAGTTTAAAATGGTTTTATAAATGAGAATACTAGAGGACAAAAACTAGGGGAAAATGAGACTATAGAAAAAAAGAATTGGAAAGGAAATTGACAGCTTGGCACAACAGGCATAACATCTTACTCGAGAAAAAAAAAACTCCCTAAAAATTAGAATGGACTAAATAGAAGCTATAACACCTGATACGACAAGAAATAGTAAAATAAAGTTCAAAATAAAAAAATAAAAGAAAATGTAAAGTACATCATAGCCAAAACAACTGATCTTAAAAACAAATCAAGGAGAGATAACTGAAGAATCACTGGACTACCTGCAAGCCATGACCACACACACACAAAAGTCTAGATCAGTGGTTCTCAACCTTCCTAATGTTGCTACGACCCTTTAATAGTCATATGTGAGCATGTCTGCATGTGGGCGGATCCATCTGGAGACAGATAGAGGAAGTTCCTAAGACCATGGGAAATATGTGTTTTCCGATGGTCTTAGGTGACCCCTGTGACCCTGTGAAAGGGCTGTTTGACCCCAAAGGGGTTGCGACCCACATGTTGAGAACTGCTGGTTTAGATAATTATATTTCAAGATACTGTAAAAGAAAATTATCCATACCTTTTGGTGGAAATAGAAAGAATACATTGGTTACCTCCTAAAAGAAACATTAAAATAAAAACTCCAAAATTCACAGCTTTCAGGTCAGAGAAAAAAATACTACAAATAGCCTCAAAGAATTCAAGTACTAGGGAGTCACAGGTTCACACACAGTTTAGCTGCCACCACTATAAAGGAAAACAGAGTTGAGAATGTGACATTCTAAAAGGTAAAGGATACAGGGCTAACAGTCAAGAATAACTTAATCTGTAAAACTGAGTACAATCAAACAAGGGGGGGAAATGGATCTTTGATGAAAAAGAGAACTTTCAAGCATTCCTGACAGAAAACCGAGCTACATATCAACTGTGAGGTGTGAACACAGAAATTAAGACACAAATAAAAGGGCAAATATAAAGGCCTTTGGGACAACCTTGCTTAGCTGAGGACCTTGCCAGGCTTTCTTTTTTCTAACGTAAACAGTATTTTATTTTTTTCCAATTGCATGTAAAGACAATTTTCAACATTCATTTTTATAAGATTCTGAGTTCCAAATTTTTCTCCTTCCCTTCCTCCCCAAGACAGCAAGCAATCTGATATAGATTGTACATGTGCAATCATGTAAAATATATTTCCACATTAGTCATGATGTGAAAGAAGAAACAGAACAAAATGGAAAACACACACAAAAAACAAAGAAAGTGAAAATAGTATGCTTTGCTCTACACGTAGACTCCATCAGTTTTTTCCCTGGATGTGGATAGCATTTTCCATCATAAGTATTTTGGAATTGTCTTGGATCATTGTATTGCCGAGAAGAGCCAAGTTCATCATAGCTGATCACCACATAATATTGCTGTTACTATGTACAATGTTCTCCTGGTTCTGCTGACTTCACTCAGCATCAGTTCGTGCAAGTCTTTCCAGGTTTTTCTGAGACCTAGCCGGGCTTTCTCTAAAATATGTTCTAGCCTCTACTGCTTCTTTTTTATGCAATGATGTTGTTTATAATCATCCATCATCCTTCTTTGTAAGATTTTGCAGACAAGTTCATCCTCTGAGCCAGCATCACCTTTGGCAGACAACTTTCTGTATTTGGCAAACATTTAACAACTAAAGTACTTTCTAAGCTTTTTTGGCCTCCTTGTTGTACTATTTAATAAACATTTATTCAATTTCTCAATGAAATAGTTTTTATTGGTGTCAGTGTCATTTGTGCCCTCAAATTCCTGTTTTATTCTCAATAGTTTGTTCAAATAATTCAGAGTTAAATGTTAATTGACTGTCATATCCTTCTCTCATTATTATTCTATCTTTTTCTTTATTATAAATTATGATCTTAGCTCAGATGAATCAATGATCTGTACCAGTTGGCTGAGACATCCAACAAATGCCCTTAATGAAAGGATTTACTCTGTGAAGTTTGGATTTAGTCCAAGGGCCACATCTGAGGACCTAGAGACTCATGTGTGGCCCTGACGCAGTGGGTTCCCCATCTCTGATATAGAAGCTTCTGTATCAACCCACAAATCTGTGAACTCTCTCATTTGTTTCTTCTGGACCATACTATCTCATATATTTTTCCCCATCCTTACCTTTTCCTACATGTGTAATGAAATCATCAGGCATCAGTGTGTTTTAACTTGACATGGAAATTATTATCAAGTTTTTCCTATAACTCCTCTAGCCCTTCATTCTCAGGAAAGGTTTGCGTGTAAGCTGTAAATATTTTTATGATGATCTTTTTTGCAAATATTTATAATTACTACTGCAATATATAATTACCAAATATCTTATGAAATTATATCTCTTGTAGTTTGAGTATAAAATAAAGCCTACTGCCAACAGTTCTTTTTCTTTGCCTTTCCAAAAAGTGGATCATTCCATTTATCTTTTCTTTCCTTCTTTCTTCTAGTTTTATCTAATATGATTCAGCTCCTCTAGTAATACATTCATTAGTCACCAGACAAGAATCTCACATTTACAGCATCAATAGTTACATTAACGATTGCTGATGGTCTAAAAACTATGTGATTCTTAGCACCCTCTGTCCTTACCACTGAAGTAAAAAGGATAGAAAACTTGGGAGAAAGTAACACTTCACTGTAATCTGTTATAGAAGAGGAGAGGAAATCTGCAAATATCCAAACATAGTCTCTAGGTATAGGGAGAAGAAATTTCAAAGAATCTAACAATTAAATTCTGGAGGCACAAAGGAAAATGAAGAAGATAATGGAGAAATCGACTAAAGGGATTGATGTGGACATAAAGAGAATTAACCAACAAACTTGGATTAAAAAACCTTAGAGAAGATGAAAGCAAGAGTACGTAAGTAAGCATGAATAGGACAGAGTCTAATAAGAATAGTGTCAGCAGTACTAAAAGCTCCCAATAAGCTGAGGCTGGTGTGGTATGCCAAAGACAAGTGAAGGTTTTTGATGTGTTTTCTTAAGCTACAGTAGGAAATGGAAATGGAAGGATGGTACAATGATAGTAGAGACATTCAATTCTTACAAGTCGCCAAGCCCAGAGAAACTGTATTTTCTAACACTGAAAGAACTGGTGTATGTGATTACTCACCTAACAAAAACCTTTGGAGATCACTGGTGCATGGAAGATACGCTGAAGGGCAAAAGTTGTTTTTGCTTTCAAAAGGGAGGAGTAGAGATTGTAAACTAGAGGCCAATAAGCCTGACTTTAATTTCTAGCCAAATTTAAAAATATATTATTAAAGGAATTGTTAATGAACATCTAGAAGAGAAGAAAGTGATGACAAAGAACCAGTATGGCTTCATAAAGGTCATGCCTAAATCATATACCACAGTAAACTCGAAATGTATATGTGATCTTAATATTTAAGGCCATACATAAAAAAGTTAGAAGAGAACAAGATCAGGAACCTTTCCCCACTCTAAGGAATGAATTCTTAACCAAACAAGGGATAAAGGCAATCATAAAGGATAAAATAAGTAATTTCAATTGTGTAAAATTGTAAGGTTTTTGTGTAAACAAGGTTTTGAAAGGTTTTTGTGTAAACAAAATTACATCAACTAGGAGAAGGAAAGAAAGCGATTGGGAAAAATCTCTGTATCAAATATCTCTGATTAGGAATTAAATAATTCAAGGCATATAGATAAGTAACAAAAACGTGTAAGAATGACAAAGGTCTCACATTTATGGTACCAACAGTCAAATTGGAGACCGTTGATGGTCTAAAGGTACCCCTATCCTAACCACTGAAGTAAAAGGGATGGAAATTCTGAGCAGAAATAACTACTCCATTTTGTAATTTGTTATAAAAGAGGAGAGGTAATCTGTAGATAATCAACTATAGACCTTACATCTTGAGAGAGCCATTTCTCCAATAAAAATGGTCAAAGGATATTAACAAATAGATCTCAAAAGAAGAATTGTAAACTATTAACTGTATGAAAAAATGTTCCAAGTCACCAATAAGAGAATGCAAATCAAAATAATTTTGCAGTTTCATATTATATCCAGTACCCAAGATGACAAAAGATGGGAACAGTCAATATTGGAGGAATTATTCGAGATAGGCACACTTATATATTATTAACAGAACTGCAAATTGGTCCAACCATTCTGGAAAGCAATTTCAAATTACACTAAGAAAATTACTAAAATATCCATAACCTTTGACCCAGAGATTCTGCTGCTATATAATAGTCATATACCCCATCCCAAAGAGATTAAGGTAAAAATTAAGTTCCCACATTTTACTCTCCATTTTTATGTAAATAAAAAAACAAAATAGATGTCCAAAAATTGAAAAATGGCTAAGCAAGTTATGGTATGTAATAGAATATAATGGAATATCACTGTGGGGAAGAAATGAATATGGTGAATACAGAGATGAATGGGAAGACTTACATGAAAGAAAGTTAAATAACCAGAACTAGGAAAATAATATACACAAGGACTACAACAATGTAAATGGCACACAACAAAACAATTTCGGTGAATGTTGTAAAATTATACTGGCCAAGCTCAGCCCCAAAGAAGAGATATAAGAATGCACCTCCCCCCCTTTTTCATAGAGGCTGGAGACTATGGGTGTAGAACCCTACGTATAATGTTAGACCTGATGTCTTAGTTTTGCTAAATTATTCGTCTTTTCCTTTTTTTATTCTTCATTTTAAGGGATGACTCTCTGGGAGAGTGAGGGAAAAAGATCATATTAGGAAATGTAGCTGATATTAAAAGCAAAAGATACCAGAGAGAAAGCAAGAAAGGTCTCCAGCATGTTGAAATGAGCTGCTGGGGAGAAATTAAGAGGGATCCCAGATAAGAGTCATGGCACAAGATGAGCAAGCCTGGATAGGCAGCAATCACAGAACCACAAGAGATGGAAGAGACCTTAAGCCATTTAATTCAAACTCCTAATTTTATAAATGAGAAAACTGAACCCAGGGAGATTAAGAAACTCTTCAGAGGTCACAAAGTGAAATGTCAGAGGTTGAATCTGAACCCAGGTCACTGATGAAGTCATTGGATCATACATCTAAAGCTGGAAGGAACGTTAGAAATCATCTGATTCTCCACATTTTACAGCTGAAAAAACTTAGGCTCAGGGGGTTATGTGACTTGTCCAAGGTCTCACAGGTAGTAAAGCATACAGGATTTGACTCAAGTTCGGCCCACTCTTGTTCACATCTTGATCATTTCTTGTCTCGATTGCTATAATAACATGCTCAGTGGCCTTCTTAGCTCCAACCTATTCTGTCCAATCTATCTATCCTTCCGAGTTTACAAAGAGCATTCCTAATCAACAGGTACGGTATGTCAATGAGTTATTATTGCCAATGTGCTAGACATCTGCTCTTTAAAGGTGGCAGTGGTATAGTCTCCATTTACAGAAACAAAGGGACCTGGGATACTTACATCATTCATTCTGTCCACAGTGGTACTAATAAGATACAGTGTATTGATGCTGATGGTCCGCACACTGTCACTAGCCAACAAGTCTTCAGTTTCTGGAAACTGTTTCTTAGGCTATTTCAAGAAAGGAAGAAAACATAAGAAAACAGGAGTATGATTACCAAGCACTATCCTATTCTTTCTCTACGCTGCAGGCCAATATGAGGTCCATCTCACCAACCTGCTCCTCCCCCCAACTTTTCCATTTCTGTTAATGGCACTACCACCCTTCCAGCTACCTGCGCTCAACACCTAGAATTATCTTTCACTCGTTCTTCTCCCCTTTATAACCATCAGTTGTCAACAAGTACTACTGATTTTACTTTCATAAGAGATATGAGTAATTACTGCAGTTCATTTGAATGATAAAGTTCCACAGCACTGCTCCCGTATGACACCCCATATTCACATAGGTGACCATGTTACTCCCATTCAATTAACTCCAGTGGCTCCCTATTACCTATAGAATCAAATACAAAGTTTTCTCTCATTCAAAGTCCTTCATAACCTTTCCAGTCTTCTTATACCTTACTCTCCACCATGTACTCTTTGATCCAATAACACTGCTCCCCTTGTTCTACAAACTTGACACTCCATCATTTCTCAGCTCTAGGCATTCTCTGTCTCCCAAGACTGGAATGCTCTCCCTCTTCAGTTCTGCCTTCTGGCTTTCCTGGCTTCCTTTAAGTCTCACCTAAAATCCCTTCTTTTACAGGAAGCCTTTTCTAATTCCTCTAAATTCTAGTGCTTTTCTCTTTGTTACCTCCTAAATATCTTTTATACAGCTTGCTTTGTATATATTTGTTTGCTGTCTCTTCTTTTAGACTGTCAGCTACTTGAAGGCAGGGACTGTCATTTACCTTTCTTTTGTGTTGCCAAACTTAGCATAGAGCCTGGCACACGGTAAGCACTTAATAGATGTTAACTGATTGACTAAAATGCCTGCTTGCAAACCCTTTGTCAGTGCCAGTGGAATCTAGGTAGAACACACTACACATGCTGGCTACTAACTTAGTCACTAGTAATAATTCTTCCTCATGTTTGCTGGAGAGGGTTTCTCACAGGAATTTCCTCCTTTTTGAGTGACCATGCAGTACATTTCTGATCTGGAGCTACTGGAATTCTATTTCCATACCTGAAGATGAAGCAATTTGTGTAAAGTAAAAACAGCTTATCAAAAATTACTCTAAAATCTGACTTCTAGTTCTGGACTAAAAAAATATCACTGCCGGACTCAACTCCAGGAATATGCTAGTTTGTACGCAAAATTAACAAATTCACAAATGTTCCAATGTCTATTTAAACTACATTCTGATCTTTTAACAGGAATCAAAAAGCAGAGCAAACAGATGTAAGCAGAAGGGAGGGGGAACATGGAGAGAAGAATATCTCTAGAGTTTAAGAGAAATTCTTCCAAAGTGACAAATGTCTGTTGATCTTGTATTTACCAACTTTGAATATGTGTATGTGTGTGTGTATTAGCATCATATTTATTTTATACAAACACACACACACATATTTTTTTTACATGTCTCCCTCATCAGAATGTAAGCTCTGCGAGCAGGAATTCTTTCACTCTTTGTACTTGTATCACCATTACCTAGCATACAGTAAGTGCTCAATAAATACCTGTTGACTGATGAATGGTAAGGGATTAGCTAATAGGTACCTTTGAAAATTCAATGGCAAAAATGAACCTTTCCTCAAGAAATCAGAAGGTTTCTCCATGCCAGGGAATACTGACCAGAAGGGTAAGTCTATAGGCACTACCAAAATCTTCCCTGACAAGCAGACAATGAGCCAGAACAGAGAAATATAAGGCCAGTGTTGTGGACAATGCTTTACACAGTCCTTGGGTGAAACAATCTAAGACTAGAGCTTAATAACAGTTAAGATGAGCAATACAACGGGAATTAAACAATAACTTGGAGTATGATTTTTTTATTCTAATCTGCTACATTGAATAGTACTTTGTTTTTACGTGGAGATTAGTGTTTACTGCTATACTATTTAATAAAAATGTTTTGGGGCAGCTAAGTGGCGCAGTGAATAGAGCACCGGCCCTGGAGTCAGGAGAACCTGAGTTCAAACCTGGCCTCAGACATTTGACACACTTATTAGCTGTGTGACTTTGGGCAAGTCACTTTACCCCAACTGCCCTCCAAAATAAATAAATATGAATGTTTTATTTTTAAAAAGAATTTGCAAAGTGGAGCATGCATTTTTTGTCCCTTCTTTTTTCATGTATCACACCTGAACCAGTAGGCTAACACTACTGTTAACCTGAGCTACTGCTTCTCATAGTGGAAGATCATAGTCTTGAAGAACTTAGCCTCATATACCACCATTTGTTACCTTCACTCCTACACATGTGCTGTTGAATGAAGATGGATAAAATCACTCAATTATTCTGACTGGGCCCACTACAATGTTAGACAACCTCAACCAGGCCCTAACTGCTGCTAGGCAATCCTACTATACCTTCCTTATCAACTCACTTTCCCACTCTCCATAGCAGTGCTTCCAAACCTTTTTATCCCTCCCCAAATCTGCCATGAGTCTCTCCCCCATTCTCAGATGAGAAAAGGCCATTCACCATGAGCTTCCTCTTCTCCCTTCTTGCTCATTTCCTATTACTTAGATGCCTTCTGCCACCTTCCCCTCCTTTACCTCCATTTCATGTGATAAGGTGGGGCTCTACCAAGGCTAACCTCTCAACTTGTTCAAGTGATCCCATTCTCTCCCTTCTCTTCCAACAGAACATCCCTTCTGCCATCCCCACTCTCTCTTATTTTTTATTTCCCTCTTTACTGGCTGCTCCCCTACTGCCTACAAACATGCCCATCTCTCCCTTACCCTGAACTCTCTATAGCCTTTGATACTCTCTTTTCTCTAGATTTTCAGGATATCCCTCTCTCCTGGTTCTCCTCCTACCCACCTGACTGCTCCTTTTATGTCTCTCTTACTGGATCCTCTTCCAGATCATGCCCTCTAAGTGTAAATGTCTCTTAGGATTGCATCCTGGGCCCTCTTCTCTTCTCTTTCTATACTACTTCACTTGATCTCATCAGCCCCCATGGATTTAATTACCATCTCTATGCTGATGATTCATAAATCCTTTCCTGCCTGAATCTCTCTGCTGACCTCCAATCTCATTTCTCCAACTGCCTTTTGGACATCTTGAACTGGATGTCCAGTGGACATATAAAACTCAAAATATCCTAAACAGAACTCATTATTTTTCCCCTTAAACCATCTCCACCTTCAACCTACCCTATTACTGTAGAAGGCAATACTATCCTCCAAGTCCTTTGGGCTCACAACCTAGAAGTCATACTGGACTCTTCACTATCTCTCATCTGTCCCTTCCATCCCAAATATTCAATCTGTTTCCAAGGCCCACAGATTTTGCCTTTGCAACATCTCTCAAATATGTTCCCTTTCCTTCTCTGACACTGCCACCATTCTAGTGCAGACTCTCATCACCTTCCTTGATTACTGCAATAGCCTGCTGATGAATCTGTCTGCCTCAAGAGGTCTCTCTGCACTCCAATCCATTTACCATTCAGCCACTAAAATGATTTTTCTAAGACACAAATCTGGTCACAACACCTCTCTACTCAATAAACTCCAGTGGTTCTATATTGCCTTCAGGAACAAACAAAAATGCTTTGTTTGGCATTCAAAGCCCTGCATAACCTAGTAATCTCTGTAAAGCCACACACGAGCAGCTTTCCAGAGGACTGCTGTTGTGAATAGCTTCAAGATTCTGATTACATAGTATAGTGAACGCTCTATTTATTAAATAACAAATCAAAGCAAAACATTCACAGTAAATCAAGGTAGAGCATTAGCAAGGTTTTCAACAACTTATCACAGAAAATCAAAATACAGCATTCACAATGTCACAATTCAACAACTTATCACTAAAATGTCCACGTAGTTTTCACCAAAGTGGTCATATAGTTTTCAACAAAGTACAATCATTTAGTCAATCAATCAGTTAGTAATTCAGTCTTTCAATCATAAAGTACAAAAGGTCAAAGTCCTCCACCCATGGGGCACACTAAGTTACAAATCAGTCACTATTCAGTCATTAGTCATTATTCATCAGTCACTATTCAGTACCCTCTTAAAGGGTGGTGGAAAACATACAGGCCATCCACCCCTTGGTCACAAGTAAATCATAATTTCATCACTACTCAGTACCCATTGAGAGGTCTTTTCATCTTGACTTGGGGCAGGCTTTTAGCTTCCATGGCTCCTCTTCCATGGTCTCATCCTACCTAGATTCACCAAACTGTCACTTGGGTTCAAAGACAGACAGTTCCCAGTTCCTTGTCCAGCTCTCCATGCAGTTCCTGTTCCACGCTGAAGCTCATTGTGTCCAGTCCACCTTAAATCCTTCACAGTCTTTATTCCCAGAAAGTCAAGGCTTAACAAAGCCACAAATAGGTTCATGCAAAGTACTGGCATCATAGTCATGCTTCCTCAGTCTTCTGCAGCTCCGGCTGGCCCTCAGAAATTCTCAGCAGCCTCAGCTGGCTGGCCCTCAGCTCCAGCTGGCCCGCAGAAATCCTCAGCAGCTCCAGCTGGCCCGCAGAAATCCTCAGCAGCTCCAGCTGGCCCTCAGAAGTCTTCAGCAGCTTCACTCTCAAAATCAAAAGAAGTTCAAGTCCAGCAGCAGCACCCCAGACTTCAGGTGCTCATCCCAAGAAGTTGTGACTTTCCCAGCTAGGGTTTTTCCTTATATACAGTATTACTCTTTCCTGTTCAGCCCCTTCCTGTCACATCAGCAACAGGGGTTTCCTGTTCAGCCCCTTCCCATTACGTCGGCAACAAGGGTTCATACCTTCTGTTTCTTTAACAGAGGCTTAATTTGAAACTAGGTGCTAAGTACAATTAGCTTAGCAATACAAAGGGATCTTCAAATTTCATTACTATTACAATCTCCTACCTTTAGTTTTCTTACATCTTACTCCCCCAACATGTACTCTTTGATTCAGTGACATTGGCCTTCTGGTTGTTCCAAGGACAAGATATGCCATCTCTTAGCTCTGGGCATTCTCAGTGGTTACTCATGTTTAGAATGCTCTCCCTCCTCTTCTCTGACTACTAACCTTCCTAGCTTCCTTTAAGACCCATCTAAAATCCCACCTCCTATAAAAAGCTTTTCTCAACCCTTCTTAATTCCAGTGTCTTCCCTGTATTAATTATTTCCCATTTATTCTGTGCATAGCTTGCTTTGTATATATTTGTCTGAATATTGTCTCCCCCATTAGGTTGTAAGTTCCTTGAGGATGGGGGCTATCTTTTGTCTCTTTTTGTATTCCCCAGCACTTAGCATAGTGCCTGACACTTAATAAATGCTGAATAACCAATTGATACATCCTAAAATAATTTAGAGCCAAGGTCATTAATATTATGAACTATGTTCAGAATACAATGTAGTAGGACGTAAATAGTTAGAGGTCAATTCATTGGAACCTTTTTTCTTTATAACCTGATTATGCTAAAAACGAAACAAAACAAAAACCAACTCAAACCATGATCTTTGACCTCTCCACAAGCCTGCTGCCTAACTACTTGTGCCTAAGGCTAATGATGCCCAAGTGAAATTATAGCCAACTGTTTTGTGCCAAATTAGTTTCTTGGTTATTTCAGGTCAAAGACCCTTGTTTACAACCCAAAGGAGGTTAAGTTCCCCCTTACCACTGGTTCTGGCGGCAGAGCACACTGTTGAAGAATATACTCTATCATCATCTCACCCCCAGGCTGCTCCAGATAACCATGGTGGGCCATTGCACTGATTACCTGCACCACAGCCCTCTTCACCTATTCAGGAGAAAACAGAGATAAAAGATCAAGCCAACAATCCTCAGGCACCTCCACAATGAAACTGGACATCTCTATTTTAAAGACCAAACAAAGAAGACAAATGACTCCAAACAACTAGTCATAGGGAACTGTTGATGGAGCCACAACTCCAAGTTCTGTTTTATCTGAAGATAAAAAACACCAAAACCAATAGGACACAATGCCGGAGAGCCATCTATCACTAAGTTTTAGTGAGAGAAGCAGATGCCAAGTGTCACTAAGTGACCATCCATACTAAACTCACTCATCATGTGACTGTACTTTCATTTTTCTGATCAAGATGAGGCTCAAAAAGGAGTGAGTCCAGACTAGTCAGTGCTAAGTTATTTCCTGATGGAGCATCTATAGCAGTATTCATCCAATCTTACACGTCTGATTCAATGTGCAGAAAAACCACTCCACTTACCCTGTTGTTAGTGTCCAGCAGAGGAAACTTCATGGATGATAGAATAAATGGCTTCTTAATCTCCATCTGAGCAGCTAAAAGAGATCAAAAAGTGTGGCTCAGCCTTCCAAGGTACTAGCCTTGCAATTTTAATCCTTGCCTCCCCCACCCACTTGAATCCTCTCTAAAACAGGCTGAAGACAGGAGGATAGGTCTCAATAATCCCTTGAACCCTGTCCTACCAAGTCGTCTCTAATGTGACTCTGGCCTTCATTCATCCATCTCTATTTTTCGTCCTAAGGTTCTGATTAGAGCAGGGAAAGGGATAGTAAAGACTTATTCTCTGTCTTTTAGATGTGATAAAAGATTTTTATCTACTGCTTTTATCACCCCTAGAACCTCTATGCCCAAGGGGGTCACAAGGACACATTCAAGGCAAGGCACATATTGAGTATAAGAAGCATGAGCAGGAACAGGGATAAACTTTGTGCCACTTGAGTTTCCCTAGAGTAATCCCCTTAAATTTACTCATTCTGAAGAGTTATCCAATTGTTAGGGAGCTGAGATAAGCAAGGGAACAAGTTAGCAGAATGCAGATGGAGAGCTACTGATCATATACTACTTAACAGAAAGGAAGCTACTCTTTTCACACTGCCTAGATGCTATTCTGTCCAATCTATTAATTCAGATATAGTCTTGTATTTCATTTAGATAGGTATTTGGGAGTCTCCTTTTCCAAAAAAATAGGACCCTATGAAAACTTCTACTACAGGAGACCTGGGAGAGGGAAATGTGATAGAGAATCATAGAACCAGAGCTGGAAAAGACCTCAGATCTCACCTACTCTAACTTCCAAATTAAGTAGTCCCTCAGGGTGAAACCAAGCCCTGGAGGAAGAGAAGTGACTAGGCTGAGATCATATGGTAAATTAATTGTAGAGCCAGGATTAGAATCCAGGCTTTCTGATTCTCAGCCCAGGGCTTTGCCCCAAACCCTGCCACTATACCCTGCACTGTCAGTTCCAGAGGGACAGAAATGGCACACATTATTGGAACCTACAGATAATTCAAATTTTAGCCAACACACAATCTCTTCCACCATCAAAATAGTTACCTGATATTAAGAAGGCAAGTGGACTTATTGGAATATACTTTCCAGGGTGCTAGGGAACAGTGAAATGGGCCAAAGTCTGGGAGCTAGAAGAAGTAATATGAAAGGGAAAGAAGGTCCCTGGATACTCCCACAAACTACTTCCCCTCCTAAACTCCCCAAACCACTGAACAACTTGATCAGTATACATAAGAAGTTACTTACAGGCTGAGTTGATGACTTGCCTCATGATGTGAAGGGTCCCTACTCGAATTCTCTCACTGCTGTTTTCTAGCTTAGGAAGCAAGAAGGCCAAAAGGCGGTCAGGAAAGGAGCAGGCTGCAGGACAAGACAACGAATGTGGTTATTTTGTCAGTTCAAGGGTCCATCAAAGGACAGAGTCTAGATTCAAGAGGCAGTTCAAGACCATCACCTGCAGTTAAGAACCAAAGCATGAGTTCCCTGGAGGGCTCAGGCTGCACATTCCAGGGAGGGGAAAGTGATCTGTCTAGTACCATTAGCTCTATCGAAGAAGCTTAACAAACAGTTGTATATGAGCTTTGCTTTACCTCCCACTGCTCTAGCCACACTGTTTTCTTCACTGTCGTATGTGTGTATGTGTTTGTGTTTGTGTATATATACACACAAGCATATATTTTGTTGTTTTTTTCTCTTCTTCACATGCCTTATACATTTACTGTTCCATTTAATTTTACTGGCACTTAATCAGGCAACACTTCTGTGTTGCATAGTGGATAGAGAGCTGGCTATGGAGCATGGAAAACAGCACTGTAGGTCACACCTCTGACACACAGAGGCTGTGACTGAGTAAACCCCTTTACCTTTTGATGTTCTAGGTAACACTAAGGTTATGGAGTTGCAGAGAAAATGATGTCTTGCACTGGTAGAGGGAGTTTTCTTATTTGGGAGTTCCTTATACTAATGAAATCACACATCTAGCCCCTATCCACCATCCTATTCAATATTTATTAATCATTTACTCTATAATACCCCTTCTTTTCTTTTTTTCTTGGGAGATCTCATCAGCTCCCATGGATGAAATAATCATCTGTATACAAATGATTCTCAAATCTATGTATTTGTATACTACTACAAGTACAAGCAACAAATGTTTGTTGAATGAATATGTGAATAAAAAAGATTACTGATGACAGAGAATATCCCAAAAAGTCTTAGTAGAATGTTAAGCTTTAATAACTTCAGAAGAATAAATGCTACAAATTTCCAAAAACCATCTGAAACATTATTTTAAAAATTTTAAATATTGATATATTTCTGCTTTAAAAACCACAATATAATCACTATCTTATGTCATGTATGCATTACCCTAGTCAACTTTTAAACTTTGTAAAAACTTTTATCAGCTGCTGCTCACAGACGGAGAACATGGCATTTGTAACCCCTAGCCTTATGATCACAAAGATCAAGGTTTAGTTGCATCATGACAATTCTTATGTGATCCCACAAGAAAAAGTCTAATGGTGGTAAGATTAGGTGATCAAGGGGCCAAGTAAAAGGACCTCTTCTATCAATCTACTGTACTGAAAAAGTTATCTTTAGAAATCATGGCACCCACAATGCACAATAACAGGATGCCCTGTCTTGTTCAAATTAAAATTTTATTATGTGAAATTTACAAAAATAAATAACCATAAAAGACACTGTATGTCCATAAATAGAAAAAGAAGCGGGCTAGTCTATAGTAAGAATTGGACCACAGATGGCTCAAGTACTACACTGGTAGCCCGCAAATATTAGAATTACCACCTTATCTCGGGTTCCTTTGGAAGCCTTTACGAAGTTAGAGGCTAGGAAGCTCTAATCTCTGTCACATACTTCCTGTGTGCCCTTTGGCAGTCAAAAACCTCGCTAGGTCTCAATTTCCAAACCCATAAAATAAAGGAGTTGGACTAAATGGCTTTGAGATCCCTTCCAGTTCTAGCTGTATGGTCCTATTCTCTTTGGAGGATTTATGCAAAGATATGGATGAAAACTCATATGGAATAAGAAGGTATGGCAAGGTTTCAAATCTGCTGTAGCCAAAAGGATAAAACCATAGATTAACCAAATAAGTTCAGTTCAAGTATGTTCACTGCTAAGTATCTGGTGGAGATTAAATAAAATCCCCTGCCTTCACGGAGCTCAAATTAAAATCCATTCCTGATCCTGCACCTTTGCTCAGGTAATTTCCTCCACCTATACTGCTCTTCACTTACCTAAATCTATCTCAGCTTAAGTCACACTCTCATCCTGTAAAGCCTTCCCAAACAACTCCAGTCCATAAAATACTTTCTTCTACTCATACCATATTTTGTCCATACTAATTAAATGGCAATTCACCATATGCTGCCCTGTGAGATCTCTTTATACTGTTATGACATGCCTTTTCAACTATGTTACAAGCTCTCTGGAGTCAGGAAACCATCTTCTTCATCTCTGTATCCACTACAAGAGCAGGTAGTGGCACAGTGACAGACTGCAAGGCCCGGCTAGAGTTGGGAAGATTCATCTTCACTAATTCAAATCAGGTCTCAGATACTTACTAGCTATGTGACTCTGGACAAGTCACTTAACCCTGTTTGCCTCAGTTCCTCACCTGTAAAATGAGCTGGAGAAGGCAATGGCAAACCACTCCAGTATCTTTGCCAAGAAAACCCCAAATGGGGTCATGCAGAGTCAGACACAACTGGAAAACAACTCAACAACAACAACATGCACCAAGATACTTAGTAGAGTAGCTACTAAATAGAGTTCCTTGAAGGCAGGGAAAATTTTCTTTGTGCCTTCGGGCTAGCATTTTGCCTAGAATGTTGTAGGTGCTTAAAAATGCAGTTAAGTAGCACAGTACATTGAGTGTTGGACCTGGGACCTCAGTTCAAATCTAGCCTCATACACACACTAGCTGTGTGACTCTGGGCAAGCCATTTAACTACTGTCTGCCTCAATTTCCTCAACTTTAAAACAAAGATAATTATGGTTAAATGATGTCCCCCTGGATCAACCTTCTATCCATTATCGAATGCCATATGGTTCAAGAGCTGTTTTGCTTCAGAGGAGCCCAAATATCCATGAGAATAAAGAGGTTCAAGAATGGATTCTCTTGTGAAAAAAGTGATACTGGGTCCAAATACTGAAAGAACAGAGAGACATAAGAGTAGTTACTGTTAAATCATCTTTTAATTTAGGCAGCTTTTTATCTACCTTTATAATATTTCTTTGACCTATTTAGGTTAACAATCTTGCCAAATAAGGAAACAAAATTACTCTGTCATGACTTGTTCTTTTAATTAAAAAAAGAAAAAACACACATATTATCATCATGACAAAGCAAAAATTGAAATCTTTAAAAAAAAAGCTACAGCTGCAGACTCTCCAGATATTGGCCTTCTTTTCTCAATGAGTTCAGTCCCTAGCTTGCAGTCTTTCTTTCCACCCCAAACAAATACTAACCTTTTACTAAAGAACTTCAACATACTTGTTAACAACTTGTCAACACTTTCATGTTTCTGTTCCTTGGTCTTCTCAAATCCCATGATCTGTTCTTCTAGTCCACCTCAGCTACACATAGGGAGGTCCATACCCTTCATCTTATAATCACCTACAAGTTTTCCATTTCCTTGATCAAGAACTCTGAAATTCTTTGTCCAGTCATAACCTATCATTCCTTTGCTTCCTATGCCCTATTCCTCCTTAACCTAGTCTCTGTGACTCCAATCCCTTCACCCCTCATTATGGTCCCATAGCATTATCCCTACTCTGGTTATACTTTTCTCACTTCCCCATCTCTAGCCCTTGGTTAACCAGTTAAACTCTGTATTATCTTCTACTATGGAATTCCTTCATCCCTTGTTCTATTACCAGTTACACTTTGCTAAACCCTAAACCTGAATTACTCTGACCACCTACATTCTCTGTTTCTTATTCACGTGGTGCCAAATGAAGTTAAAGGCATATAATTGTGTGCCTAACATACACAATAAAAGTTAATGTTATTTAATATCAACTGGAACCATAAGGCAAAAGGGCAGTCTTTTTACTCCTTCCTAATTGATTCCCTGAACTACTAAACAATAATAATTGATTCTTTATCTCACCACAACTGTTGTTCCAAAACTTCTCATATTTCCTCAAATCCTCCATATTGTCTCTCACTCCCAAAGTCTCAGATAAGGATCTCAATGCATACTTCACTGAGAAAATCTAAGCCACTTACCATGGGCAGCTTCTTTTCCCCTTCTTTACATCTCCCAACACTTTTGTTTCATTCCCCACTGTCTTCTCTTTTAGAACCAGAAATTCCTCCTTAGACTATCTGATCATGAATTTGGCCTTTCTCCTTCTCAAGGCCAATTTCATTACATGTATGCTTCATCCTATCTCTTTCCATCTTTTCCTACAGACTATTCCCATCATCAATCCTTCTCTCTCTATCTACTAGTTCTTTGCTTGCTGCCCACACCCCAAGGCTACACAAACCTGAAAAAAGTCTTCACTAGATATCATCATCCCTCCTAACTATCATCTTATATCTCTCTTTCTTTTCTCAAACTCCTTGAAAAAACTGTCTACACTTGTCATCTAAAGTCACTGCCTCTACTTCCTCTCTTACTTCTAAACCTTCTGCATTTGACACTGTTTAACCCTCTTCTCATTCTGGATTTGCTGTTGTTAAGTTATTTTCATCTGTGTCTGACTCTCTCTATTCACTGTGCCACTTAACTGACCATCACTCTGGAATACTCATCTTTTATCATTCTATCTTGCCTTCTGCTATACAACTCCAAACCCTGTTCTTCATCCTCACTGGGTCTCCAATCTCTCAGTTCTTTCCCATGCCATCACTCCTATATTGGCTACATTCTACTCCCTTCCCCACCCTATTCTGACCCCTTGATGAACCAGTTCAATTCTACACTAGCTTTTACTCTCCAGTTCCTTTCCTCCATGTCAATCCTGCTCTGCCAAGCACCAGTCTTATATTTCCTTCCACCATCTATCTATACACATACTGCTGAAAAAAAAAAAGCTAGAGAAAATCACAAAGTCATGCTGACTAGATCTACTACAAATTTGTTAGGTAATCTCAACTGGGTCTTCACTGTAGGAAGGCAATCATTTTATACTTCCTTAATATGTGAAATTCTTTATCCAGTCATAACGTATCATTCCTTTGCTTCCTTCCTATGCCCTATTCCTCCTTAAGTCATTATCCCAGTCACTACAGCAGTTTTTCCAAATCTTTATATCCCTCCTCAAAAATCCCAAGACTCCTCTTCATTTTTAGCTCAAATTTTACTGACATAATTGAGGTAATTTGTTGAGAGCTCCTGCTTCTCATATCCTCATCTCACATAACAAAGATGCCCTCTACCACTATCTCTCTTTGCCAAGGCAAGCCACCCATTCCATCCTGCCTCCTCCAGTGGACTGCCCCATCAGTCATCCCAGTCCCTTATTAATCATCATTTTCTGCCTGTCTAATGGCTGCCTCTCTATTACCTAAAAACGTGTCTCTCTCTCCCTCATCCACAAAAACCTCTAATTTGATCTATTCATCCCCACTAGCTATTATCCTATACCTTTCCTTCTTTTTGTGGCTAAGCTCTTTGAGAAATACACCTCAATATACGATTGTGATGGAATACTATTGTACTATAAGAAAAGATGAGCAGGATGCTCTCAGAAAAACCTGGAAAGACTTAAATGAACTGATGCAAAGTGAAATGAGTAGAACCAAAAGAATACTGTACATAGCAACAGCAATACTGTATGGTGATCAGCTATGAATGACTTAGCTATTCTCTGCAATACAAAGATCTAAGACAACTCTGAAGGACTTGTGAAGAAAAATGCTATCCATCCCCAGAGAAAGAACTGATGGACTCTGAATATAGATCAAAGCATACTTTTTTTTACTTTCTTCATTTTTCTTTCTATGTTTTCCTTTACAACGCGACTAATATAGAAATGTTTTGCATGACTACACAAATCTTCTCAATGAAGGTGGAGGGGAAGGGAGAGAATTTGGAACTCAAAATTTTAAAAAAACAAACGTTAAAATTTGTTTTTACATGCAATGAGGGAAAAATAAAATACTAAATAAATTTTTAAAAAGAGAAAAAAGAGAGAAATCTACCTCAAAATAAATGCTTGTTGGCTGACTGCTTTGTTAACAGCAAGAATTCCTTTGAATTAGTCATGATGATAATGTATAACTTCTAACAGAGACCAAACTTTTCAAAAGAAGGAGAAATTCTTATTTCTCTTCTAAATTAGGGTAAATTGATCTTAGGCTGGGCTTTCCTGCTTCAGGCCCAGAACCTAGACTGTCATCAACATTAGCTAAGATATCAGCTGAACCTATTCCTAGCCATGGCCTGGTGAGAGAGAAGGAAATATAATTTTCTCCCATCAGGGCCCTGAAGGGGAAAGTTTAATTCTCTCATATAAAAGTGGCCTAAAAAATCATATTTAAGGTTTAGGTGGCAAGAGACTAAAGTTGAAACATGAAAGCCAACAATGCTTCGCTTAAGCCAACAAGCCCACTTAAGAAGTGACTCTAGCAAAGAGATAATCTTATAGCCCCCTGGCAGCCCTGTGGACACTCTTTTCACTCTACTGTACACCCACAACATGTTAATTATTGTCCTTTACCATTATATCCTAAATGCCACCACCACCTGTAACTACTACTAAGGATTTATGAATCAGATATTCTCCTAAACCATACTCAGAAACATAAGCAATTTAAATAGATGCCACCAAGACTACCAGGAAAAAGGATTAACTCAGTGGGAGTCCTGTAAGAACTGTTAATCTAACAAGAATCTATTTCTTGCTAGAAAATTAACATACCATAGAAATGAAAAATTATAGGAACACCTTGGAAGAAGAGAGCAAAACAAAGTTAGTTGTTTCTCCAGTCTATTCTGGACCCCACTCTCCTCTTAGACCCTTTTGTCTTTTTTTGGATCAGACCTGTGATTTCATCATGATAGGGTGCTCTCAATGAGCTAGCTGGCACAGTGGATAGAGCACCAGCCTTGAAGTCAGGAGGACCTGAGTTCCAATCTGGCCTCAGACACTTGACACATAACTAGCTGTGTGACCTTGGGTAAGTCACTTAACCCCAATTGCCTTGCCTCCCTCCCACAAAAAAAAGAAAAAAGAAAAAAAAGAGAAACTTCATCCACCAATGTAAATCAGTGATCTCTTTTCAAAATTTGCTGTCTCAGAAAGTTTCTTTGGGAGGTCTGGGAGATTAAGCAACTTGCCCATGGTCACATGGACAGTAGGTGTCAGAGGTGGGCCTTACAGTCATGTTGCTCTCTAACCACTAGGCAGCATTGCCTCTCGGTTCCCTTCCCTACCACACAAGCACCTGTCATAGCTATAGGTTCCATTTTTCCTTTTCTTTTACCATTAGCTTTCTCAATACACGACAAGTTTCTCAAAGGTATGGAGATTCCAAAACCTACCTTTATATACTTGGGGACTAAAAGGGAGGTCTCTCTCCTCCATCTTCCCCACCCCTAGAAGACTGAACACTCCTTGAGGTTAGGGATTGTCTTTGTTCTCTTTGTTAAGGAGAGCCCTGAACAAAGGGCTTTGCATGGAGAAGACACTCAATACCAAACATTTGTTGAATCGAACCCCTTATTCTTCCCAAAGAACTATACCCACAGGGCTTTGGGTGCCTACAAACCATTCCCACTGTGCTTAGAGAGACAATTCCTTCCCCAAGGGGCTAAAAGGTCCATTAACCTCACATCAATTATGTTCTTACTCCCCCCCTTTCTACTTTGTTGGTGGCAATGGAGTTTCTACAATTCCTGGCAGCAATCAATTTTTTAACCAGTTTATTATGGTTCATATACAAAGCATTAACTCTACTCCAAAACCCAAACTGTGCAAATTACTGTAGACTTCTGGGATAGGCCTGTGAAGGTACTGGTTAATCGGGCCTAAATATAGGGCATGACATGACAATGGAGCACCTTAGCTGCTCCAAAAATCATCATCATGCTAAGAGTCACAGCCCATCAGTCTGCTGTGCTTTATCCCTGCTGTCTACATTCATGTGCACCTGCACAAACTCATTAAACCCTCTTTATAATCTGTCAATCCTATTTTCCTTCAAGCCATTCCTACTCTGTCCCAGCACCTTCCACAAATATTTTTGTGATTAATATTTTTAAAGTCTCAAACTAGCAAGCACTAAGTATATTCAGGTTCTGCAGGCTTATACTGGAATTTTAAGGAATTATCTGCCTCATTACTCAGAAGAAATTGACACCAGGTTAGACTGCTCCATTGGTATAGAACTTCTTCTTCCCTCCCCCTACTCCCACATTTTTTCCCAATCTCCCATCTTACCCAGAATTGTGAAGCAACGCAGGACTTCATTGTGATTCTTAATGACCAAGGGGTTGAGTGAATCCACTGGGGCACAAATCTGCTCCAAGGAACAGAGGAAAGAAATTAACAAGATTACCACTGCCTAAGGACCCTCATTCTATGGTGGTCACCTATGTATCTGGAAAGGACCAGTCCCCAGATATAAGGGAAATGCTCAAAATGGGGGGCAAACACCCTTGCAAACTTTCCCAACAACCTGTGCAATATTTACATCCACATACAGGATTCCTATATCTTGCAGGAAAAGGATATTTGAGAAGGATCCAGTTCTCCTATATCCCTCCTTCCACCAACTGCTTAGACAGTAAAGTTCCCAGGACAGAAGAACAGAATTGGAGATGTGGAGAGGACTAGAAGAAGCCACCCAGGACTCTCCCCAAACTATATGGCATCCCTAGGTGTATTCCCAATTTAGAGATTATCTCATTTTCTGGATTATAACCTCCCAACACTTTGAAAGCAAATAAAAATAGAAGTTGCGTCAGCAAAAGGAAGCGAGTATCACTTGGAGGTTCCAGACTGAGCCAGAACCAGCATAGGGAGCCTTCCTGGGATGATACCTAAAGCTTTATAATGAATCTCAAGCCAGACCTTAGGACTTGTAATTCTAACGTCTCTCCTCACTTACGGAATATGAAGAGGAGCAAAACTTATCAGCAAATAGAAAAAAGCAGCTATTACCACTAAGTGGTAAGGGAGAGAGATTTCTAGAAAAAGTGAATTTCTCATGCCAGTCTAGGATCAGTTAGGGTAAAAGCTGATTAGGGGCAGTTCAGAATTACCAGCTTTTTTTCCACTTAGTTACCTTTGGTACAAATAGCAAAGCTAATAAATCTGTTGTTCTTTCCTTTCCTGATAAGGCCAGGCCTCCTTTAGGTAGACCATGCTCCAACTTTACACATCTCTAAACTATTGAAGCTTTATTTCTTAGGACAATTTTCCCTTTATGGGATCTAAAACTAAAATGAGTCACCAGTAATCACAAAATATTATCTGATGTTGAGTCAAAACCACTTTCTCCAGCTTGGTTTTCCTTGGGGCTCTCTTCCTTTAGAACTCCTGGTGTGGTCAAGCCTTTTTGACTACAAAACTATACCTCAATTACAGTCTCACATTGGAATGTCCTTCAATGCCTGGGTCTCCTCGTCCTGGAACATCTATTCCCTGTGGCCTTCTCATTCTTCTGCTAGGCCAGCCTCCTTTCCCCTTCGGTAGGTTCTTCTTAAAGCCTCCATTCTGTGCAGGGAACCAGGCCTGTCGGCCTCCACTCCCTTTCCTGTTCTGCTCTTGACTTTGCTGACATCAAAATCACACCTGACACCAAGTATTTCCAGCTTCCTCCTCCCAGCCTTGCCAATACCACTCCCCTTTAAGCTCCCCTCAGTTCATCTTCTTTTTTTAAAAATGTTAAGTTCTCCGAGGGCAGGTACTACCTTCCTTTTTTATTGTATTTGTACCCTAGAACTTAGCATAGTGCCTGCTATATAGTAAACACTTAATAAATGCTTGTTTCCTTCTTTCCAGAGGAAAAAGTTTCATAGGGCATCAAGTCTAACCTGTACAAGAAAAGGAATCCTCTCTAAAATATCCCCAATCAAGTGGCCATTTAGCCTCTGATGGAAGAACTTCAATGATAGGGATGCACTGCCTTCTAAGGTAGTTTATTTCACTTTCAGATACCTCTAATTGTTTGGAATATTTTCCTTATATGAAACAAAAATCTGCCTCTCTGCAACTCCTAATAATTTCTTCTAGTTTTATTTCCATTACCCTAAGGAATCTGAAGATAGGAAAACTTTTCACATGTTCCACTTCCCTCAATCTTCAGAACTCCAGAGCAGGACTACAATTTACCAGTGATTTTCCTAACAGAGTCCTGCTGAAATGCAGAGTCCCCTGAGCTAAGGTGTTTGTACTCTGGTGTCCAGATTTTTAAACAGGTCAACAATGGCATAAAAAGAGTGCCAGGAGGGTACAAGGTTACCACAGAAAAAAGCCTTGTGTATGTGAGGTCATGTGAGACAAGAAAGATTGAGCAAGAAAGTGAGAGATGGAGAGATAGATAACCTGGCTTCATAGCAAATTCAATTAACCCTGTCAGTTGATCTAGTTCATTTCCACACTGAAGACAGAAGAATCTAAGAGAGAAACAGAAAACCCAGGGGCCAAAGGAGAGGAACAGAAGAAGGCACCACTTCATGGGTTCTAGGGTATAGGCTGAATAACGGTCAAATAAGTCTTGATCTTGGAGGATGGCTACGTAAGGCAGTTTCCTTTAGGTCCTGAGTTCATTCTTCAAAATAGGGACCCTGTTTTATTCATTTTTGTATCTCCTTTAGAGCTTTCGTACAAAGGAACTGCCCAATATATGTTTGATAACTGAATAAATGGACTGCCTCATGTGTAAATGTGTATTCTCTGTCACCAGCAGCATCTAAGCAGAAGCTGGATAACCTTCTATCAGGGAGACTATAAAGTATATTTCTATACTGGGAGAAAAGAAGGAGTATATAGCCTCCAAGATCACTTACAATCTAAATAACATGACATAATATAACGTAACATAATACAATATAATAATGAGAACTATTCTTTATGGTTACAATGGACACCAAAGACTTCATTCCAAGAAGCATCCTTTCTCTGTGGAGTCACCTGAATAAAAGCAAACTCTCTTAACCAAAGACTCCAAATCAACTCTATTGCAATGGGGCCATCTGCTTCCAAACTCACACTCAAAGCTGGAGGAAGGAGGCTTGGGGGCCAGAGGGAGTTCCAAGGAACTCTCCAAAATTTTCCATAAGGTACAAACATAAATAAATGTATAGCTATTTAAAAATATTCCCTTCCTCCTGGTCCCTACTTACTCAAAGGCAGGCAAGAAGAGGTTCTTAGTCAGCAGTCTCACTTTTTTCCACAAATCTTTGGTCCAGGGTTCCAGGTCAGCATCAAAACTAAAGGCTCTTTTTTCCTAGCCCAAGGCAATACCATGGGCCAGACACGGTCCCAATCCCTTGTATATAGGAAGCATCCTCTCCATTCTCTTCCTTTACTTATCCCTTCTTCTGATTGTCTGAACAAACAGTCTTACCTGAGGGTGCAAAGCAGCCAGAAGCATATCAACTTGCACCTCCAATGTGCGGCTCCCCATGTTCACAGAAGCTTCAAGAATCTGCCCAAGACTCTGTTCATGTAGTTGGAAGGATAAAAATGTATAAAGTCAGTCAGGAGGTTAAAGACACAACCCTTTGGCAGGGATGGGGGCAGGAAACCAAACCTGTATTCTCCCTGACAACATGAACCTATCCAAGAATCCACTCAAGAAGAGCACCCTTCTTCCTGTCCAGTTCAGCGCCAAAGAAATGGCAACAGCCTACTACAGAGCCTCTTGCCCCATCACATATCCCAAAATAACCTCACAATTGCAAATCCAGATCTACAGGATCTCAGGATGCAAAGCTGCTATAGAAGGCTTGTTTCAGTTGGGTAGGTTAGTTTCCAGGACAGAAAGCATCTAATGAGAGTGAAACTAAGTGGTTCCAGATCCCACCCTGATGTTATAAGTCACTCCAATGGGTCAGGAAGGGTCTGATTCAGACCAGACCCCCAAATGGGCTAAGAACCTATAAGGGGGTCTGGCAAGAGAACTACAAGAAACCTGGCATACCCAACTCTAGGTAAGTAAGGTTACATTAAGGGGATCATTTTCACTTTATATTTTTAAAAGCCTCCAGGGAAGAAGCTTTAACCACCATTAGCCTATCAAAAATTTTTTTCCTAATACACAACTTATAGTTTCACAATAAACCCCTTTTATCTTTAAGTAAAGGCAAGCTCTTTTGGAAGAGTCCAATAGCTGTGTGTGCTTAGCAGGTACACACACACACACACACACACACACACACACACACACACACATACATGCCCAGCGTGCCAATATTTGAAGGATGAGGACTCAGCTCTCTGGATATATCCGCAATGAAGTGCTGGCCCTTGGTGAGGGCCTTGAGCCCAGTGGCTTACCTTGGACACATAAAAGGTCTCAGCATGCTTCTTATAGAGGGCAATGATTCCTGGGATGAGCCTAGGCAGCTGTTCCTCTAGCTTCTCACTAGGCAGCAAGTGACTCATGGGCCCCAGTGCCTCAACCACAGCCAGTCGAAGCTGAGAAAAGAAAAGTCAGTGTTCATCCCAACAAGACATCAACTAGCTAGATAATACTAATCAAGCCTTAATTATGTGTAAAGCAATATATATGCCTCATGAGGCATGAGAAACCACAGAATCTGCTCTCACTGAGCTTCAGCTTGTGGTCTAAGTGGGAAGACAGATGTGGATACATAGGGAATAATAAGGCACCACAGGAGTCTATCCCTGAGGGCTACTGAGACTAAGTGAAATCACATTCAGGTAAGAGATCCCTGTGGGCTAGGGTGGTCCAGAAAATCTTTAGCAAAGAAGAGGAAGTGGAACTGGGTCTGGCCTAGACACACCACTATTGGCTGGATCCTTACCCAGTCAAATAGTATCATGAGATTTAAGGGTATGAGCAACAGCATGGGAAAGGAATGTCAACACCTGCAATGCATTTTAACACCAAGCCTAGATTAATAGTATAGCTCAAAAAAAAAGGAAAAAAAGAAAAAACATAAGGAAGTTACTTGGACAGGGCTGTAATGTACTCCTGATCAAAACCCTGTCTTTTCCCCCCAAAGGATTCCATTTTAAACCTATCACCTTATTCAACAAGGATTTTTACTGAGCACCTATGATAAAGAGGATCTTGGGTTGGGAGGTTTGGGTGAAGGGAGAATACGAAGAAATTTAAAATACAATTTTTGCTCACAAGGTGCTTAAAAATAACAAGAGGATAGCACCAGTCATAGAAGTACTATTTAATAAAAAAAAAAATCTCAGGAGTGAATAGTTAGAAAGCAGCCAGAAGTCTTTACCTTTGCTTCCCGGCTCTGTAGCCAATGGTTGAAAAGCACATCATAAGCACTGAAGATCTCAGTGGAAAATGTGTCCTTCCGGACAGTGGGGTCTGGAGCTTGATCCAGATTGGCTAGGTATTCCAGGATACTGTCACTGAAGTGCTGCAGAGCTGTGGTACAAACAGTCTCAAATGAATATCTGCTTTCTGATTCTCAGATAGCATCAGTATAGCTATTATCACTTCAAAATCAATCTGCAAACTGGCTGGCAAGTAAGTACCAACTTCTGAGGGTCAATTGCCAGCAGAATGTACTATTCGCTCTTTGTCTCTATGTAACAAAAGCCTCTTTCTTCAAGGACTCATTAATATGCTACCTCCTTCATGAATATTATTAGAAGCTAAACTCCTTAAGGGCAGGGACTGTGACATCTTTCAACTTTGTATATGCTATATCTAGTGTAGATGATTGTTCAACTGAACTAGTGGGTTTTCTTTGAACTAAGGGGATATGAAGCAGGAAATGGAAGCATCTGATGGCACAACCGAGATAAAATGCCCTTTCTGGGCTGCCTCTGGCAGGAGGAAACAAATCTTACTCTCAATGGGTCAGATGCTTGAGGCCAAGAAAAGTGAAGCCTCCTGAGAGGGACTCGCCTGCTCAGCAACTGCCACATGTACTTTCTAAACTACTAGGGCCAAGGAGCCCTGTACCAAAGGTGCCTATTTGCCTTCCTTTGCCCCAAGGGAGGGGGTTTAAGATTCCAATTGAGAGAGCTGGGTTCTAAACTCTGCTCTTTTCCCTACCCTTAGACCATCTCTCGCCAGAGGCTAGGCTGCTGCTTATAGGGGTCACAGTCAGTAGCAGGCCAGCTGCTTGTCAAAGAATAGCTGTTCCAGAATCCCTGCTCTGGTTGCAAACTGAGATAGAAAAAAGAAACAAAAGCTCACAGAGGACCAATTCTTACCAAAACAAAATACAGACTTCATGTGGTCTTGCCGGGCAAGGTTTAGCATCGGTAACATTGTCGTCAGAATGGAATTTAAAAAGGGCACCATGCCAAATACTATAACAAAGAAAAACAAACTGCAGATCATTTTGTCTTCCTACGTTCATCCTGTCATTTCTAGTCATGAAACAACAACCCATTCCAGGAATCACAGAGAGACATTTGTTATGTATTTTGACTGCATTTAATCCAGACTCTTCATAACAGAAAAGACAGATGAAAATAAGGTTCATGGTCCCCAAAATCCCGTTCTAAAAGTCCCACATAGGCAGTGAAGAGAGGAGTAAGAGATGGCATTCTGCTACAAGGTACTGGAAAAAAGCTTGAAGATGATGATAAATAATTAGCCACAACACTCCCTCTACCAAAGTGCCCACCTCCCTTTATTCAGCCTGCCCTCTTGCGACTTCTTTTTCCCCAGAGACATTAATCATATCCATCTTTACTTAAAGTCATGTCTCTCACGTATATAAAACTGTTTGGAGAGATGGGGAAAGCGCAAGGGGGAGGTCCACACAATTTGATTTGTCTTAATCTGTAGGATGGCTCCACAAAAATGTACTTGGGCCCTGGCATCCCCATAAGGAGATGCTGCATTCAGTCATAGAATAGCTACCAACTGGAGTTGAGATGACCACAGAATACAGAAGAGCTCCTTCCTGCAGAAGTAAGATGTATAACCAGTGAGCCTCATGTTACCCAGTGCCAAAGTGGAGATAATTGGACAAATGGTCTTTCCCAAAAGCTGCCCCCACAGTGGGCTGCTGACTAAAAGGTGTCTCACTCTAAGGATACAACCCTTGGACCACCAAACTCCAATACTGTAGGAATGGCAAGGTGTTATATAAGAGACCACAGGAACTCTTTAGCATTAGCAGCCCTGGCAGAAACACAGTTGATCTCCCCAGAGCAACTGGAGACGTATGAAGTTGTGTGGCACAGTGAAAAACCAATGAGGGATTCAGGAGGCTTGGGTTCTAACCCAGACTGAACCACTAGTAAATTCTATAATCACTTTCCTCTCAGCAGTCACCTACGTAGACAATGCAAGTATTATTGATTCCATTTTATAAAAGTCATAGTCTTATAATCTTTTCAAGTCTTTGTTTCTTCAGCTGTAAAATAAGTGTCTTGACCTCTACCTCTCTATGACTGTGCTTCTTTTGGATATGGTAGTATAAACTGTCAACTCCCTCAGAGAAATAGAAAAAGATACATGAAACAGAACTTGGGTACCGGGACTGCTGGACCAAACTGAAAAAAGGAACACAAATGTACTGATGGATACATATATGCTCTCCAACTACCCCTGTGTCCTCCCTTCAGCATGTCAGTGCTTCTGTTCCTTCCTAATTGATTCCCTACCAATCTCCCCACAGAAGCTGTGCCAAACCTTTTCTTTCTTCAAACTTCCACAACTCCTCTTCCTCCTCCCTCAACTGAAGACCTCTCCTCTTACTTTATGGAGAAAACTGAGATCACATGACATGAATTTTCTCTTTTTCCTTTCTCTTCATCTCAGGTAAAACCTGCTGACATCAATCATCACTGTCTTCCTTTTCCCCAGTCTCTGACAATGAGGTGACCCCTCTTCTTGGCAAGGCTAACTCTTCTACATCTGCCCTTGCTATCATCAGCACGTCTTTCATATTCTCCAGCAGACCGTTCACTCCGTTATCACCTCTCTCTCTCTCAAATCTTAAAACACTACAAGGATAGGAATTTAAGAATACCTCAAAGAATCGAACTGAGTCCACTGACACAGTACATTTTTTTATCCATAAAGACAGGAGGAAAGATCCTATCTTTCATTAAAGAGACCATATCTCTTTAAAAATTTTTATTTAATATTTTATTTTCCCCCAAATACATGTAAAAGCAATTTTTAACATTTGGGTTTTTTAAAATGTTGCGTTCCGCATTCTCTTTTCCATCCTTCCCCTCCTCTCCTCGTTGAGAAGGCAAGCAATCTGATATAGGTTATACATATGCAGTCATGAAAAACATATTTCCATATTAGTCATGTTGTAAAAGAAAACAGACAAAAAAAACCCTAAGAAAAATAAAGAAAAAAATAGTATCCTTTGATTTGCATTCAGACTCCATCAGCTTTTTCTCTGGAGATGGATAGCATTTTTATCCTAAGTCCTTCAGAATTGTCTTGGATCATTGTATTGCTGAGAATAGTTAAGCCTTTCACAGCTGATCAATATTGCTGTTACTGTGTACTAATGTTTTCCTGGTTCTGTGCACTTCACTTTGTATCAGTTCATGTAAATCTGTCCAGGTTTTTGCAAAAATATCTTGATTATTATTTCTTATAATAACACAATAGCATTCCAACACAATCATATACTATAACTTGGTCAGTGATTCCTCAACTGATGAGCATCCCCTCAATTTCCAATTTTTTGCCACCATTAAACATATTCATATATTATACTGTCATACCTAATATATTATTATATTATAATTAACATAATATTAGCATACTATGTAATTAAGATAATACATAAGAACACATTATGTACTAATATATTATAAGACAATAAAATATAAATATTTTTTACACATAGGTCTTTTTCCTTTTTTTTTTAATCTCTTTGGAATACAGACTTAGAAGTAGTATTGCTGGGTCAGAGAGAAGGCAGAGTTTTATAGCCCTTTGGGCATAGTTCAGAATTGCTCTACAGAATAGCTGAATCAGTTCATAACTTCACTAACACTGCACTAAAGTCCCAACTTCCCCAATCACCTCCAACATCTGTCTTTTTCCTTTTCTCTCATATTAACCAATTTGATAGGTGAGGGGTGGTACCTCAGAGTTCTTTTCATTTACATTTCTCTAATCAATAGTGAGTAGAGAAAATTTTCATACAGATGTAGATAGGCTTTATTTTGTCTGAAGCTGCCTATTCATATCTTTTGGTTATTTATCAATTGAAGAATGGCTCTTATTTTTATAAACTTGACTCAGTTCTCTATCTGAGAGATGAGGCCTTTATCAGAGACATCTGCTGTAAAAAATTTTTTCAGTTATGATTACTGTCCATCCTATTTTCTTCCTGTTTATCTTACTCTCTCCTTTCATCCTGTTCATCCTCAAATGTATTTTGCTTCCGATTACTGCTTCCCCCAATCTGCCCTCTCTTATATTGCCCCCACCCCCTTCCTTCTCTTATTCCCTTCCCTGCATATATTCCTGTATGGTAAAGTAGTGACTGTGTAAGTTATTCCCTCTGAGTCAATTATGAAGAGAATAAGGTTGAAGGGCTCCTATCCAGCTTCCTCATCTTGCCCTCCACTATAAAAGCTTTCATGTGAGATAATTTGCCCCATTCTGCTTCTCTCTTCCTCCTTCTCCCTGTGCATTCCTCTTCTTAATTTTTTTTAGAGATCATTCTATCATATTAAACTTGTACTGATGCCCTCCATCTCTGTATACTCCTTCTAACTACCCTAATAATGAGAAAGTTCTTAGTTGTTACAAGTATTATCTTCCCATGCAGGAATGTAAACAATTGAACCTTACTGAATTACTTATAACTTATCTTTTTAAGCTTCTCTTGAGTCTTGTATTTGAAAGTCAAATTTTCTATTCAGCTCTGGTCTTTTTATCAGGAATTCTTGAAAATACGGTTTCATTAAAAGTCCATTTTGTCCCCTGAAGGATTATGCTCAGTTTTTCTGAGTAGGTAGTTCTTGGTTATCATCCTAGTTCCTTTGCTCTCTAGAATATCATATTCCAAGCTCTGCAATTCTTTAATGTAGAAACTGCTAGATCTTATGTTATTGTGACTGTAACTCCAGGATATTTTAATTGTTTTTTGCTTGTTTGCTTGCTGCTGCTTGCAATATTTTCTCTTAGATCTAAGAGCTCTGGAATTTGGCTGTAATATTCCCGGGAACTTTCATTTTGAGGTCTCTTTCAGGAGGTGAGAACCATATTCTTTCAATTTCTATTTTACCCTCTGATTCTAGGATATCAGGGCAGCTTTCCTTGATAATTTCTTGAAACACAATGTCACGGCTTTAAGGTAGTCCAATACTTTTTAAATTCTCTCTCCTGGATCTATTTTCTGGGTCAGTTGATTTTCCAGGGAGATATTTTGCATTTTATTCTATTTTTTCATGCTTTTGATTTTGTTTTATTGTTTCTTGATATCTCATAAAGTCATTAGCTTCTACTTGCCCAATTCTACTTTTTAAGGAATTATTTTCTTCAGTGAGCTTTTTGTACTTCTTTTTACATCTGGTCAATTCTACTTTTTAAGGTGTTCTTTTCTTTGGCAAATCTTTGCATATCTTTTTTTCTTCTCGTTGGATTTTTTTAAAACTTCTTTTACCATTTGATTATTCTGTTTTCCAAGGTGTTATTTTCTTCAGTATTTTTCTGGCGTCTGCTTTATCCAGCCATTGAATCTTTTTTCCATAATTTTTTTCTTTTCCCAATTTTTTTTATCCCTCTTATTTCATTTTTAAAATCTTTTTTTGAGCACCTCGAGGAATTCTTATTGGATGTAAGACCAATTCACATTTTTCTCTAAGGCTTTGGATGTAGCAGTTTTGAGTCTGTTGTCTTCTTTTGAGTTTGTGTTTTGATCTTCCCTGTTACCATAGTAACTTTCTATGGTTAGGATTTTTTTGGTCTTTTGCTCATTTTTTCCAGCCTACTTCTTGACTTTTTTTTTTTTGTATTAAGCTGAGCTCTGCTTCCAGGGTGGAGGGGGTACTATCCCAAATTTCAGGGGTTTTGTACAGCTGTTTTCAGAACTAGCTCTGGGAGTTTGTAAGCTTTCAGTTCTTCCAAGTGGCATGATCTAAAGAGAGGTGTGCAGTCACTGCTCTCCTGGCCTGTGCTCTGATCTGTGAATGATCACAAGCACTCTTTTCAACCCTGGAACCTGGCTCCCCTACAGCTGCAAACTCTGGTGTATTAGTGCTCCTCTTTGCCTTGGGACTGTGACCTAGATCTAAGTACAATGTCTTGCACCCAGTGCCAGCAAAGGGATGCCTGTAATCTCCTTCTGACTAGTTGTCTGATCCTCTACAATCTATGAACTGGAGCTCCAGAAGCAGTTGCTGCTGCCACTGATTCAATTATCCCCAAAACCTGCTGCTGATTTGCTAGAATGAGGCTGTGCTGGCACAGCCTATCCTGGACTACACTCTGCTCTCACTCTGTTCTTTTGTAGGTTCTGTGGCTCTAGAATTTATTTTGAGGTGTTATTCAAAGTTGTTTGGAAGGGAATTTGGGGCAGCTGAAGTGAATCCCTGACTTTTCTCCACTATCTTGGCTCCACCCTCTGACCATATCTCTTTATCCATAAAATATAGATGAAAATTTTCATTTTAAAGTAAACTTATAATAAAAATTTTGTGTCAATTGATATACCCAGTCTTTCTAGTGTTAAGCTCTCCCTATTTTCTGGATCCTTCCCCACTACCTTCAAAAAATACCAATTTTCCCTATTCCTTAAAACAACAAAAATATAAAACAAACTTCTCTGGATCTCATCCCCTCAAATCATTGTCTTCTATCTCTCTTTCCTTTCTCAAACTCCCAGAAAAAGCTATGTATACTTTCTGTTTTTGCTTCCTCTTTTCCCACTCACTCCCCAACCCTTGGCAATCAAACTTCCAATCTCATCATTTTATTGACACTGCTCTCTCCAAAGTTAGAAATAACCTCTTAACCGCTAATTCCTTTTTTTTATTGTTGTTCTTTTTTTTTAATTAACTTTTGTTTATTTTTAGTATACATCATTCATTTCCATGAGAATTTGAGTTACAAATTTTCTCCCCATCTTTCCCCTACCCACCATCCCAAAACAGCGATCCTTCTGTATATCCCAATCTGCTCTCTCCTATATCCTCCCCCATCACCCCCTTTGACTTTCCAGTAGGGCAAGGTGGATCTCCCTACCCCAATGCCTATATATCTTATTACCCAGTTGCATGTAGATAATAATAATAATATATACATAAATATATATTTTTAAAATTTGATTTTAGAACTTTAAATTCTAGATTCTTTCCCTTCCTCCCTTGTCACCCACCCCCACTGGAAAGACAAGCAATTCAATACAGGCC
>CM053580.1:524315284-524331223 GCA_028627135.1 Pseudochirops cupreus
GATTCTTTTTCCATCTGGCAAAGTCGACTTTTTAAGGCATTCTTCTCCTCATTGGCTTTTTGGGCCTCTTTTGCCATTTGAGTTAAATCTATTTTTTAAGGTGTTATTTTCTTCAGTCAGGTTGACTCTCTTTTCATGATTTTCTTGCATCATTCTCACTTCTCTTCCCAATTTTTCCTCTACTTCTCTTATCTGGTTTTCAAAATCTTCTTAAGCTCCTCCATGGCCTGTAACCAGTTTACATTTTTCTTGGAAGCTTTTGGTGCAGGAGTTCTGACTGTGTTTTCTTCCTCCTGTTCCATGCTTTGATCCCTTTTGTCCCCAAAAAAGTAATCTAAAGTTGGATTGCTATTCTTGCTTTTCTTCCTTTGCCTGCTCATGTTGCCAGTCAATTACGTGACTTTTGGGCTCAGTAGGATTCTGCTTTCAGAGGGGAGAGCTTTGTCCCAAATCGCTGGGGTTTTCACAGCTACTGGAGCTATCAGGGGATGCCACCATCTCTACAGCCCACACCACCTTTGGCTCACTGGTCACGCACCTCAGGACCACCACCCAAGACCACAATCCCAATCCAGGCAAGTTAAAGCAAAAGCACATAGCCTCTGAATGATTGCTTGGCCCCCCTGCAATCTGCAGGCTGGGAGCTTTGAAGCAGCCACGTGGAGGCAACTGGAGGGCCACCATGCCACTTCTTGTCCTGGGGGCAGTCGGCTGGACCTGCTCCTTTTCCCCAAATTTAGCTGAGTTCCGCTGACTTTGTCCTTGTTTCTTATGGGTTGATAATTCCAGAAACTGCCACAGCTGCCAGTGATCTACTCTCCTGAAAGCTCCAGCAGTGGCTTGTCCTGGCCACCCTTGGGCTAATGCCAGGTTTCAGACTGGGCTGGTTTTGGCTCCCAACTCGCAGCAATGAACCCTTCCTCTCTGCCTGCCTAGCTGCCTTCAGTGGGAGCCTTGTTTTTCTGTCATTTTGTGGGTTCTGGAGCTCTAAAATTTGTTTAGGGTCATATTTTATAGGTATTTGAGGTGGTTATGGGGGGAGCTCCCAGAGTTCTCCTGCTTCTATGCTGCCATCTTGGCCCCGCCCCCTTAACCACTAATTCTGATCATTTTTTCTCAGTCATACCTCTAGACCTAACTGCTGCATGTGACAATGCTGACCACCTCCTTTATACTCCCTCCTCCTTGTGGTTTTTATTACAATTTTTCTTGACCCTTCCTCTTCCTATCTAACTACTCCTTCTCAGTCTTCTTTGCTGATTCATGATTCAATTCACAGTCCCTGATGTTCCCCAAGGATCTGTCCTAGACTTCTTATTCCTTTTCCTCTACACTTTCTCACTCTTAGTGAACTTATCAGCTCCCACGGGCATGATTATCACTTCTATACAGATGACTCTAAAATCTATATATGCAGCTACTTTATATGAGCTTCAATCTCACATCACCAATTATATACTGCGCATTTCAAATTTAATGTCTAGGAGAAATCTCAAATTCAACATGTTCAAAACTGAACTCATGCTTTCCCCAAAATTTTCCCCTCTTCCAAACTTCGAAAGCACCACCAACCTCAATTCATACTACTGGTGACCTTAACTCCACATTCTTCCTTATACTATATATTCAAAAAGTTGTCAAATCTTGCTATTTCTATCTCCACAACATCTCTTAAATCTGACTCCTTGCTACCCATGTATTTAGCACCTTAGGTCAAGCACACATATCCGTTTGACTAAATTATTGCTTATGTTTCCTCATTAGTCCCCCTGACTCAAGTCTCTTTACTTTTCAGTCCTTCTTCCATACTGTTATCAAAATTATTTTCCTTAAATGTATATCTAATCCTGTCATTCATCTACTCAATAAGCTCCAGTGGCTCCCTTTTGTCTCTAGAAATGTCTCTATTTAGCTTTTAAAGCCGTTCCCCACCTTGCTCTAATCTATCTTTCTAGACTCAACATACATTATTCTTCACCCTCAACTGTGATCCAGTCAAATGAGCCTTTTGTCCATCCCTCACAACACCCTAACTCCTCTCTCGGTGCCTTTACACTTGCTAGTTCTTGTGCCTAGACTGTACTCTCTCCTCACTTCCACCTTCTCTTCCTTCAAGTTGCAACTCAAATACAACCTTCAACATGACACCTTTCTTGACTGTTCTCTTTTATGTTTATAGCCCTGCCTTCTCAAACTCCCTTGATTTAACTACTTTGTATTCATTCTCTCTGTATTTATTCTATATATAATGATATATGTCCTTGCTGTCTCTTCTATTAGAATATAAGATCCTTATAAGTAGGGTTTATTTAATTACTTGTATACGTATCCCTGGTACCTACCACACTACCTGGCACACAGTAGGTGATAAATACTTGTTGACTGTTGATTAGTGGTACTAGCCCATATGACCCTGGTTCTACCACTCTTTGCAATCTTGGATAAATAACTAATACCAGAGACAGGATTATAATTCAGACCTCACGGGTCCATTTTTTGCACCATATCACTCACTCTTTCTCAGTGGGTGTAACCTGTGTCCACCATAACAAAATAAAATGTGAGTTTAAGGACAGTGGCTTGTTTTCTTTTGTGTCTCCCAGAGGGTCCTGGGCTTTCACTACAGTGGGTGCTCAGGAAACAAGAGTTGTGGATTAAATACTCCTTAAGAGAACATGGCACAAAACTTTCTTCCTCAAGTCACATAAGGAAGTTTGTGTCAAACTGACAAGTACCCTCTATACAGAAACACAGTAGCCAAGGATAGGGTAAGAGGACATGAAGATCACCTGGACTTGACTGTGATGATCTGCAGTGCTCTGTCAGATTTGCTGACCCTTGAGTTTCTCAATCATTAGGGAGGCTGTGGGTCTGTGCTAGAATCATACTAGTTATGAAGTCTCAGTTCTCCTCTTCCCACAAGCCTAAATGAGATGGCCTTTATATAACCCTGCTCCAGAACAACTCAAAGCCTTGCTTCTAAGTACTGAACTCTGAGTTTCTTTAAAAGGTCTTATTTCTCCATGAAGAAACAATACCACCACAAACAAAGCACTTCACACTTTCACATACACAACTTCAGTTAATCATCATTATAACACAGGCAGGTGGAGCAGATATGATGTGGCTAGAAGGTAACTGAAACCCAGAACAACTAAGGGCTTGCCTAAAGGCACACTGTGAATCAGTGGGAACACTGTGATTAGAAAGCCTGGGCTCCTGATTGCCAGCTGTAGGCTCTTTAACAACTGTAATATTAGTAACTGACATTTATATAGCATTTTAAGCTTTTCAAAATACTTTGCATACCTTATCTCATTTGAGCCTCACAACAACCCTCAGAGACAGGTTCTACAGGCCTTACTACTACCATTTTGCAGGTAAGAAAACTGAGGCTCACTGAAGTAAAATCACTTTGCCATGATGACCCAGCTAGTGAGCGTTGGGTAAAGAGTTCTAGCCCAAATCTTCACGACTACATATTCAGCATTTTAGCCACCACAGCATAGGGCTACTTTTGCTAATCTAGGGGCAGGAGTAAGAGGAAGGAGAACATAACTGGAACCTACCATTGGTGATGGAGAGGTTTGCAAATGTCTGCATGACAAAATAATGAGGCAGGATCCCTGGCTGAAATTTGATCAAAACCTCTTCCATCACTTTGTTGATAAACCGTTTCCCCACAGCCACAAGGACGCTGCTTGCAGCCTGCTGCCAATCCAGGATTAATTCCTAGATCACAGTGAATAGATATAAAAGATATTACCAAACATTCTAGCAGTTACATTCAGAAAAGGCAAATCAGATCTAAAATATCACTAAAAAAACATCAGGATGTAAAAAGAGAAACAGTTCTTAAACCAATAGGGAGACCCCCATGCTTGAGATATATTAGTACTAGTGTAAGGTGGGAGAGAGAGATACTATTCAACTTTCCGTGCTCCCCACAATAACTAAGAGCTAACCTAAATGTCATGGAAAATTAAGGTCTCCACAGCAATACACTGTTGATAGAGCTATTAATTAGCACAATCATTCCAGAAAGCAATTTGGAATTATACTAAAAAAGGAACAAAAATGTCACTTTTCACCCAAAGATATATGCTCCAAGGAGAACAAAGACAACAAGAAAAGTTCCATGTGCACAGAAGTACTTTTATGGTATAGCAAAGAGCTGAAAACAAAGTTAAGTGTCTATCAAAAGGGGAATGGCTAAACTGTGGTATGTTAATACAATATTATTGCAATGTAAAAAATGATGACTATGAAAAATTCAGAGATTCTGGAAGACATATGAATTAATGCAAAGTGAAGTAAAGCCAGGAAAACAACATATATAGTGACTGTGACAATGTAAAGAAAAGGAGGAATAGCAACAAAAAACCCAACCCTGAATGCACTGTAATTATAATTAAGTTTGGCCCTGGAAAACAGATACCATGTTCAATTCTAGATGCCTTGTTTAAGAAAGACACTGATAAGCTGAAGAGTGTCTAGAAGAAGGCAACCAGGGTGGTGAAGGTATTTGAGTCCATATTATATGAAGATCAGCTGAAAGAATAGATTTTTTTTTTGCTTTTTTTTTTGAGGGGAAAGGCAGGGCAATTGGGAGTTAAAAGACTTGCCCAAAGTCACAAGGCTAGTAAGTGTTCTGTGTCTGAGGCTGAATTTGAACTCGGGTCTTCCTGACTCCAGAGCCAGTGCTCTCTTCACTGTGCCACCTAGCCACCCCTGAAAGAATAGATGTTTAGCTTGGAGGAGAGGAGACTTAAGTGACACACAGTAGCTGTCTTCAAGTATTTGGAAGGCTGTAATATAGAGGAGGGATTAGATTGATTCTTTTTGGTCTCAGAATACAAAATCAGGAACAATGGGTAAAAGTTGCAAAGAGAAAAATTTAGGCTTGATTAAGTACGTCCAAATTAGAGCAGTACAAAAGTGACATGGGCTGTCATCAGAGTGGTAGGTTTCCCCAATTTGGAGGTCCTTCAAGCAGAAGCTGAATATCAACTTGTCAGTATGTTAAAATGGGAATTCCTTGCATATATAGGTCATACTAGATGGCCACTGAGGTCACTTCAAACTCTCACATTATGTGATTCTATGAAAATTTACCTCCCCTTCTTTTCTGCAGAAGTGGAGGGCTATACTGTCAGATTGAATTGATAAACTTTTTTTTTCTGAAATCTTTTTTTTTTCCTTTAAAAATATTTGTTATAAAGGATGACTTGCTGGATAGGGAATGATAAGAGGGATGTATTTGGAAACAAAAGTGATATAAAAGCAAAAGATTATCAATAAAATTTAAAAGAAAAAAAAAACTAGAGTTTCAAGAGCCTGGAGAAAGCAAAGAGTAGAAAAGAATAAAGAACAGGCATCATTAAACATAGTTCACAGACCCATGGTGGCCCATGCAACCATTAGCTAAACAGTTTCTAGGGAGAACCCCCCCCAAAAAAATCATCATGTGACCAAATGATCGCCTGTGTGCCAGAACACACAATTGTCATCACTCTTGTTGCAAATCAAATGAATTCACTGAAATCACAGAATGTCAGAGACAGACAAGCTCAAGCGACCATGTAGTCCATTGCCTTCATTTGATTAACAGGGAAACTGAGGTCAAGGCAGGGAAAATGACTTACATAAGGAAACAAGGTAAATCAGTGACACAGCCAAGATTAGGCTACAACTAGGTCTTGTAACTCCTAGTTGAGAGCTCTTACTATCTCTTACTATCTCTTACTATCATGGTTAATTTAACATAGAAGTTAATTTAAAAGTTTAAAAGTAAATATCAAGATACTTGAAGTGCTCCATAGCCCTGCATGCCTAAATTCACAACCCCTTCTCTAAGATACTGTGTAGAGAATAGGGTTTGATGGACAAAATACAGTCTTCCAAGGAGCAATAGTTCCCACTATGGCTCCTATGGAATATTAAATACTATGCACTGGCTTTGTTTCTCCCCCTGAAAAACTCAGTTTATTCTGCACTCAAACCTCAGGGTTTGGACCAGTCCTCAGGGACTTTAGGAGGATTAATACATACCCCTGGGTCTTTCTAGAGAAGTGGGGTGAAATTCAGGTGACATATTAATTTTTAAAAATACAAATTAATATTATCTATGCTGTATTGTATTTTTATTTATTTTGTTAAACATTTCCCAATTACATTTTAATCTAGTCCCTCCAGCACTGAGGAGTATGTGGGCCTGGATGCATGGGCACGGAGGGGCGGCTAATCTGACACCTCTGTTCCAGAGGATATCCTTAAACTCACAGAAAGCAGACAGCAGAGAAACACATTTTCATTATTTTGATGCTTTTGCTAATGTAGAAACTGTAGCCAAAGACAGAATTTACTGGCAAAATACACAGTTCATTCTTCAAGGCAAATGAGTAAGAATATAAAAACTGCTTGATGTCCGCAGCTCTTACCTTAGATTTGGTCATTTCATTTGAGGCCAAAATGATAACGATCTTGGCTGTGCAACGATCCAGCTCATCTATGTTATTCTTCACAATTGTTTCCATGGCCTTCAGGATAATGACTCGATATGGATATGCCAGCTAAAAAGAAAGAACACTCCACAAATTAAGCTGAGAGGTCCACTATTCAGTGAAATGTTCTGGAACAAGATTGAATAATTCCTATACACCCATTTGTCACATGGCAAAAGCTTCTCACTCAGGCAGAAAAAAAAGCAAAAGTGAATTAGGCAGATTTTGCCCACAGTAATCACAGCCAGTGGTTCTCCTGGATATTGCCTACCATTTCAGGCTACGCTGTTGACTTATCTGTGCTGTCTTTTCTCTACTATGCCACATAAACCTCTTCACTCTAAAAGCTTACTCCAACCCTCACATCTTATTTTTCATGTTGGAAATATCCTCTGCCCCTGTGGTCTCACCATTTTTTTCCCTGTAAATATTGTATTTTTATACAATTACATGTAAAAAGTTTTTTAACATTCAGTTTCTAAAATTTTGAGTTCCAAATTTTTTCCTTCCTTCCCTCCTTCCTCTACTCCCCCTTCTTTGAAAAGGCAGGTAATTTTTTTAGCTATGCAAAGCATATTTCCATATTAGTCATGATGTGAAAGAAAACATTAAAAAAACCATGAAAAAATAAAGTAAAAAACATTATGCTTGGGGCAGATAAGATGGTGCAGTGAATAGAGCACAGGCCCTGGAGTCAGAAGGATCTGAGTTCAAATGCAGACTCAGACCTGGCCTCAGACACTTAACACTAGCCAGGTGACCTTGGGCAAGTCACTTAACCCCAATTGCCCTCCTCTCCCCCCCCCAAAATAAAAAAAATATGCTTCAATCTCAAACTTTACTGGTTCTTTCTGTAGAGAGAGAATGACCTTCATAAGTCCATCATAAATCTTTTGAATTGTCTTGGATCACTGTATTGCCGAGAATAGCAAAGTCATTCACAACTGATACAGATACAATATTGCTATTACTGTGCACAATGTTCTCTCCTGGTTCTGCTCACTTCACTTTGCATCAATTCATGCAAGTCTTTCCAGGTTTTTCTGAAAGCTTCCTGCCAGTCATTTCTTATAGAACAATAGGATTCCATCACAATCATATACTACAACTTGTTTAGTCAAATTGATGGGTATACCCCCAATTTCCAATTCTTTGCCTTCACAAAAAGAGCTGCTATATTTTTGTACATATAGGTCCTTTTCCTTTTTTAAAAATCTGTTTGGGATACAAACCTTGTAGTCGTATTGCTGGGTCAAAGGTATACAGAGTTTTATAGTCCTTTGGGTATAGTTCCAAACTGCTCTCCAGAACAGCTGGATCAGTTCACAACTCTACCAACAATACATCAGCATTCCAATTTTCCCAATCCCCTCTAACATTTGTTATTTTCCTTTTCTGTTATATTAGCCAATCTGATACATGTGAGGCAGTGCCTCAGATTTGTTTTAATTTGCATTTCTCTAATCAATAGTGATTTAGAGCATTTTTTCATGTGACTATAGTTTTGATTTCTTCATCTGAAAACTGCCTGTTCATATCCTTTGAACATTTATCAATTGGGCAATGACTCACATTCTTATAAATTTAATTCAATTTTCTCTATGTTTGAGAAGTGAGGCCTTTATTAGAGAAACTTGCTGTAAAAACAATTTTCCCAGTTTTCTGCTTTCCTTCTAATTTTGGCTACATTAGTGTGTGTGTGTGTGTGTGTGTGTGTGTGCACGCGCACACGTGCACGCACGTATGAAACTTTTTAAATTTAATGTAATCAAAATCATCCATTTTACATTCCACGATGGTCTATTTGGTCACAAATTATTTATCCATAGATCTCACAGGCAAACTATTTCATACTTCCATAACTTGCTTATGATATCACCATTTATGTACTCATTTCAACCTTATCTTTGTATACAATGTGGGATGTTGGTCTATACCTAGTTTCTGCCAAACTGCTTTCCAGTTTTCATCAAATAGTGAGTTTTTGCCCCAAAAGTTTGGACTCTGGGGTTTATCAAACACTAGATTATTATGGTCATTCACTACTGTGTATTATGTACCTAATCCACCACTCTATTTCTTAGCCAGTACCAGGCTATTCTGATGATTACCACTCTGAAACACAATTCCAGATCTGGTACTGTTAGGCTACTTTCCTTCACATTTTTTTCTCATTGATTTCCATGATATTCTTGGCCTTTAGTTCTACCAGATGAATTCTGCTTTTATTTTTTTCTAGCTCTACAATTTTTTACTATCTTGATTAGTATAGCACTAAATAAGTAAATTAAGGTAGAATTGTCATTTTTATTATAACTGGCTCTGCCTACTTATGAGCAATTAATATTTTCCTAATTGTTTAGATCTGACTTTGTGTGAAGTATTTTGTAATTGTGTTCATACAGTTACTGGATTTATCTTTGCAGGCAATTAAGAAATCATTTATAACTCTGGAAATGGCCATTTCAATTCAATGATGTGGCAAGAGGTCAGAGTGAGGGAAAGTAAGTGGAAAAAGGCAAGCTATGGTTTTCTCAAGCAGTTTAGGCAGGATGAGGAAAGATACAGGAAAAGAGCTAGTAGAACTGGATTGAATGAAGGTTTTTTAGGCTGGGGGAGATATGGGCATGTTTATAGGTAGCAGGAAGTAGTCGGGAGGTATGGAGAAACTAAAGATAAGAGAATGAGGATGATATGTGGGCAATTTTCTAGAGAAGACTGGATGGCATAAAAGATGTATGGAGAGGGGCGGCTAGGTGGTGCAGTAAATAGAGCACCGGCCCTGGAGTCAGAAGGACCTGATTTCAAACCTGGCCTCAGACACCTGACACACTTACTAGCTGTGTGACTTTGGGCAAGTCACTAAACCCCAATTGCCATCCAAAAAGCAAAAAAAAGAAAAAAATAGATGTATGAAGAGAAGTTTGCCTTGACCAGGAAAAGGGTCATCTCTTCATCTGACACTGGAATGAAAGCAGAGACAGTAGAGGAAGATGTCTGACTGATAGATGAAGAGGAAGGAAAAAGGTATGATCACGTTCTCAATTTTTTCAGTTAAATATGAGATGGAGTCTTTAGCTAAGAAGTTAGGGGAGGGGGTACAGTGGAAGGCTTAAGGGTATGAGAAAGTCTGGAATGGTTACCATGGAAAGTGGGGTAACAAATTACTTAGGGAAGAACAGAATGTTTGCCTTGCTGTAGCAAGCGGCCTGTTGAAATTAAATAACAGTGAGCCCAGTTAGCAAAGTTTTGTGATTTATTCCAGCTTCGTTCAGCAGTATAAGTGTAGTTGCCATTCCCCATTAGGATAAGCTCTTTGAGGGAAAGGACTTTCTCACTTTTTGTATTTGTATTTCCAGTGCTTAGTACAATGCTTGACCCATAGTAAGTACTTAATGCTTTTTCATCCATTCAATAAAAGTGAATCAAAGCAAAGGGAAGCATTGCCTGTTGCTGGGAATCTAATCAGGGTGACTAGCTCAGGTCATCATGCTACTTGGGGGGAAAAACACTTACACAAGAGAAAAGGGGAAAAAAATGTTGACCCACAAATCTTTTACAGCAATCAAAAAAGCACCTCCAAGTTAAGCTTCCATATTACCTCAGGTAGACTAGAAGTAAAGATGCATTCTTCCACTGATGCTTAAGAAACAACAGAAAAGAGTGCCTCACCCCTCCTAGGAACACTTTCCCAAGCATCACATTTTATATCAAGTAAGGAACTTACAGAACTACAAGATATTAACTATAGGGAAAATAAATATACACAGAGAATAGCAGCTTCCTCAGTAAAAGGAACATATAACCAACTTTCTGTAAGGTCAATGAGGCAGCATTGACAGGGAGATGTATTTTGAAGAGAAGGTATGATAGAAGAAAACTCAGCAGTGACAAGACAAGATCCTGGAAATTAGCCTTCTTCCTTGCCCTAAGAAGCCTAGCTTCTCCCAGACCTACTTCCTTGATCCCATACCACAAGCTAAAGGCTACAGTACCTTCTCATGCTGCCGGAGATACTCATCACAGGCATTAAGAGTTTCTTCAGGTTTTGATTCTCCAAGGTAACATAAAGAATTGCAAAGCTGCTCTTGTACTAACGGGTCCTTGTCTGTGACTGCATCTATCAATGTAGTGGCAAGCTCTGAAAAAGAGAGTAACAAGCAGACTTTATGAATCAAGGAATATAAAGTTGTATGTACTAGCCATTTTGCACTCAAAATTTCTTGCCATCCTAATCCAAGGCCCTTAACAATCCATACCTTCTTACTTGGTCTCCCTGCCTTCTCTGTTACTTAGCTACAATCCGTCTTGTATACGGCTTTCACTCAACTTCTCAATGTATTTCTTGTTCCACTGTCAGAACCCATGCAATCTAATCCAGCTGATCTTCCACTACTCTCTCTTACCAAATTTCTGCTGTAACCATGAAAGACTATGCTCATTCCGGCCTCTATACCTTTGCTCATGCCATTCCCCTTCCTGAAATGACTTCTTCCTTCCATTCTATCTATTTAAATCCTCTTCAACTCTTTCATGGAAACCCATTCCAATAACTCTTTCCATCATGGTCCTCTTCTTACTGATTTTTCAGGGTATTTACTGTCCATAACAAAACATTATTGTACTCAATTATTTTATATACAATACTTTATTTTGTGCTTTTATAGAGTTCTCAATTTTTTCTCATGAATGACATGAAAAGTGGAAAAGCCATAGTACGGCACATGAGTTCATTATAAAAGTATAAAAAAACTGCCTTGCAGAAATGAAGGCCCAATTAAGAGTATGTAACATAAATCTGGGGGGGGTTTTAAACATAAAAAGCATTTTATTTTTTCCAATTACATGCAAACATAGTTTTTGATATTCATTTTTATAAGATTTTGAGTTCCAAATTTTTCTCCTTCCATCCCTCCTCAAGACAAGAAATCCAGTACATTATACATGTGCAATCATGTCAAACACATCTCCACACTAGTCCTGTTGTGAAAGAAATAGAAATGAAAAAAACACAAAAAAGAAAGCAAAAATAATATGCTTTGATCTGCATTCAGACTCCATAAGTTCCTTCTCTAGATGTGGACAGCATTTTCCATCACGAGTCCCTTGGAATTGTCTTTGATCATTGCACTGCTAAGAAGAATCAAATCTATCATAGTTAATCATCACATAATATTGCTATATAATATAAGTTTGTAGTGAATCTGGTCAGAACAATTGCCTGATTTTCTCCACCTTAGTTCAGTGGCATGTATATGGAAGTAAAGGCAGTGGATAGGAGGAGTAATCCAAGGCTGACCAGGCAAAATCAGCAATAGGGTAAGAAGACAAGGGATTCAAGAAAAGAGGACACTATAGTCAAACTGGTTCACCAAGAGGTCAAGACGGGGAGAGGAGCATACCTAGTAACCTGGGAGATTACTGTGGGGGTGGGAGTAGGGTCAAGGAACTGAAAATCAATCTATGGACAAAGAACAGGATTTGGCATTGCAAGGCAGAGGGAGAGGTGGAATTCATGAACATGGAAGTGGAGTATTGTGGGTAATGGTAAGATCAAGGGTACGACCATCATTGTGACTGAGGTGGGGTGGATGAATAGGTCAGGAGAAATGAGTAAGTTGAGGAAGCAGGTGGTTAAAGTGCCTAAGGAAGTATCAATATATATGTTGAAATCTTCCAGTATGGAGGCAGGAATTGGGGATGAGAGAAAGACTGAGACAAGCACTGAACTCACTGAGGAAGGAAGAAGAGTATCCAAGAGGTCAGTAGACATAACCTACCAGAATTTTATGGGTGGTAGATTTGGGCTGAGTGAACCTCAAAGGAGAAGTTATTGAGTGATGATGGTAGAAGGAGAACCTGGAAGTGGCAATGAGAAGAAAGGAGTATTCCAACTACCCTACTTCAACCAAGGGGAATGAGTGAAAGTACAGCCAGTACTGGAAAGGGTTGCCATGGAGGATGTGTCATCATGGGGAAGCTAGGTCTCAGTGAGAGCCAATAGATGGAAGGAGAGGGAGAGGAAAAGATCTAAGATGAAAGCAAGTTTGTGGGCACTGGAACAAGTATTCCAGAGAGCACAGTGGAAGATGTGGGTAGTGTTAAGGGAGGGGTAAGAGGAATGAGCAGCTGGGGATGAAGAATGGGGTTTGAATGATAACCTCTAAGGGTTCAAAATCGCTGGGATGGGAAGGATTTGATATGGAGGAGTCTGTTCATCATGGAAGAGTTTAGATCTATTTTTTTCAACTGAATTTTGTTTTCAATCAGCAAAAATCCACCTTCCTCCTCCAAATCTCCTTCCCCTGAGAACAAAATAAAAATAACTATCAACATGCAGTCAAGCAAAACAAATTTCCACATTGGTCCTGTCCAAAAGGAACATAAGTATGTCACATCATATATAAATACACTCTCACATGTCACCAATTGCATTATGTTAATACGATCATATTATGATTTTATATATTATACACATATGCATATATAGTGACATATACACATACATGTATATATATTCCCTTTTAGCCATGGCCAATGTGAAAATTTGTTTTATTTGACTACAAGTTGGTAATTGGTTTTTAAAAAATATATATTATTAAAATTATATATTTGTATATGATACGACATAATACATATGTGAAATATGCAGTAGAGTGCTAAGCCTGGAGTCTAGAAAAATGGAGTTCAAATCTGGCCTCAGACACTTACAATTTGTGTGACCCTGGGCAAGTCGCTTAACATCCACCTGTCTCAGTTTCCTCATCTATAAAATGGGGATAATAATATCACCTAACTTCCAGGGTTGTTGTGAAGCTCAAATGACATAAGAATTGTAAAGCATTTAGTACAGTGTGCCTGACACATAGTGCTATATAAAAGTTAGCTATTATTAATATGTGCAAAATATATGTGCATATATATATATACATATACATATATATATACACACATATATTAATTATGCTAAGTCTTTCACCTCTCTTATCAGGGTAGCATGTTTCATTAGTCTTCTGGAATTGTGGTTGTTCGTTACACTGATCAAAATCCTTAAGTCATTCAAAATTGTTCTGATTCCAGTCTACAGTTACACTCTACATCAAGTTCATACAAGTCTTCTCAAATTTTTCTGAAATTATTCCTTCATCATTTCTTTCAGCACAACGCTATTCTAGCATATTGATATACCATAATTTGTTCAGTCAATCCCCAACTGATGGGCACTCTCTCAGATTCCCATTCTTTGCCATTTCAAAAAGAGCTATTTTTTATATCCTTAGACTTTGTTAATCTATGGATTAATTCCTCTCTCATCCTCCAATACCCCCTTCTCTCCTTTCCCTTATATTTCCCTGTTGAGTGAAATGTATATATACAATACCCAACAGTGCATGTGTTCTCTCTTTGACCAGTTCAGATGAGTGAAGTTCAAGTATCAGCTGCACCCCACCTTCGTTGATTGTATAAGACCTCTACATGCACACCCTAAATACATTAGACAATTTTCCCTAGCCTTCTCACCCCAGTGTATTCCTCTTCATAGGTCTAATTTTTAGGATCATCAAGGCATAACTGGACCATTCCCAGGCCTTCTGTCTACACAGACTGCCTTTATGGCCTCTGATGACAATAGAGCTCAGTGTCATATCTATTTGAATGTAAATTTTATTCTTATTTAGCTTCTCGTGATTGTGCCTTTTTTTTTTGCTTTTCTTTTTGGAGGGGGGAAGGCAGGGCAATTGGGGTTAAGTGACTTGCCTAAGGTCACATGGCTAGTTAAGTGTTAAGTGTCTGAGGTTGGAATTGAACTCAGGTCCTCCTGACTTCAGGGCTGATGCTCTATTCACTGCGCCACCTAGCTGCCCCATGTCTACTTTTTAATATTACTCAACTATTATGTTTGAACTTCAAAGCTTCTATGCAGCTCTAGTTTATTTATTAAGAATGCTTAAAAATTCTCTTAGTTCTATTTCTCTTTCCAGAAATCCAGAAATTTCTCTATTAAAAGTCCATTCTTCCCCAAGTAGGGCTATAGGGCTATACTCAGTTTTGCTAGGGAACTATATTCTTTGCCTTCTGGAATATCAAATTCCAAATTCTCCATTCACAGTGATGGCTGTTAAATCATGTGCAATCATGACTGGGGCTCCTCCATATTGGAATTCATTCTTTCTGGCTATTTGCAGTGTTTTTCTTTGACCTGCAAGCTCTGGATTTGGACTACAATGCTCCTAGGAGTTTCCATTTGGGGGTTTCTTTCAGGAGGTGATTGGTGGATTCTTTCCATTTCCACTTTGCCCTCTCATTCTAAGAGATCTGGACAGTTTTCTTTTAAGATTTCTTGAAATATAGGCTCTTTTTGGTCATGGTAATCCAATCGTTCTTAAATTTTTTTTCTCCTTGATCTCCTACCTCTTAGAGAAGAAAGTTCAGAAGCAAGCAGTAGGACCCTGGTTTGGATTCCCAGGAACAGAGCAGGTTCTGATCTCTAGCAATATTTGAAGCCTTTGAAGAATAATCAGGACAGGAATACCAGACCAAAGGGAAGCATGCAGTTTGGTCACTTTGAACCAACAGAGCCTTCTAGTTGGCGAATAGCAGCTGAGTCCAGCAGCAGTCGAAAGTCAGGAACTTTTAGAATTAGATCAAGGAGGCAGTGATCAGACTTTGTCCTAGATCAGATTTCATTTTGGGGCACTTAAAAAAAGGTTGCAGCTCTCAATCCTCAGCTGTCTTTTTATTTTTCAGTATTTTGAATTTTTTTTTATATTTCTTGTTGTATCATAGAATTATTGCTATTTGGTCCGTTCTAATTTTTTAGAGCATTTGTTGCTTGTGCTAGGTTTTATACTCCTTGTGCTAAGCAGTTAATTCCCTTTCCAATTCTTTCTTCCATAGCTCTAATTTCTTTTCTAATACTTCCTTTTAGCAGTCTCATTTCATTTATAAAAATATTTTTAACTTCTCTTTTAAACTCTTGCTTCATCTCCTCCATGAATTTTAGTTGAATTATTCCAAAGCTTCCAGTTGGCACTTGTTCCCACACCCTGAACAAGGTCAAGGTGCTTCAGTATAGATCTGGGACCTTATCTTGCTCAGAAACATACCTTCTTCCTTCATGAGAATGCTCCACATGACACTCTCCTCACCAGACTCTGTCCCCATGTCCAGAAACCTTTCTGTCTCACCATACCCACCTGGGCTGGAAAGATAACTTTTTCTTGAACTTCCCCAAGATTTAGTCTGGTATGTTTTCTTGATCTGTCTGTAGGAGTTTTGAGGGGTAGAGGTAGGTGTGTAGGGTGTGTAGGGGGTGTGTGTGTGTGTGTGTGTGTGTGTGTGTGTGTGTGTGTGTGTGTGTGTGTGTGTGTGTGTGTGTGTGTGTTGCGGGGGGGGGGGGTGGAGGAGAGAAGCTTACTCTAATTCTTCCTACTAA
>CM053580.1:524331323-524364406 GCA_028627135.1 Pseudochirops cupreus
TTACCCATAAGGGTGAAGTCCTCTCAAAGTCTTAGGTAGTTCCAGCAAGGGAACCAAGTCTTCAGAGCTGAAGGAATGGTGCTACTTGCCTTTCCCCAAAGCAGGAGACCAGGTTAGAAACTTAATAGAAGGGCTTTTCTCCTATTCCCTGGAAGGAAGAATCTGGTACTTCAAGGAATGGAGTGTCTCCTATTCCCATGGAAGGCTGGAGGTCAGTCAGGAGACCTAGCCCAATAGAATGGTGTTTTCTCACTTGCCCTCGGAGGTTGCAGATGAGGTAGGAGAGCCAGTACAATACAATGCCACTTCTCTTCCAAAAAGGAGGCTGGAGACCAGGAAGGAGATATGGCCCAAAGGAATGGCATTCTCTCCCCTCACCCCACAGGCAGACTATACAATAAAATGGCATTTTTCCTCTTCCCCTGGGAGGTTAAAAACCAGGCAGAAAACACAGTGTGAATTATTAAGACAATTTTCTCCCTGACAATACTAAATTCCTACTGCTAGGTACTGTGCTAAGCATTTTACAAATATTTGCCCATTTTATTCTCATAACAACTCTGGGAAGTAGGCACTATTATTATTCCCTTTTTATAGTTGAGGAAACTGAAACAGGTGGCAATTAAGTGATTTGCCCAGAGCTACACAGATAGTAAGTATCTAAGGCAGGATATGAACGCAGATATTCCTGACTCCAAGCCAAGCTCTGTCCCGAGTCACCTAGTTTCCCTGAGGCAGGCATTTGGGAAACGAAGATGAAAAACAATGCGTCCTCTGCTTGTTATCGCTAATATAATCTCAAAAAACTTGGGGCAGGAGAAGTCAGAGAAACAGAAGGCAGAGCAGGAAAGAAATCAGTATTTAGAGTACCTATTAATGTACCAGGCATGGTATCAAGTAATTTACAAATATTATCTCAGGGTAACTCAGGAACCACTTGTAACATGAGCTGAAACTTCAAAAAAGAATTCCAAAAGAAAAAAATGAGGGAATACATTAAAGGTACGAGAGACAGTCGATAAAAATACATGGAGGTCTAAGAGTAAAGTACAGGATTAGGAAACAGCTAGTGGGCCAAACTGGCTGAAATGTCCAATATACGTGGGAAAGCAATGTGAAACAAGGCTGGACGGGTAAGCAGGAAACCAATTATAATGGACTTATAATTAAAGCATTTAAGTCCCCATGATATTTTTCCATTTACCATCATGCTTTCTACTCCCATGCCTAGTACTCCCCAAACCCAATCACACAACTTAGTCTTTATTTTCTCTTCACACATAAGCTTCAAGAAGGCAGGCCATCAAAACAGGAAAATGATAAATGTTGGAGAAGATGTGGAAAAATTGGAACATTAATGCACTGTTGGTGGAGTTGTGAACTGATCCAACCATTTTGAAGAGCAATTTGGAACTATGGCCAAAGGGTTATAAAACTCTGCATACCCTTTGACACAGGAATAACACTTCTAGGGTTGGATCCCAAAAAGATCATAAAAATGGGAAAAGGACCCATGTGTACAAAAATATTTATAGCAGCTCTTTTGGTGGAGGCTAAGAAATTGAGGGGATGCTCATCAGTTGTGGAATGGCTAAACAAATTGTGGTATATGAATGTAATGGAATATTATTGTGCTGTAAGAAATGATGAGCAGGCAGACTTCAGAAAAACCTGGAAAAACTTGAAAAAAATGGGGATAACAACAGCAACGACCTCTCAGAGCTATTGTGAAGATAACACTGGATATTTGGAAAGCATTTTGCAAACCTTAAAATGCTATATAAATGCTAGCTATCATTATCCAACTGAATGATCTGCAAAAGTTACTGCACCTTTCAAATGCTAGTTTCCTTCATGTAAAAATGGAGATAACTATCTGGCTTACTAGATTGTTTTGAGGATCAAATACCACAAGATAATCAACATAAAGTGTTTTGCAACTAGAAAACATGCTATGTCAGTTATTTCCTTGTCAATTACTATCTTATACTTTGACACCGGATATTAGAAACCACAAGGACATAAACTGAATTTAGCAGGGTGGTACAATGGAAAAAACATCTGACTTAGGTTCTAGGTACTAATCCCAACTCTGTCCTATATATGACCTCAGGGACTTAATCCTTCTGGAACCAATTTTTCTCATTTGAAAAATTAAAGAACTGGGTTAAATGAGGTCAAAAAGTCTCTTCAAATTCTAAAATTCCATTATTCTATGCCACAAAATGAATCCTCTACTACAGTCAAGACAGTCTTCTGTACTTTCCTCCACCATCCCCAAATAATATGCTTCTATTTTAATGGAGCCTACCTGATCTAATACAGCACTGAGTTAAGCACCATCATATAATTCAGCACTTGATAACACTATCTTAAGGTATATTGTTCTTTTTCATGCATTGGTTTCCTTAAAGGCAGGAGGCATGTTTTCTAGTTCTTTGTAACTGATTATTTTTCTCCTTAAACACTACCCTCTTCCAAACTTCCCTGGTCTTGTTAAAGGCACTACACCACTTTTTCAATATCTCTGGTCTGTAATCTCAGGAGTATCCTGGATTCCTTATTCTCCCTGATCCCACCTATCCAATTGGTTGCCAAGATTTGCTGTTTCTGCCTTCACACCTCTCATATGTAACTCCTCTCCTCTCATACAGCTACTACCTTAGTTCTTGGTTGAAGCTTATTGTTCTATAAGACAAAAGCTCACCTGTAAGATCCTGGGAATCCAGTGGCAAAGATTTACAAAAGATTAAAAAAACCTATAATTGTTAAGATTGCTATGGGAGGACTGGCACACTAATGTACTATTATTACCACAGACCCACCATTCTGGAAAGCAATTTATTAAATTAAACTCAAAAGTCACTAAAATGCATACCCTAGACATGAAAGAAGGAAGGAACGCCTATATAAAAAAAGTTGCAGCAGGTATTTTTTATTGTAGCAAAGAACTGGAAAATAGGAGAGTGCCCATCAACTAAGTAATGACTGAACAAATTATTTTATATGAATATAATAGAATATTATTGCCAAATTATGACCAAATGGGTGGGGGTTCAGGGAAACCTGGAAAGATTTATGTGAACTGATATATCAATTAAGTGACCAGAGATAGGAAAATATATTATACAATAACTACAACATTGTAATAAAAAAGTACTTGGGAAAGACTTAAGAATTCTCGTCAGTGTAATGACAAACCACAACTCTGGAGCAGTGGGGCCAGACTCAAACAGAAAAGCATCCCTGTAGAGCACATATTCACTTAGAAAACCACAAATTAACATTATCTATATTGTATTCTATTTTTATTTATTTTGTTAAGTATTTCCCAATTTCATGTGGTTTAGCAGCATTCAGGAGTACTGTGGGCCACCTCAGCCAGCAGGTCACCTGTTTGACACCTTTGTTCCAGAGGACCAGTGAGGAAGCATGCTACCTATCTCCTGATGGAGAGATGATAGATTTATGGTACTGAATACAGATTTTTGTGCTCATGGCCAATGAATGGAGTTGTTTTGCTCGACTGCTTGTTAAAAGTACTTTTTAAAAAACTGGCAGGGACTGGGCACTATGAACAGTAATGCCAGAAAAAAAGAAAAACTCATCAAAGCATTTTTAATGTGAAGGGTTTTTTTGGTTTTGGTTTTAACTGAGAGGAACTGGGCACTATCAATAATAAAAGTAAAAAAAAAAAGGGGGGGTAAAGGTCATTGAAGCATTTTTTCTTAATGCACAAAAGAGGAAAAAGGAAGTTCAGGAGACACAGACAAGATAGCCTTGAAACTGTGTTGAGCTTATTATATACAGCATAATACAGCGTACAGGAGCCTAGCCTCGGAAAAGAGAAAACCAGGGTTCATGTCCCACTCCCAGCACATTATATAATCCTACACAACTTATTAAGACATTGGTAAAAGGAGTTTCCTCATCTGAGAGTTCCCTGTATCAATCACAGATCCAGTCACTATCCTTAACTTTTTTTTAAAAAAATCAGGCCATATGTAACATATTTGTGCTTTTCTATGCATTCCTCCTTTTCTTCACTATAGATGGAAGGGTTCATATTTGTTGGTATTTATTAGTCATTACAGCATTACTCTAGAAGGAAGGTAAGAGATTATTCCCAAAATGCCTGAAGGGGCAGAGAATGTTAAGAACTACATTACATAAGCAGGTGTTCTTGGCTATGTCTTTATTCACTAATATCAGTAGTCTACTTCCATCAGTTGGATGGCCAAATAAAGGGTCAAAAATCACACTAAGCTGGAAATCTCTCAACAACGTCAAGCCTTCAGGGCAATTTCTCATAAACATGGCTCTGCAGGGGCTTGGCCAGATCCAGCAAGTGAGAATGGGTGGCCAAAACAAACAAAAAAAATCATTTATTTTCTACCAGCAATGTTTGTGGAATTTAACTGAACAGAACAAAAAAACTCAAAGCATGTTGAAGTCCTACTCCAATGCTTCATCATGGACGGTGTTGATCTTTAGTTCTAAAAGGCTAAAACAGTAGTATACAAATCCTGACAGGTCTTACCAATGCAATCTGCATTGGTGGAAGTACTTATCACCTAATTCAACACTTTCATTTTACAAATGAAGAAATTAAGGAAGACTGTGAACTGCCCAGGTATCAGACAGGTAGATGATGGATTTCATCCCAGGGTATCTGACCCCCAAATCCAGTGCTTTTTTGTTTTTTAGTGAGAAAGAAGATAATTGTAGAGAAGTTGGTGATGGTCTTTACTGGGTTCTACTCCTGAGACAATATGGGTTTGTTCCCATGCTTATAATTATTATGTACTCAGAAGTCACAGAAGCCCAGAGGCATACTATGAATAGGCAAGAAATAATCCTGCTACTGTACTCTGATCTGATCAGACCACATCTAAAACAATATATTCAGTTCTGGGTATCACATTTTAGGAAGGACACTGGTAAGTTGGAGTGTCCAAAGGAGGGCATCTGGGATGGGCAACTAGCATTTACTAGCATCTACTATATGCCAAGCACTATGCTAAGCACCGAATCATGAAAGGCCTTGAGTTTATGCCACATAAAGATCAATTAAAGAAACTAAGGATATTTAGTCTGGATAAGACTTAGGGGAGATACAACTTATAGCTTCAAATGTTTGAAAGGCAATCACATGGAAAAGAACTTTCCATTTGGCCCCTGACAGAAATAGGAAGTTGAAAAGAGGATAATTTAGGGTTGGCATGAGAAAAATTTTCTAACAATTAGAAAAACTCTAAAGTGGAATAGGTTGCATCAGGAGATAGTCAGTTTCCCCTTACTGGGAGTCATCCAGGAAAGGCTAGAAATTACATAGTGCATATAATTATATTTTCAGTTATGGGTTGGGCTAGATGGTCACTGAAGAGCATGAGTTTATTCTCAGGAAGTTTGGAAGTTAAAAATCTCTTTCTCTTTGCTTCTGTTGTTTCTTCCATTTTTTTCTTCTCTGCTCAGTTATCTACATTAATGTCCCTTGCAAAAGCACACAACATAGAGGCAAGTAAAGATGACCTTGAGAATCAACCACCAATTTAGAAAATCCTGGTCTAAAAAGGCCGTGTTTGGGAAGGAGAGTAATGTCAGCTGGGTCCTAAAAGTAAAGTCTATCGTGGGAATAGAGAAAAAAAGTATCCCTCTCCAGACTGGAGACTCAGGAATCCAGCTAGGTCCTGGCTTTTTTGGCTGTCACTTCCTGTGTTGATTTTTGGAGATCGTAAGGTGAAAACAAAAGGAAAGGTGAGAGATTTCTTCTCTATTAGTCAGTCAATAAACATTTATTAAGCACCTACTGCCTGCAAGCTACTGGGCTAAGGACTGGAGATACAAAAAGAAGACAAGACAGTCCTTACTCTCAAGGAGTTCACAATCTAATGGAGACAACAAGCAAACAAATATGTACAAACAATAAATAAATAGGAATTATGAGGAGTTAGAAAAGACTTTCTACATAATATGGGACTTTAGTTGGGACTTAAAAGAGAGGGAAGCCAGTAAACAGAGCTGGGAAGGAAGACCATTCCAGGCATGGGTGAACAGCTAGAGAAGATGCCCAGAGTTGAAAGAAGAAATTTTGTTCACTGGAAAGCCCTTGGCTCTCTTAGGCCAATATCACTGAACTAAAAAGTACACAACAGGGAGTAAGGCATAAGATTAAAAAGGTAGAAGGGGGTTAGGTTATGAAGGGTTCTGAATGCCAAAGAAAGGATTTTTTATTTGATCCTGGAGGCAATGGGGAGCTACTACAATTTATTGAGTAGGGGAGTGGGGGTAGGAGTGACATGGTCACTGCCCTTTAAGAAAATTCCTTTAGTGGCTACAGAGAGGACAGAGGCTTGAGGCAGGCAGATGCCACCAGCAGGCTATTGCAATAGTCCAGGTGTGAAGTGATGAGGGCCTACACTAGTGGTAGCAGAATCAGAGGAGAAAGGCATATTTGAGAGATGCTGCAAAAGTAAAATCAACAGGCCTTGGCAACAGATTGGATATGGTGGGTGAAAGGCAGTGAGGAGTCAAGGATAAAACCTAGGCTGCAAACCTGAGGGACTGGAAGGATTTTACCCTCTAAAGTAATAAGGAAGATAAGAGTATACACATGCACATAAAATGTGAAGTTGTATTTTGGGAATGGGTATAGATTTGGGGCTCTGCATTTGACTGGGGAGGACGAGTGAAAAGGGCATTGGATTTGAAGCCAAAAGACCTGGGTTTGAAACTCAAATCTGTGACATACTACCTATGGGACTTTGAGAACATCATCAAACTTCAGAGTATTAGACTGATGATCTTTAAGGTTCCCCCCCAGTTCTAACTTCCAAGATCTTATAAAGTACTGAAGTGCAGAATGTTGCAAAATAAGTATCAATAATTCCCTAAATGTCACAAGTATCACAGACCAAAGTAGGTCTAAACAGGGCCAACAGCTAACCCCAAGCTAACTTTCCCCTGCCTTGCTGTTTCATAGGTTATAAAATGCTTATATGACAACCCTGTGCCAGACAACACTTAGAGAGGGCCAAGAGACTGTTGCAGGATCAACGCCATAAAATTGCTTTCATTTAAAAAATGAATTAATGACAAAGCATTTTATTAAGCATTTATGTGCAAAGCACTGTGCTAAGTACTGGTGATACAAGTGAAATGCAAGACGGTCTTTGCTTTCAAGCTGTCGGTACAAAAATGGGAGCCAACACATAAAGGTTTCAGCTGCAATAGTGACAAAAGGGCCTGGTCATCCTCAAGGTACAGAAGCAAAGCAGACTGAATGCATCTCTTTAATGTCATTTCTATTAATAAAACCCTGTTAGCATCTGATGTTGAGCCATTCAACAGCACCAAGGATTCTAATGTAGAGAACTTTTTTTCCTGGGTCTTCAATAGCTGAGACTGCCAAGGAAGCAAAAGCTGAAGCACTTGCTAAAGAAGTTGTCAGGGGGCAATTACTCAAAGAAAGCTTCCATGAACCACAGTTGCCAGCACCAAGCTAGAAGTAAAGCCAGTGTTCAAAGAGGTGCTACTATTCCTGAGCTCTAGAGCTTACCTGACCATGGGTGGCTGGTGGTAGGGATAGCAGGTCCCTTCTCTCAAAGGGTTGCTCCCCTCCACAGTAACAGCAACAAGCATTCCTGTTTTGGGTGACATTGCCATTCCCAGGGCTTTGGGATTTGGGGTCCTGGGCAGGGTATCAAGGAAGAGCCTGAAGGCCAGGCGGTTTGACCTGCTTGGCACATGCCACCATCTGTCTATAGCCCGCTGTGCTTTGCTGCTTCAGCTGGTCGGTCTGCCCACCTCTTCTGTGGCTGCCGAGTCGCTGGCAGTTAATTTGTATTTAAAAGCCTCTCTAATATCTTCTCCCAAGGGATCTATCTAAAGGCTAGGAGAAGCTTCCACTGACAGAAGTGGCATGGTGTGACAGCACAGCCTCTAGCAATGCTCTCTCCACCAAAACTACCTTGTACTCATCATATATATATATATATATATATATAGATATATAGATATATATCTATATATACATATATTCTGTTTATGTTCCTATGTTTACACATTGGCCCTTCCCATTAGAATGTAAACGTCTTACTTGTCTTTTATATCGCTAGCATTTAGCACAGTACCTAGCAGATGGTGAGTATTTAACAAATGTCTGGTGATTAATGCCCAAATGCAAAAAGAGTACTATTTACATGGAAGGGGAGCAGAAAGCAAGAGAATGAGAATTTATATACTACTATGTGCTAGGCACTGTGCTAAGTAGTTTCACAAATATTATCTCATTTGAGCATCACAACAACCCTGCAAGATAGTTGTAAAATTATTCCAATTTTGCAGAGGGAGAAACTGAGGGAAATAGAGATTGGGTGACTTGGCCAGGGTCCCCAGTATCTATCCAACGCAGCATCAGTTGCTTCCCATAGTCACAGAACATCTTGAAGGGTCAGCTTAAGAGACATCTGAAAATCTGACCTCATTTTAGTAGCAAGACACCCCTAGTTTGAAGTATGTACATGGAATGAAGAGATAACTAGAAACAAATGCTTGATGGTACAACAGTGCTGGTACTGGTCAGGGTTAGAGAAATAAAAAACAAGACTTGTGTGAAAAGGGCTGATTCAAGAAGGCTTCCAAAAAAAGTAGAATCCAACTGGATCTCTAAGGAAGCATTAGATTTAGCTTTATAGAAAGGAGGAAAAAAAGCACAGAAATAAAACATAATAATGAGAAATTAACAAATAAACAACAACAATCCACAAGACCATACTAGTTGAAGTAGAAAACCCATAAAGAGAACAAAAAGAAAGAAGTTTGGTGATTAGACTGGACCAACATAAGGAGGATCTCAAAAGCAGAGATAAATTCAGGTTTGATCCAAAGCTCATTGACACTTCCATAAAATTGTTTTATAAACATCACTAGCATCTCACATGAAGATTACCAATAAACACTTTCTGAAACTAAGTAACTTCTTCCATTTCACTATAATGTAGAGCAAACACCTTCAGTCACAGAAAACAGTGCAATGGGGATAAATAAGACAGAGCTATGCCTGAAATTCACAAAAGCATTGGTAAAAGGTAAATTGAGGATGAACACATGCCAAGGAGGAAAAGTCCTTTGAAAAGGCCATCTTTCCCTTGCCATTCTGTTTAATGGATTACCTGAGCCAGGCGAAAAAAAAAAAAAAAATCAAGGTCTAATGTCTTCAAGATTACACCTAAAATATGTTTAAGTATTATTCTCCATTGGTTATTAAATAAACTAACTTGAAATTTTAACAGGCAAGCTGAAAATTAGGTTAGGACCACACTATGCCACATGTAAAATAAAGAGTCTTCTGAGATACAGCATGGCCCAGAACCTGACATGGTCCCATTTACCTTCTTTTAGATAATTAATGGAGAAATTATGGTGGACATATTTTGAAGATACTTAAAAACTTCAACAGATCTGTGATCTCACTGAAGTGGGTACTTTTTCCAAAAGTACAGATAACCAACTCATGCTGTCTCAACCTGACTTGTCTATGGGCTTCATGTTTCTGTGAGGGAGCCACCCAATGTTCTTGAGGTCTTTCTCTAAATTACTTGTTATTGTGCATACCAATGCTGGTTACCACTCCGGTTATAAGACCACCTGTTTGAAGAATATCTTTTTGAAAAGACTGATTAGAGCCTTAATTTTAACAAAGATTACAGTATTCCTTATCTTGTAGATATGTAAGCACAATGGAAGAATATGGATGATTAGGTGATGGGCCTTTGTTTCTGAGAGAAGCTTGAGGTAATGAAAAGCACTGTACAATTTCTCAAACGTAATCCAGTCCACTCTCTGCATTCAATTCTGGGTCAGTTCACTGTCTATCTGCAACATCTGTCCAAGATTAGATAAGTAATAATTAGATAAGTAAGGAAGATAGATGTTGTTGTTTATCCTTCATTTTTTGAAGAGGACCAATGACATCATGGGATAATGTCCTGACTAGTGTGTAAATTGGAATTAAGTGAGGCAGAGTTACACAAAGTCTTCAGCCTCACTCTCTCTTCCTTAGTCACTGAAGGTCCAGTGGCAGAACAAAAAAGTCAAGACAACTGGTGATGGCCCGGGATGCAGTAAATAACCTTGGTGTCTTAGATGTCTGACCAAGCTCTAAGTGTTTCACAGTGCCTCTTCAGCCACCTTCACAGCCATTAGAACAAATTGTTCTCATCCACCCATTCTGCCAAAGGAAGTCTTCACTTGCTTAAGGTAGATATCCCCCTAAGTCACCTACAGGTTTGAGGTCTGTCAGTTACCCTCAACCTGGTTTAGTCCATTTGCTGAGATGTTTCTACCAGCATGTGACCACTGTGCATGCTACAGTTTCATGGAACCACACCTGAGAGTCAGAATAATCAGGTGGACACCAAAAGTGGATGAGCAGTTCTGAAGAAAGCTTGGCAAGCCCTCACACCAGAGGTGCTAGTCCTTCTTGAATACCCATAAACCCTTTCTCGACAGAAGGCAGACAGAAAGGATAGAGAGTGCAGTTTCAACTCTATTCATCCAAGAGAAAATTAGTCTTGTCAAAAAGGCATTCTTCAAACACTGGTTTCTCCTATGTGATTAGGCTAAAATCTCTTGAACTCTCACTTAGGATGATCTACAATGTTCCAGAGACTGATGTAATACACACATCATGTCCAAAGAAGTATACCTTGAGAACCTCACTATCATTATCCTTAGCTATTATTGAGAACTACTGCTTTCCAAAGTATAAGTTCAACAAAATGCCCTTAACTTTAGTATGAAATTAAATAAAGCTTAATCTTTCATTCATAATTTGAGAAGCCACTTCTAGATACCACCATGCCATGAGGTTATCACTATAAACACTAATGGTCACTCTACTGGCAAAGTACAGAGAATGAGAGGTCTAAAAACCTTAGAGATAGGTAATTTAGTTGAATCTCTATATTTTACAAATGAGGGCACAGGATAATTTGTCTAATTCATATAGTATGTGACAGGGTTCAACATGATTCCCAGTCTTTTGTTCATTTCACTATACTTTAAATGACTTCCTATCTCCAATTGGCAGAAACTTGGATAATAAGGGATGCACTGCAAGAAGAGGAAAAAAAGACATTTTGCACTCACAAATCTAATCCTTTTTTATGATCAAACAATAAGCACAGTGGGATCCTATATTCTCTTAAGACTTACTGAAATATGACATATGTTTTTTGTTTAATCATGTCTTTCAGGAAGTTCAACAATTCTTAAAATATTCCTCCTTGTTCTGTTTTCTAGATCAGTCATTTTTGTTAAGATATCTCTTACTTTCTAAGTTTTCAGTCTTTCGATTTTGTTCAAATACATCTAAGTGTCTCTTTGAATTATTCAATAAATTCTATTTGCTCCATTCTCTTTTTCAAGGAATCTACTATTTGAATCATGTTTTCCACCTTTTGTTCTAAGCTGTTTATCCTAATCTTTTTTTTCTCAAAAGCTCTAATTCCATTTTTATCTCTTGCTTCATTCTTCCCATCCTTATGGTCGGGTCAATTTTTTTTTCTTTTCTGAACCTCTACTTGACTCATTACAGAAAGACTCTCCAGTCTAAGGATTTTTTCTGGACTTCTATTTGTGTATTGGAAGCGTTCTTGTTTACTTATTTATCAATATCAATTCCTGGTTTTGGATTTTGTGCCTAGGCCAAACTCTATTGCCCCTGCATTCCTGAATGGGATGGTTAAGCTCTAGTCTTGTTCCTGCTGTAATCTAGATGCTGCTGTCATTGATTTCCCACAGTTCTAAATGGTATGGTATGAATGGTCAGTACTGTGACTGACAGTCTCAAGAGCCTCCCAACCCACATCCCAGGGAAAAGAGAACCCAAGGGCTGGTACAAGAACCCCATCCCTCAACAATAGGGACTGCCCCCTTTTCCCAGTCAGCAGGCCTATGATTAGCCACCTGGCAATATAAATGGCCTATAAGGAAGAGTGCTAACATTCCTGGTAATACACTTTAGAATCTTGAACCTTATTCAAACTGTACTGAGACAGGTGACATGGTCCAGGTCCCCATTTCTGGCTTCCTAATTTCTAGTATTGGATAAGGATCTGGAGGTGGAGCTAGGACCTACCATATGGAGGCAATCAGATATCAAATAGAATTTAGATCTCCAGGAGGGCAATAGCAAAAACCAGACATCTTGGTTCCATCTCTCATCCTTTAGCAATAGGCAGTAACCTACTGGGAGCGACTTCTTGCCTTGACCACACATTTGAAGCAAAGACATTGCTAAAGGGCATGCAGGTAACGGGCTTGTCTCTTTGGGAAGTCATCTAATGGGAGCTGGCTTAGTCTCCTTCTGTGGTTCAAATAGGCTAGGACTGAGTTTCTATAAGCTTCAGGCTCTGTTAGCCTTAAACTAAACTGGTTTCAGAGGCCCTTCCTCACCCCAGTACACCCCTTACCAGAACACCAGTAGACCTCCAGCTGTCTTCCTGTGGACAGAGGAGCTTCCTGAAATTTCTCTTTAGTGTTGCTAATTACTATTTCATTGACGAGATTAAATTGCACAGTAGATAGAGCTGGATGTGGAATTAGGAAGACCTGAGTTCAGAGCCTGCTATGTAACTATGGATAAATCATTTAACCTTTTGGACTTGGTTTCCTCATCCACCTACCTTCCTGGGGTTGTAATAAGGATTAAATGAGATATTTGGGGGGATGATGGAGAGGAGGGCAGGTTGGGGGGGAGGGTAGTTAGAAACACACATTTTTGTAAAGGGACAGGGACAAAGTAGAGAATAGAACAAGTGGGGGAGATAGGATGGAGGGAAATATAGTCAATCTTTCACAATATATGCACTATGGAGATGTTTTGCATAACTACACATGTACAACCTATATTGAATTGCTTATCTTCCCAGTACGGGTGGGAGACGAGGCAGGAAGGGAGAATCTGGAATTTAAAGTTTTAAAATCAAAATGTTTTAAAAATATATTATTATTATTATTTACATGAAACTGGGAAATAAGATATACAGGCACTGGGGAATGGAGATCCATCTTGCTCTACCAGAAAGTCAGAGGGAGGATGGGGGAGGATATAGGAGAGAGCAGATTAGGGGAGGGGATATTCAGTGGGATTGCTGTTTTGGGGTGGTAGGTAGTGGAAAGAAGGGGAGAAAATTTGTAACTCAAAATCTTGTGTAAATGAATGATGTAAACTAAAAATAAACACAAAAGTTAATTTAAAAAATAAAACAATTATGTCTCAACTAAAAAAAAAGTCTTTACTCAACAAAACCAAATGCTATCTTAAAAAAAAAGAATCTGTAGGACATAGGCAATATTAGAAAAAAGCCTATATTCAGATGAAAATCGTATAGTTATGTATACACATAGATACAGGTGAATGTTATAAAGAAAGAATAAAGATAAATATCCAGAGAAAGAAAAATATATTTCCAGTTTCATGAAAAAAAAAATTGTTCAAAGAGTAACTGCAAATAACTAAGACATTTTGAGTAATATGATCATTCAAATCAACTACGAAGGATTTTTGAAGGAAAATGCTATCCATCTTCTTCAGAGAAAGAACTGATATATGTATTATATAAGTATATATATATTTAAAATATATATTACACATATATATGTATGTATTATATGGTTCCACATATATCTATATCAAATATTGGCCTTCTGTAATGCAGGGTTGGGAGGGAAGGAGAGAGGCAACTTGGAATTCAAAATGTAACAAAAAAATTAATTACTTTTTTTTTTAAAAAAAAGATACTTGTCTGGAAGATGGCAGGAAGGAGAACTGCCCAGGAAATTTTTAACTACTTTGTATTTAATGTTGTACTTAATTTTCTATGACATGTTATTTCCTCTATAGAATATAAACTCCTTCAGGGCAGGCACTGTTTGATTTTTATCTTTGTAGTCAAAATGCTTAGCACAAGGCAGGCATTAAATAAATGCTTGTTGAATTTTTTTAAGGAAAAAAGGAATGGAGAGAAACAAAGACTCCATTATACACTCCTCTATTTTGGGACCTTTATGGAACATAAACTAGACCAGGAGTGGAGAACCTGTAGCCTCAAGGTCACATGTGGCCCTCTAAGTCCTCAAGGGCAGCCTGTTGACTAAATCCAAACTTTACAGAACAAATCCCTTTAATAAAAGGATTTGTTCTGTAAAACTTGGACTCATTCAAAAGGTGGCACCCAAGAACCTAAAAGGCCACATGTGGCCTCAAGGCTGCAGGTTCACCCTTCAAAAAAGGGGAGGAAGGAAGGGAAGAGGTGGAGAAGGAAGAGAGAAATAGAAGGGAGTTTAGAGAATATGAAGGTCCATCAATTCTCAGGAACTTTACATCCAGTAATGTCACAAATAATGTGTAAGATAACTGGGGCTATCCATTTGCCAGGGAAAGGCAGAGTGAAAGGCAGAGTGAACTGTGAGCTCAGTGTCGACAGGTATTAACTCTAACTAGTTACCTTTTTCTTTATTATTCGGGGTCTGTTTGTTGTCCTGCATATACATATATATGTGTGTATGTTTGGATAGATAGATAGTGATGTATCATATATATGTATGTATATATGTATATGTGTAGGTATACACGTGCGCACACACACACAATGTATGTACATATATGTGCTCCTAAGATCTCTGCCCCAAACAGACCCCACTAAGTCCATGATCTAATATCTCAGTGACAAGAAAAACATTATTTTTCACTCCTTGAAGCAAGGTACTGGGACCCCAAGTCTTCTCTGTCACAGAAGCTCTTATCTTATTCCAAAATGAGTTTGTGTAAGCAATGAAAAATGTTGGGAACGTGGAGAAGACAGACCACAGACACTCCACCTATATAATATTGTTTCAACTCTGGCCAGTATACTCTTTGGAGTAAGAAGCATATTTACTCTAAATCAATGGCCTAATCCAACGCCCACCCTCAACAGTGGGTAGCATGTCTGGGAAACAGTCACTGACTGATTTAATGCTTGTAAAAAACAAAGCATAGGAGAAGACCTAGTTCTACTCTTAAAACTGCCAATCTAAAGCATTGCCACTTAACCTCTCAGGTTGGATCTCTAAGATTCTCTCAAGTTCTGTATTCTGTGACGTTTAGGTGGGTACACATGTGAGTGCAGCACTCACATACACTTACTTTTCACATTTGAATCTGCCATTTTCGTGGTCTGAGGTTTCTCCAAAACAAAAATGGGTTTCTTCTCAAACCTGGAACACCAGAAAGAACTAGATTTTAATTCCTAAATGTCCACACATAGCTCAGCTTTCAAAAAGTGGCTTTCTCTGTACTACAAAAACTACTGGAAAAAATTTATGTTGAAATTTCTATATTGAATTTAACCATGAAAGAGAAGATTATAAGCCATCCAACTACGCATAAATGAACTTCTCTGATTTTTCCAGCTGTTGACAATCCATAATTTGCTTAATATCTTCTGTTTCTGAACTTCTGATAGTTTCTGTTGGCAAATAATAAATAAGCTATTCCATCATCACTTCAATGTAGGTTTCTTTGTAGACTTCAATCCAGGAGTTAACATGTTTGATATATCATTCTCTAGAGCATCTTTCTTACTTTAAGACCTGCAAAAAAAAAATTAGATTAAACATTTTTATATACTTACTTTTTAAACTTGTTTACCCTTTCTGAATATAAAATCCCTCTTCCCTAGCATAAGAGAGCAAGAGTACATAGTTCCATAGAGAAGTCATTTTAAATGGAAATACTTCCTTTCTACTCTAATAACTGATTATTCTCCCCCTTCCTCCAGTTAATACACTTTAACATTTCCTTTTGAAATTTTGAGTTCCAAATTTTCTCCCTTCCTGCCACCCCTCTTCCACCCATGGCAAAGGAAAGCAATATGTCAATTATACATCTGAAGTTATATAAAATATATTTCCTTATTAGCCATGTAACTGATTATTCTCATAAAAATTTCTATGTGAGAAAGGTTTTAAAGAAATTTATTCTCCCCAAGTCTTAGAAATGCCATCTAACTAATACCCTCAAGTATAAAATAAAAAAAACTTCCAACTTCAAGCATTCTAGACATCAAAACTACATCCTAGAGGGCATTCCTTTCAAAATTTTCTGAAAGAACAAACATTATCTAAAACATAAATGACTCGAATCATTTTTATTTAATCAGCATGGTGTTCTTCAAACTGTTGCAAGGAAGATCCAAACCAGAGGGTCACAGCCCAGAGCTACAGAGCTCTTGCAGACAGTCCGTGATCTAACTTCTTCCTCCACACTAGCGATGTTTTTCCTTTTTTAATCACTAAATCTGCTCCATCATACCCTCTCATTTAATGCCTCATTCATTACCTCCTGCCTTCACACCACTACTTCCTAGCATTTCTTTCTGGAAGCACACACTGGTTAATCTGCTAGTTTGATTTTATTTGGTAGGGATTGGGGGAAGGTGTGAGATTTAAATCATGCTACCTCCCTTCACAGAGGGAGGCCAAAGAAAACTGATATCCTCAAAATGGACAACAAGATGTTGGGGGGTATCACCCTATTCTAAGAACTAAGTCAGTGACTCAGAAAAAGAGAATGTGATGACTTTTTCAACAAGCCCCCCAAAACTGAAAGTTCCTGGAGTAGTGAATAGAGCAGTGGTTCTCAACCTGTGAGTCACGACCCCTTTGGAGGTCAAACAACGCTTTCACAAGGGTCATAGGGGTGACCTAAGACCATCAGAAAACACATGTTTCTGATGGTCTTAGGAACTGAGACGTCGCTCCTCTATCCGTCTCCAGGTGGGTCCACCCACATGCAGACTCGCCCGCATAGGAGTATTAAAGGGTCACAGCATTAGGAAGGTTGAGAACCACTGGAATAGAACTCTGGGCCTACAACTGGGAAGATCTAAAAGCCAGCCTCAGACACTTATTACCTATATGATTGTGGATATCTTTGTTTGCCTCAATTTCTTTATCTGTAAAATGGAGATAATAATAGCACCTATTTACCAGGGTTGTTGTGAGGATCAAATGAGATAATAATTGTAAAGTTCCTAGCACAGTGCCTGGCACACAGAAATCACTGTATAAATGTTAGCTATCTTTATTATTAACATACAACTTGCTCTTAAGGGAGATCAGTCACCAAAGCAAAAGATTGGAACTACTCTTGTTCTCTTATACAAACCTCTTAGGCTGCCCTTCAGAAATATATTTATTCTTTTCATCAGCTACTTTTAAGATTTAAGTTTTTAGGAAGGTCTCCACATAAGTGTTAGGAATTAGTCTATGGGAATTCAGAATATAACTCTGGAATATAAAAGTCTTGCCTGGTCTCCTAAGGCAAGTACTCAACAAAAGAGGGTGAATATTGGAGCCATTCACTCGGCTCTCAGAGATACCATTGAGGGAACAACAGTGGGGTGAGGTGAAGGGGGGAAAATCGGTTAACTTTAATCCTTAAGTGATTTCCTAGGTTTCACCTATATAAGTAAAAGAACATTATGCCAAAAACTAACTCAAGATTATTCTAGTAGGAAGAACTACAACTATAACAATGGTAGTAAAAACTGAAGTGAGTTTTAAATTTCCATGGTGCTTTACAAAGCACTTTATGAATTAATCAACAAGTATTTATTATATGCCCAGTTATGTGCTAAGCACTGGAGATAACTTTTCTTTTAATCCCTACATTCAAGGAGTTTATACTCTATCAAAGGAAACAACACAAATATATATTAAAGAATATATGCAGGAAAAATATACAATAGTTAGGAGAGAAGACCTTTAGCAGCTGGCAGAAAGATGAAAAAAAGGCTTATTATAGAGAAGGTGGTATTAAAAACAAACTTGCTCTCAAAAAAATTCACAGTCTAATTGGGAAGACAACATAGAAACAAACTATATACAGAATAAACTGGAGCTAATGAACAGAGGGAAGGCACAAGTACTAAGGGAGACTGGAAAAGCTTCTTGCAGAAAGTGAGACATTAGCTGAGACTTGAAAGGTGTTAGCTGTGTGAGTTAAAAGAGGGGGTCTGAGGCTAGAAGTAGAAAGAGCAAGATGTGGCAAGGGTGGTCAGGATATGTTTAATGATGGAGAGAAGTTAAAGGTAACACATAAGTTACAAATCTTGGACACCGTAAAGATAGTGTTGCCTTTGACAAAAATAGGAAAGATAAGAAAAGGGGATTTGGGAGAAAAGGTGTGTGTGTATGAGTAAATTATAAACTCAGTTTTGGACATAATGAGTTTGAAGTGTTTCTAGGATATGTTTTTAAATGTCCAATAGACAACTACTGATAAAAGATCTAAGTTCAGGTGGAAAGACTGGGACTGGATATATAGATTTGTGAGTCATTCACATAAAGATGGTAATGAAATCCATAAAAACTGATGAGTATAGGGAGTATAGGCCCAGGAAAGAGCATCCACAATTAGGGGATGTGACGAGTCAGCAAAGCAGCCCAAGGAGAACCAAGTCAAGTCAGGAAGTGCCCAATATGTGCCAGGCATTGTGCTAAGCAGTAAGATACGGAGAAAGGAAAAAAACAAAACAGAATCAACAGTTCTGCTCTCAAGTGCTCACAATCTAATAGGTAATGTTAAGGGAATTTGAAGATCTTCCCTGCTCCTTAATAGACCCATGTGACCTGCTTTGAGCTTTGGCCCAGTCCACAGTTTGAGTCACATGGAGCACATGGTGGGAGGAAAATTAATTGTGGGGAGAAGTGCCAGCATAATCCAGAAGAGAGAATACAGGACGAGAGGGTGGTCAACAATGTCAAATGCAGAAATCAAGAAGAATGAAAACTGAAAAAAAAAGCCATCAGATTTGGCAATTAAGAAATATTAATAACTCTGGAGAGAATTTCAGTTGAGTAATGACATTGGGAAACATTACAAAGTAAATGAGAAGTAAGAGAAAGTGGAAACAATGAAAACAGCTTTTTTAAAGGAAATTGGCTGAGAAAAGGAAAAGATATAGGATGACAGCTTGAGGAGATGATAGTGAGTTTTGTTTTTAAGAATGGAGATTTAAGTATATTTGAAGGTAACTGGTGGCACAATGGACAGTGTGCCAAAATGAGTTCAAATCCAGACTCCTACACTTACTCACTATGTGAGCCATGTCTGAGTAGCGTTTATTCAACTGAATTGAGCCTGGACAAGTTACTTAACCTCTGTCCTAGGTATTCTCAAATGAGGAAAATAATAGCGCCTACCACCCAGGATTATTGTGAGAAACAAATGAGGCAATTTTTGTTAAAAGCACTTTTAACACAATGCCTGGCACATAGTAGACTTTTATATTGATGCTTATTCTATATCCTTTCCCAGTAGGGAGAAAATCCATAGAGAGAGCAAGACTGAAGTTTAGAGACAGAGATTAATTGAGGAAGCTATCTGATGGAAGAGATAGGATCAAGGGTAAATACAGCTGAAGTCAGATGTCCAGAATCTATTATACAAATCTATAACCTTAAAGAGCCATTTCCCAAAAGATAAGTTGCCAACAGGCTTATTAAATAAGAGCTAATAAATTCTTATATGCTTTAACCCAAAATTTTCACTACTGGGACAGTAGACGAAGGAGGTTAATGACAGCAAAAGTAAACTGAGCTGAACAAAAATATTCATAGCAGCTGTTTTTATAATAAAACCCTGGAAATAAAATATGTGCCCAACAATTGGGAAATAACAGCACAAACCAAATGTAATGGAATATTACTGTACCATAAGCAATGGCAATTATTAAGAATTCACAGAGGGACAGCTAGGTGGTGCAGTGAATAGAGCACTGGCCCTGAAGTCAGGAGGACCTGAGTTCAAATCCAGCCTCAGACACTTAACATACACACACACAAAACTAGCCGTGTGACCTTAGGCAAGTCACTGAACCTCAATTGCCCTACCGTTCCCTCTCAAAAAAACAAAAGAAAAAAGAAAAAGAATTCAAAGAAACATGGCAAAACTTATATGATGAAATGATGCAGAAGAAAATAGTTAAAATACACACAATGACACCAGTATAATAAAGTTAACATTTAGAGGCAACAAAACTTTTAACAAACGATCATAAATAGTCAAACAAGAACTCTGTAGGTTTTTGCTTGACTATTTTTCTTTGTCAAAAAGGAGGGTCCAACCTGGAAGAGCAAGTTGAGGAATGACTGGCAAAGACAAAAGGCATCAATAAAATGTATGCTTTTTCAAATCCCTCTGGTCAATGTTAGTACCATACTACCAAAATTAAAGGCCATGCACACCTTTCTGGAAATTTCAGTAAAATTTAAATGTCAGAGAATTTCTTTGGGTATTTGTTGGGTAGTGTCTGTTGTCTGAAAACAAAATGCCTCAATAAATTTTCTTTTTAGTGATGTGTCTGAAGCTTTTATTTATTTTTAGTTTTAACATTCGTTTCCACAAGATTCTGACTTACAAATTTTCTCCCTGTCTTTCCTCTACACCCCACCCGAAGACAGCAAGCCTACTGAATATCCCCTTCCCCCAATCTGCTCTCTCATATCTTCCCCCACCCCACCCCTAACTTTCTAGTAGGGCAAGATGGATTTCTATACCCCAGTGCCTGTATATTTTATTTCCCAGTTGCATGTAAAAAACAATTTTTTTAACATTTGTTTTTAAAACTTTGATTTCCTGGTTTTTTTTCCCTTCTTACCCACACCCACTGGGAAGATAAGCAATTCAATATAGGTTGTACATGTACGCTTCCACAGTAGTTATATTGTGAAAGACTAACTATATTTCCCTCCATCCTATCCCACCTCCCATTTACTCTATTTTCTACTTTAACCCTGTCCCTTTTCAAAAGTGTATGCTGCTGACTACCCTCTCCCCAATCTGCCCTCTCTTCTATTCTCTCCCCTTTTATCCCCTTCCCCCCTACTTTCCTGTAGATTAAGATACCCAGTTGAGTGTGTATGTCATTCCTTCCTAAAGCCAAATTCAATGAGAGTAAGGTTGACTCATTCCCTTTCACCTTCCTGCTCTTCCCCTTCATTGTAACAGTTTTCTCTTGCCTCTTTTATATGAGATAATTTATCCTATTCTATCTCTCCCTTTCTGCTTCTCTCATCATATCCCTCTCTCCCCTCTTAATTTTATTTTTTAGATATCATTCCTTCCTATTCAACTGTTTCTGTACCTTCTATGTATACGTATACACACGTACACATACATTCACATATGTATTTATACATACATACACCTTCCTATACATACATATGTATACATATATATTCTCTTCAACAATCCTCATACTGAGAAAAGTCTCATGAGTTACAATGATCATTTTTCCATGTAGGAATGTAAATAGTTCAACTTTAATAAGTTCCTTATGATTTCTTTTTCCTGTTTACCTTCTCATGCTTCTCTTGCTTCTTGTATCTGAAAGTCAAATTTTCTGTTCAGCTCTGGTTTTTTCATCAAGAATACTTGAAAGTTCTCTATTTCACTGAATGACCATAGTTTCCCCTGAAGCATTATACTCAGTTTTGCTGGGTAGGTGATTCTTGGTTTTAATCCTAGCTACTTTGACCTCTGGAATATCATATTCCAAGCCCTTTGATCCTTTAATGTAGTGTATCAGCAAGCACCCTAGCATACCCAGGATAGCTGCTGGCACAGGTTGTTAAATCTGCTTTTCTAAAGGAAAGCAACTCAAAAAAGGTTAACAATCTTACTTTTTAATCAATTAAACACACATCATTTACTTAGTTCAAGAGGACAAGTCAACACCCTGAACTTCAGAGAATACAAACAAAGGTTACAAGCAGAAAAAGAAAAAGATCAGCAGACGGGCTTTCAGCTGTCTGATTATTACATCCATACCTAGTTAGTTACCAGAGAGGGAAGCACCAGCATCTGGGTTCTCAAAGCAGGTGGGGCTCAACAGCTGCCCAGAGTCTCATCTGGTCAAATTACACAACTTTTTCCAAAGTGAGTCCCAAAGCAAAAATTCACATCAGGGTATATATAACCTTCTCCTGGACCAGAGAATGTGACAACCCTCTTGACCAACTGCCCAATCACAAAGTAATAAGGTGTAGGCATTCCTGAAAAACAAGCTTCCCACCATAGGCTTCATGTAACCACATTCAGCCTATTAGGGGGCAGAGTATATTTTCAAATTAGAGAAGGTTCTCAGAGTCACTTAAGCCTATCAAAGGGCCTAGGGGCAGGGAAGATCTTCAGATTCCCATAACATGTAGAAGCTGCTAGATCTTGTATTATCTTGATTGTGTTTCCACACTACTCAAATTGTTTCTTCCTGACAGCTTGTAATATTTTCTCCTTGACCTGGGAACTCTGGAATTTGGCTATGATATTCCTAGGAGTTTTCTTCTTGGGATCTTTTTGGGATCATCTCTTGGAGATGATCAGTGAATTCTTTCAATTTCTATTTTGCCCTCTGGTTCTAGAACATCAGGACAATTTTCCTTGAGAATTTCTTGAAGGATGATTTCTAGGTTCTTTTTTTGATCATGGCTTTCAGGTAGTCCAATAATTTTTAAATTATCCCTCCTAGATCTATTTTCCAGGTCAGTGGTTTTTCCAATGAGATATTTCACACTGTCTTCTATTTTTCATTTGTTTGGATCTGTTTTATAGTATCTTGATTTCTCATAAAATCATTAGCTTCCATTTGCTCCAATCTAATTTTGAAGGAATTATTCTCCTCAGTGAGTTTTTGAAATTCCTTTTCCCCCTGGGCAATTCAGCTTTTTAAGACATTCTTTTTGGGCCTCTTTTTGCTATTTGAGTTAGTCTACTTTTTAAGGTGTTATTTTCTTCAGTATTTTTTTGGGTCTCCTTTAGCAGGCTGTTGACTCATTTTTCACGATTTTCTTGCATCGTTCTCATTTCTCTTCCCAATTTTTCCTCCACTTCTCTAACTTGATTTTCAAAATCCTGCTTGAGCTCCTCCATGGCCTGTAACTAGTTCATATTTTTCTTGGAAGCTTTTGATGCAGGAGTTTTGACTTTGTTGACTTCTTCTGGTTCCATGTCTTGATCCTTTTTGTCCCCCAAAAAGGATTCTATAGTCTGATTACATTTCTTCTGCTTGCTCATCTTGCCAGCCAATTAATTAACTTTTGAGCTCTTTGCCATGGTAGAACTCTGCTTCCAGAGTGGAGAGAGCTATGTCCCAAGCTGCTGGGGTTTTCATGGCTACTGGAGCTATGAGGAGGGCACCCTCTCTACAGCCACCAAAAGCCCTGGCACACTGGCCACACAAACAGGACCACAACCCAAGACTGAAATCCAGATCCAGGCAGGTCAAAGTAAGAGTGATTACCATCTGAATGGTTACTTGATCTCATCCCCCCTCCCCCCCATGATCTGCAGGCCAGGAGCTCTAGAGGCAGCCACAGCAGCAGTAGCTGCCGCTGTGCCTCCACCACCTCTCACCCCTGGGGGCAGGGGGGTGGACCATGCTCTTCCATCACTCAGTTCCAACAGAGTTCCCTACTGACCTTTTACTTCGTCTTTGTTTATGGGTTGAGAAGTCTGGAAACCACCACAGCTGCTGTTGATTCACTCTCCTGAAGTCTGCTCTGGCTGGTCTGTGCTGTTGGTTGGGCTGCCCTGGGTCTGGGCCCATGATTCATGCAAGGCCTGCGCTCAGCCCCTAGCCTGGTGCAATAAACCCTTCCTATAGGACTGGTAGGCTGCCTTCAGTGGGACATGTGTTTCTCTCTGTCACTTTATGGGTTCTGTAGCTCTAAAATTTGTTTAGAGTCATATTTTACAAGTATGGGAGGTGGTTGGAGAGGGACAAGTTCCTGCTTTTACTCTGCCATCTTGGCTCTGCCCCCCCCCAATAAATTTTTAAAAAATTAAAAAGGGCTTTACATAGCTCCTCATAACAACTTTGTGAGGTAGATAGTATATTGTGCATATGATAAAACAGGCTTAGAAATTACCAAAATCACTTAACTGTTGCAGACCTACAGGTAAAAATTAAATAGAAATCTCTTGTTATTTGAGGCGGTTCATTCTGCAACCAGAACCATTTCTCTGCTCCATGACTACAGAAATTGTCTTCCTTACCAGAGCTCAAAGCAGGAAAGAAAAGTTTAATCACAGTAAAGACAGAAGTAAAATAAAGAAACAGTCACCGCTAGCTTAGAGAAATTAAGTTACGGAGTTTACTTCACACTGGTCTCTTATAAATATCATTTCCCAACATGCATTACACCAAGCTGCAGTACCAGAATGAACTAGAATATCCCCCAAAGTAAGCACCAGTTCCTTCTGTCTGACTTAGTGATGAAGGAAACTGCTTCACATAAAAACAGACAATGCTCCCATGAGGGAAGGAAGCCCAGCACTGTAGGGTATACAGCATCTTTTCCCAGTCTTTATTGGGGTCACCTGCAATTTTGATTCTTACTTTTTTTTTTGGAGGGTAATTGGGGTTAAGTGACTTGCCCAAAGTCACACAGCTAGTAAGTGTGTTAAGTATCTGAGATCGAATTTGAACTCAGGTCATTCTGACTCCAGGGCAGGTGCTCTATTCACTGCGCCACCTAGCTGCCCAATTCTTACTTTTGATCCAGGAGCCAAAACCCTGTCCTCCACACAAATCAGGAAAATAAACCTACATTCCTTATCTGACAAGCACTAGGAATTGCTTGCAACCCTAAACTTCAAATTCAACTACATAAAAAGGGGCTGGAGTCTAAGCTCCAACAAAAACAGGCCAAGAACTGTATGTACAACAAAGTGACCAAAACTTCAAAATAAGAGGCCTCAGAACATACTGAGAAGAATGTCAGAGACCAGAAAAGTGAAAAATCCCATTCAGCTGTCTTTGTAAATTTCTATCTGTTCTACTTCTTTAGACTGGAATGTACTCCTCTATGCATTAACAGTTTTCTCCACAAGGAAAGACAAACAGCTAAGCCTGGAAATGTTCTCCAAGAGCTAACAAAGGACCCTCCAGACTTCACATCAAGAACAAAGGCTCATCTGGTCAATAATACAGTAACAAAGCACAAGTAGATTTTATCCTAAATCTAAGACACCAACCACCAACTGTTCTTGACAGGCCTTCCACTAACCTGGATCCTTGACTGTCAACAAATATCTGCTAAATGTTTGGTCCCAGTAAGCCGTATTTCACGTGATCACTCCTGAGAGCCTTTCCAGACAAATACTCTCAGTCTTATTCATTCTCTTTTTCTCTTTCTTTCTCCCTCTCTCCTACCACAATACAACTATCACCACTACCCTGTCTCTTGGGAGGTCCCCCGCCTAACATCCAAGAACCACTAACAATAACAACGCTATTGATAACTGACACTTATATAAGCTTTAAGGTTTCCCAAGCACTTTACATACATTAACTCATTTGACTCTCACAACTCACTGTGTGGCTTTCAATCACTCTACTACTATAGGCCCTGACAATGAAGCAAACATAATCTATTTTACCACCAAGTCAGGTTTTAAGAAGGCTGTTCGTGCAGGGTTCACTGTGGAACACTGAAAGGTAATGCTCAAGGTGAAGGTACTTTTACTTGGGCAGAAACATCCTCAAGGTGCAGGGAGCAGCAAGGGAGATCAGAGCACTGGAGGGGCCGCGGGGAAGGGAAGAGGAGGAAGGGCACTTCCTTTGGGGAATAACGTAGGGGAGTATACCCTTCACCTAGTGAAAGGAAGGAGGGATGTGCGGTGTCGAGACACACAAAGTGGGGCGGGGGAATGGGGGGGGGAGAATGGTCTACCCTGGGGGCTCTTCGAGGGATTATAGTGCCGGAGAGGAGGACCGGGATAGCAGTTTTGCCCGGGAAAGTGGTCCTGGGGGAGGAAACAGGGCCCCGGGGGCCAGGCTGGAGGGAAGGAGATGAGGAAGCAGGGGGATTCCGTTTACCTGGTGGAGAACACCTGCACAGAGAGAGTGGGAAAGAGCCAGGGCGCAGGGCTGGGGAAAAAGACAAGAGACTGGAAAGCCAGGGAGACGTGAGCCAGCGGGCCGTGTCCTTGGGCGGAGGAGGTCGCCCCTAACGCGGCGCTGCCTCGGTCTCCCCCGGGCTGCGGCCAGGGCGGGGCGGGCCCGGCTCCACTATCTCCCTCCCGGAAGCCCAGGGAACGGAACCGCTCCGCAAATCCCTGGCTCTCTGAGGAGGAGGCACGACGTACCCTCCACCTCCCCTGTACCGTGCCGGTTAGTTACCTCAGCCGCCGCAGCCACCTCCGGAGCCTCCTCCCGAGCCACTGCAGCCCCTGCCAACCCGAGCGCAGCGGCAAGAGGGAAGCTGAGGCGCGCGCATCACGCTGCCGGCCCGCGCGTCCGTGATCCACGCCCCGCTCCGAGAAAGCGCGAAGGCCCCGCCCCTCATTCCTGCCCCAACCAACCCCAGGCTCCGGGGCGGAAACGCAGGCCTTCGCCCCCTCTACGCTCTGCATTCCGATTGGTCCTTCCCGCCACGGCCCCGATTCTGTTCTCCAACCCCTCTTCTGGGAGGCCCCAACGCGTTCGCGTGCACGCGCACTCTAGCTTACGCGCCCTCCGGGCTTCCTCCTTGGCAGCCCCTAGGACTCACCAACCAACCAAGCCCGCCCACCACGTGATGTTCCGCACCTGACAGTTGGGCGAGAAGGGGGGAGGGGGAAGGTGTGGGAGAAGAGGGGCGTTGCGCGCGCGCCTGGCAAAGGTGAGCGGGGGAAGGGCTATAGGATACCCAAACAAACCGCGAGGGACGTAGGGGCGGGGCGCCCCTCCTCCCCCTTCCAGTGCCTTTTCCCTATTAGGGTGGCGGCGCGTCCTGCCATCCCGCGGTGCTGCTCCGTCTCCTTCTCCCTCCAGTCATTACTAATTCCGCCCCACACCCCCACTGTGCATGTGTGACACCCTCCCCCAGCTCTCGCCCCGTCCTCCTCCCTCTCCTATCCTGTGGCTGGCACCCGTGCACCCCTCTCCTCCAGACAGCGTTCTCTCTCTGACACGTCTAAGGAACAGACACACACACACCATCCAGGTTCTCATCCTCCCGCCCTCTTCCTCCAGCCTAGGCCATTTCAGCATCAGTATCAGCATCATAGCAGACATTTGTATGGAGCTTACTACGTGCCAGGCACTATGTACTAAGTGCTTTACATTTATTATCTCATTTGACCCTCACAACAAACCTGGGAGGTAGGTGACATTATTATCCCCATTTTACAGATAAGGAAACTCAGGCATAGGCTAAGTGATTTGTCCAGGGTCACACACACAGCTAGTGTCTTGGGTCACACTTGAACTCCGGTCTGTCAGATCCCGAGTGGGGCACTCTCTTCATTTTGCCACCTAGCTGTCCTCACCCAGGTTCTCATCCTCTCCCCAATCCAAAACATTCCATTGAAAATACTTATTAAGTGCCTGTTATGTTCCAGACACTGCTAAGCACAGGGAATACAAAAAGAGTCAAAAGCTAATCCCTTTCCCTAAGAAGCTTACAATCTAATGGGGGGGAGGTGCGGAGACAAAACACCTACAAAGCAAGTCGTATAGGGGATAAATAGGAAATAAAAGAGTTGGGCTTCCTAAAGGTCAGATTTTAGTTGAACATCCAGGTTCTCATTCTCCCCCTGCCAATCTAGAACACCTAGTTTCTTGTCCTCCTCCCCCCCCCCCCCAAAGAACTAGGCTATTCTGGTTGTCATCTTCCCCTCCCCAATCTAGACCATTCAGGTTCTCATCTGCTTCCTACCCCGCACCTGGGACATCTAGCTTCTCATTCCACCCCACTACACACGTCTTCCTCCCTTCAAAGAGATCTTCATTCCTACCCCTAATGTTCAGGTGGAATGACAATCCCACAAAATCCAAGTTGTTTTTTTTTATTCCTCTCTCAACAATTAGGTTCTCCTTTTCCCTCCCTCTCAACAATATTTCAATCAACAAGCACCTACTATGTGCTGGGCCTTATGGGCACCATGTTGAGGACTGGGTATATAGACAAAAATGAAACAATCCCAACCCTCAAGAAGCACACAGTCTATAAAGAGACATGTATTTACAAAATAAATATAAAACAATTTGAAGGGAGAGGGTCTAAACTTCTGGAGAGGAATAAGAAAATGATGAACACAGAAGGTAAGGCTAGTGTTGAATTTTGAAGATATAATGAGGAATGGTCTATGAGAACCTGGTCCATAAAAGCATGCACAGCACTATAGAATGTGTGCAGGTATTCTGTGACTGTTTACTGTCTCCTGCTTACTGCTGTAGACTCCCATGTTGGCAACTCAACCTCTTTTCTGGTGGGTGATTGAGAGAGATGGGGAAAGAAGTATTAGCAGTGGTGGCTCCCTGCTGCCAGGTGGCTGCCTGTCTCCTCACCAGGGCTGTCACATGGCCGTTAACATGGGACTTCTTTACATGTGTTCTTTCTTGTTCTTAGGTGAAAGAGTATTGGCTGGCAATAGAACAGAAGTTATATGCTCCAAAAGGTCAGGAGAACTACCATCAGTCCAAGAACTGGAGTCTATGCTAAATTTTGCCTTCAGCCTAGGCAGGTGAGGCACCAGTGAGAACCCGAGGAACAGCCTGCTTGACCCACACCACTAGTGGATTGACTCCAAAACATACCACTCTCCTGCAGCAAGGGAGCTTTTTCTCCAGTGGCTGTGCTATACCTAGGAGCAAACTTGAAGGGGTGAATTTTTGTGGCAGCAATATATTAAATTTGAGCCCACTTTTCCCAGGGGATGAGGTGGGATAGGGAATACCCCCCTCCCCATGTTCGGAAGAAATGCTTTGTAACTTTCTCCAGGCTATATATGTCCTCAGTAAATATCCTTTTCTAAAAGCTAAGTAATGTTAAATGATACTGGGGTAATAATCACTGAGTCATAATCAATGTCCTAATCAATTGTAATTAATGATATAGAGAAGGTTGATATTGGGGAGTTGAAAAAGAAATAGAAAATAGAAAGTTCATATTGGGGAGAACACAAATGGAATGGAAACTTCACCCAACAGCATTAGAAGAAATGCCCTTTAGGCGTATGCCCAGAAACATGAGTGGGATATATAGCTAGCAAAATCCCTGGAGACCTTGACATTTCAAGTGACAACTGACTTTTTTTTAAAAAAAGTACATATGGCTAAAGAGGAAACCAGGGATCCTAAGGGGCAGGGGACAGGAGGAAACACATTCCAGGTGTGGGAGAGTGGAAGATGGCCATTGCAAAGGCATTGAGAGAGGGGTGCATGTATCCAGTTCTAGTCTCTTCCCTAAGCTCCAGTCCTACATCACCAATTCATTACCTCTTGGACATTTCAAACTGGATGTCTCAGAAGTGTGTAAAACTCAGTAAGTCTAAAGCTGAACTCATTTTCTTTCTCCCTACCCTCACTCCCAGTCACCTAAGCCTAGGTATCATCCTCAACTCCTTACTAACTCTTACCCTCCTATCCAGTCAATTGCCAAATTCTGTCAGTTCTACTTCTGTAGTATCTTTTTATATACACACATACACCCTTTTCTCCTTTGACATGGCCATTATCCTAGAAGGGGCCCTTATCACTTCACACCTGGACTATTTCAATAAGCCTTCTGGTTGGTCCCTGCCTCAAGTCTCTTTCCCCATTCCAATCCACCATCCAGTCTGCTATAAAAGTGATCTTAAAATGCAGGTCTGACCACTGTCACTCCCCTACTTAATAAACTCAATGGCTTTTTATTGCCTCTAGGATAAAATATAAATTCCTCTGTTTAGATGGTAAAGTCATACACAACCTGACCCCAGTCTATCTTTCCAGCTTCATTGGCTTTACTTCTACTCCCACACTCTGTGTGATCTGACCAAATTGGCCTTTTCTCTGTTCTTCAAACACAACACTCCATTTTCTATCTCTTTGCCTCTGTACTAACTGGACCACATATCCAGAATGTAATGTCTCTTTACTGTTGCCTCATAAGTCTTTTGTCTTTCTTTCCTGCTGCTGTTTGTCCTTCATTCTTGTTTAGGCTTTTTTTTTTATCTTTGCTTTCAGGTAGTCCAATAATCTTTAAATTATCTCTTGGATCTATTTTCCAGGTCAGTGGTTTTTCTTTCTTTTTTTTTTTCCAAAATTTTATCTTAGACTCAAATAACAGAACACAAGTAGAGAATAAAAAAAAGAAACAAAAACATGTCATAAACTTAAATACAAAGTTAGAAAGAAATAAAAGTATGTCATGTGCATAGCAGAACATGAGAAAATTCAAAATATGTAACAATAAATTTTCATTTCAAGAAAGCCTATAAGTAATACTTATTGTGTTGAGAATTGTCCATCTTTTTTTTGTTTTATTCTTTGCTGTGCACTTTTTTATTTTGTTCTTTTTTCTCCTGAACCCAACCCCCCCAGAAGACCACAATAAAGTTTAGATGTTTCTCCATAGCTATAGATATACACATACACATATACATTCACACATATATATAGACATATACATTCCCAAACCTATTCTACTCTTGATCTTTGTTTTTATGTATATGCATATCTCGTTTCCTATCCCTCCTGCCTTGCCCTCCTGTGACTTGCCTACCCCCTTCCAAGGATTCCTCCCCATCCCCCCATTCCCATATATCTAAAGACCCTCCTATACCCCTATTTAGCTATTGCCTCGCCCTCCCCTCTAAAGATCCCTCCCTTGCCCTCTCCCCCTTCCCTATGCCCCTACCATTTTATTTCTTCTGAATTTAAAAACTTCTATACTCTTCTAAATATATTAGTATTGTTTCCTTTTATACCCATTCCTGATGAAAATAGGTTACCAGAACTACCAGCCCTCCTCCCCCATCTAATTCCTATGTATCAATTCTTCCTCTCGTACCTCATTTGTATAAAATAATTACTCATTTTAACTGTTTCTAAATGGTTTTAGTTTTTAAATTTCATATCATACCCAGGTTTTCCCCAGTCTTTCTTATTAATAAGAATCTTATACATAAATTTTACATTTTACATATACAAAAAGTAAACCATCTGTCCTTATGGATCTCTTATAATCAGTCTTTGTTATGTACCTTTATTTATACTGGTTCTTGCATGTCAAACTGTCTAATAAATTCAGGTGTGTTTTTTTTAACAAAGTCTCGAAAATCTAAAAGTTTATCAGATGTCCATTTTTTTTCTTTCAAGATAATAGTTAACTTTGCAGGGTATGATATTTTTGGCTGGAGCCCCAGTTCTTTTGCTCTTCAATATGTTGTGTTCCAAGACCTGTGGTCCTTTAATGTCTCTGCTGCTAGTTCTTCTGTAATTCTAATTCTGGCACCATCATATTTAAATTGTTTTAATATTGATGCTTTTAATAATTTTTCCTTGAATTGAGGATTTTGGAATTTGACTATGACATTCCTATGAGTTTTCCTCATCTTTTAAGTGGTGATCAATGGATTTTTTCCTATTTCTACTTTCCCCCCTTGTTCTAATGCTTCAGGACAATTTTCTTTAATTATTTCTTGTATCAAGATTCTTTTTTTTTTTTTTTTTTTGCTTTTTGGAAGGGCAATCGGGGTTAAGTGACTTGCCGAAGGTCACACAGTGTTAACTTAACACACAGTAAGTGTTAAGTGTCTGAGGCCAGATTTGAACTCCTGACTCCTGGAGCTGGTGCTCTATTCACTGTGCCACCTAGCTGCCCCAAGATTCTTTTTTTGATCATAATTTTCAGTTAGTCCAATTAGTTTTATATTTTCTCTTCTTGATCTATTCTCCAAACCTGTTGTTTTTCTTATAAGATATTTCACTTTCTTTTATATTTTTTCATTATTCATATTTTGTTTAATCATTTCCTGATCTTTTATAATTTCACTGGCTTCACTTTGCCAAATTCTAATTTTCAAGGTGTCATTTTCTTCCTTAAGATTCTAGATCTCCTTTTCTAATTGGTTGACTTTCCTTTCATACCTTTCCTGATTTTCTTGGATTATTCTTATTTTCTTTTTCAGTTTTTCCTTCATTTCTGTCATTTGATTTTTGAAGTCTTTTTTAAGGTCTTCTATAAATTCTTTTTGGGCAGGTGACCATTTAATGTTACTCTTTGGGGATTTCTTTACTTTAATTTCCTTCTCTGAAGGAGGTCGTCTCTATTCCCAAAATAGGTTTCTATAGTTGTATTCTTTTTCCTTTGCCTGTGCATTTTTTTTTTTTGGTGTGGTGATAACTTAATTATTTGTAGTCACCCTGGAGTATGGGGAATGGTGCCCCTTGCCCCAGATCTTCAGTTCTTCCCTATAGCCTGAAGCCAAATTCAAACCTCCAACCTCTTTTAAGTGCCCACAGCCAAAGGCTTTCTGCCCCACTGCTATGCATTCACCAGGTGTGTGCTGGTTCCTTCTTGCCCCCACTGCTCTTCAATGCACAGCTGTGTCTGGCGTTCCTGGTCAACAGAGTTCCCTCAATCTTCCCGGGATCAAATGCATGCCCAATTCCCCTCACTATGCCTGGGGTAAAAGTTCTGGTGGCTGAGGCCAAGGCAGCCTCTCAAATCAACTAACCCCAGTGTTGTTTAAGAGGCTAGCCACTTTCTGTCTAAATGAAACTTAGTCTGGAGGTGTTTACTCTTCACAGGGACCAAACCTCCTCCTGGGATTTTTCTTTCTGATCTTCTCAGACTGTCCTTAGGTCAGTGGTTTGTTTTTGTTTTTGTTTTTGTTTTTATAGCAGCTCTTTTTTTAAATTTTTTACATTTTATTTTTTTTAATTTTATTTTAGTTTGCATCATTCATTTCCACAAGATTTTGAGTTACATATTTTCTCCCCATCTTTCCCCTACCCACCACCCCAAAACAGCCATCCCAGTGTATCCCCCCTCCCCCAGTCTGTTCTCTCCTATGTCTTCCCCTTCACCCCTCTGACTTTTCAGTAGGGCAGGATGGATCTCCCAACCACAGTGCCTGTGTATCTCAAGTTCCAGTTGGATGTAGTTAATAATAATAATTGCATATAGATATATATAGAGAGAGAGATATATATTTATAATATTTGATTATGGAACTTTAGATTCTAGATCCTTTCTCTTCCTCCCTCGTCACCCACCCC
>CM053580.1:524364906-524397897 GCA_028627135.1 Pseudochirops cupreus
GGACAAAAGGCAATTTCCGAAGCTCACCTTCCCCTTCTGCCTGGTGCCATTCTTCTTGAATTGGGTCATGGAGTCAATCCTGGATGCTGCTGTTCAGACTCCTGTTCAGAGAGGGCCAGAGTCCCACCAGGGGCCACCTGCCCTTCAAAAACATGGCTGGACCCCTAGGCCATTTCCTCAAAACCACTATCCGCCTCTTAGGAAGATCTTTTTTACTAGTATGATTTTTAATAGTAAGGTTGTGTATCCTTATATATATGTTATGTATATGTATATATTTATATATGTATATATAATGTATATATTTAGAATATATTGTGGGATATGGTTTAAGATGTGAGTCTAAACTCAATTTCTGCTAAAATGCTATACAGTTTTCCTAGCAGTTTTTAACCAAACGAGAAATTTTTTCCCCAGGTAATTTATGATTTCAACTTATTAAATCTGAGTTATTGAATTCTTTTATTTCTGATTCTCCCCAGTCTATTCAATTGATCTATCATCCTATTTTTAACTGATACCAGATAGTTTTGATGTCTGGTCTTTCATGCTATAGTTTGAAGTCTGGTAATGCTATTGTGCTTTGTTCCTGCTTCTTTTCATCTAGATCTTTATTTTACAAATGAATTTTGTTATTTTATTAAGGATATTTTATAAAGTATCCTCTTGGTAGTTTGATCCACATGGCCTTGGTTCGGAACAGCTACGTGACACAGTTGATAGAACACTGGGCCTGGAGTCAGAAAGACTCATCTTTCTGAGTTCAAATCTAACCTCAAATGCTTACTAGCTGTGTGACCCTGGGAAAGTCGCTTGACCCTGTTTGTCTCAGTTCCTCATCAGTAAAACGAGCTGGAGAAAGAAATGGCAAACCAGTATCTTTGCCAAAAAAACCTCAAATTGGGTGACAAAGAGTTGGACATGACTAAAATAACTCAGCAATGGTATTATAAGAATAGAATTGATTTTGGTAGCATTGTCATTTTTATTATATTAGCATAACCTAACCATGACCACTGAATATTGTTTCAGTTATTTAAATTTTCATTTCTTTAAGGAATATTTTGTAATTGAATCACTACAAGTCTTTTGTGCTTTGGTAAAATATCCTTAGATAGTTCATGCATTTTGTAGTTCTTTGGAATGAGATTTTCCTCTCTATTATTGCTTCTTATATTTTGTTATTGTTATATGGCAATACTGTTAATTTTCAAGGATTTGTTTTGTAGCCTGTAACTCTGCTGAAGCTACTAACTGTCTCAATTAGTATTTTTTCTGATTTTCTAAGATTTTCCAAGTAAACCACTATAACATGAGGAAATAGGATTTGTTTTATCTCCTTTTTATGTTCATGACTTTAATTTTCTTCTCTTGTCTAATTGCTACTGCTAGCATTTTCAGAACTATGTCGAACAGTAGTGGGGAGAGTGGGTATCATTGGTCCACTCCCATATTTATTGGAAAAGGTTCTGGTGTATTCCCATTGCAGTTGGTGCTTGCTTTTGGTTTTAGATAGATACTTTTTATAATATTAAAAAAGGTCGCTCTTCACCTATACTTTGTAGGGTTTTTTTTGTTTTTTTTTTTTTTAGCAAAAAAGGGTCTTGTTTTTTGTCAAAAGTTTTTTTTCTGTATCTGTTGAGATGACCATGTGGTTTTAGATATTTTGGTTTTTAATACGATTGTGTTGTTTTTGTAATGTTGAACCATCCTTGCATTGCTGGTATAAATATCACTTGATCATAATATGATTTCTTGGATAAGTCACTGTAGTCTGTTTTGATAAGATTTTATTTTAAATTTTTGAGTCATTGTTCACTAATGTTAATGGCCAATAGTTTTCATCCTGTGTTTTATCTTTCTCTGGTTTAGGTATTTGGATATATTTGTCTCATGAAAGGATTCTGGTGGGGTGCTTTATTTTTCAGAGTTTTTTTTTGTTTGTTTGTTTGTTTTGCTTTTTGGAGGGGACAAGGCAGGGCAATTGGGGTTAAGTGACTTGTCCAAAGTCACACTGCTAGTAAATGTGTCAAGTGTCTGAGGCTGGATTTGAACTCAGGTCCTCCTGACTCCAGGGCCAGTGCTCTATTCACTGTGCCACCTAGCTGCCCCTATTTTTCAGTTTTTGAGAATGATTTGTGAACTATACTAACAGGTTTTTTCAAAAAATTTTGATAATAATTCTCCTGTAACTCCATCAGGACCAGGAATTTTTTCTTTGGTGGTTCCTTTAATGCTAGATCTACTTCCTTTTCTAAGATTGGGTTATTTAAGATCTCTAGCTGTCCTATTGGTTTGTGTATTTTATATTTTTGAAGGTATTCTTTGGTTTCTTTTGTGTTCTCAGTTTTGTTAGCATATACCTATGCATAATATGCTCTGATTATTCTTTTTATTCTGATTTTGCTGTGATTTCACTTTGTGCATTTGGTATTTTATATATCTGATTTTCTGTTCCCTTTAAAAAATCAAATTAGCTAAGGGCTTATCAATTTTATTAGTCTTTTCATAGAATTAGCTTTTAGTTGCATTTACCACATCTATGGAGTTGTTTTTATTTTCAATTTACCTATTTCCCCCTCTAATTTTAATATGTCCTCTTTTGTGTTTGTTTTAGGACTGCCTATTTGTTGACTTTCTAATTTTCAAATCCATATTCAGTTCATTAATCCTCTTTTTTCTATTTTGTTAATGTGATTTTCCCCAAGGACTACTTGTACTGCATCCCAGATATTGTGACATATTGTTTCATCACTCATCATTTTCTTTTTGGGGGGGGGCAAAGGGGGAAGGCAGGGCAATTGGGGTTAAGTGACTTGCCTAAAGTCACACAGCTTTTAAGTATGTCAAATGTCTGAGGCTGCATTTGAATTCAGGTCCTCCTGACTCCAGGGCCAATGCTCCATTCACTGAACTACCTAGCTAGCCCTCATCATGTTCTTTTACACAGTTTTTAATTATTTCAGTGACTTGTTCTTTGACCTACTCATTATTTACGATTTAATTGTTAAATATCCATTTTGGTCTATATCTTTTTTTGTGATCCTTTAATCAACTACTGTTTTTATTGCATTATGATCTGTAAAGGATGTATTAACTATTTCTGCCTTTTTACATTTGTTTGCAATACTTCTGTGCCCTTGTACACGGTTACTTTTTGTAAAAATTCCATGTGGTTCAGAGAAATATGTTGTTTCAGGTTTGGTTGTTTTTTTTTTTGCTGCCTCATTTAGAAGAAGCCATAAGTCTTTTAACCAGATTCTCCAGGAGTTTGTTCACTTCCTTTTTGTTTTTCTCTTTGCTTATCTTTCTTTTAGACTTCTCCAAAACTGAGAGAGGAATATTGAAGTCTCCTTTTATTACCTTGTTACTATCCACACTTTCTTGTAGCTCAGATAATGTTTTCCTTAAGAATTTGAATGCTAAGTCATTTTGAGAGTATAAGTTTATTACTGATAGTAATTTGTTTTCTATGGTTCCTTTTCAATGTAATATAGTTTCTTTGTTTGTCCCTTTTTATTTTTTGAATGTTTGTTTTTGTTAGTTTGCATGACTGCAATTCTTTTTTGTTGTTGTCGTTTTTTCTTTTAGGAGGAGGGGAGGTAAGGCAATTGGGGTTAAGTGACTTGCCCAAGGTCACATGGCTAGTTTTGTGTTGTGTCTGAGGTTGGATTTGAACTCAGGTCCTGACTCCAGGGCCAGTGCTCTATTCACTGAGCCACCTAGCTGCCCTCATGATTGCAATTCTTGCTTTTTTGGATCCACTTGATAAAATGTTTTCTATCCCTTCAGTTTTATTTTGTGTATAGCTTTGTTTTTAAAATGTATTTCTTATAGGCAACTGATTGTAGGGTTTTGTTTTCTTATCCAGTCTGTCACTTTTTAAATTTTATTGGGTTAATTAATCTATTCACATTTAAAGTTATGAGAATTGGACTTATATTTTCCTTCATCTGTCTCTAATAATTTTTCCCAAGTTATGATTTTTCCCTTCTTCTGCTATAAATGCAGCACTATCTTCTATCAGTTACTTTAATCTTTTTTTAAGATGGCCCTGTTCCCACACCCTGATTCTTTTCTCTCATTTGTTACCTCTTTCTCCCTTTGGAGTTTTGCTTATTGGTTCCTTTTTTTCCTCTTGCTTTTATTTGTTTATATAATTCTTCCTACCACTTTTCCCCTCTCAGTCTCTCACCTTCAACTAGTCCTCTTAGTTTTTTAAAATTTTCATTTTTTTTGCTCCCCATCCCAAAACAGCATTTCTCTTGTTCTCTCCATTATTTGTCCTTTTTGTCTACCCTAGAGCCTCATTCTCTAATTCATGACCCCTCTAATTTTCAGCTTTTACTCTTTCTCTGTATACCTCATGAAATCAGAGCTTCCAGGGTTTCCATTCTAAGCTCTCCTCTCTAGGCAGTCTCTGCCAGTACACTGCCTTGTACATTTGGCCCACGAATGTCCATTTTCCATTGCGCCTAACTCACAGAACAATACCAGTTATTGCAGGTGTCAAAGAGGACACTACTGCATGGTCAGGCTCCTTCCTTACCACATCCCTGATTACGCAGCCCACCACTGATCTGTACCTTCTTCCTCATTACCTCCCCTCACCCCCATCATTTACCTCAAAATCTTCTCCCTGGGTCTATGCTCTCCCATTTCCCCAGGCTTCAGCTGTTCCAACTCGTGGCACCTCCTGAAGTAGTAGAAGTAGATTTTTCAAGCAACAAATCCCCCAGGTTGTCAGGGTTCTCTCTTAGAGTGCCCTAACTTACCAGCAGAGGCAACCGGTTTCCCACACAACTCAACGACACTAGCGTTCCTTTCAGGAACAGAAGAGTCACAGCTCTGAGGCCCAAACAGAAAAGTTTATTAGGGTCTCTCCATGGGGAAGCCTTAAAGCCATGTACTATTAAGGCAGGCTTCCAAAGATGCCTCCCAGCCCTAGGTCTTAAATAGACCCCAGATACACATACCCCATGTGATAGGGCCCAGCTGAGCAGAATTGTGAGAGGGGGAGTGCAATTACAAGGGTATGAAGGCCCCAAGGTGTGGAGACACCAATCAGGAACAGAGGGTATCCCCATGCAAGAGAGTCCTGAGCAATGCAGTATCCCCTGGTGGGGGATAGTGCAATATGCCCTGACCTCCACGTGACCCAACTAATTCCTGGGCCTCAAACACTTCCCTGTGGCATGACACAACCGCTTGCAATGTGAACCTCACAGCAGGCCATAAATTTTGCTCTCCTAATTCTTTTTTTTTTTGCTTTTTTTTTTTGAGGGGCAATTGGGGTTAAGTGACTTTCCCAAGGTCACATGGCTAGTAAGTATTAAATGTCTGAGGCCAGATTTGAACTCCGGTTGTCCTGATTCCAGAGACCAGGCTCTATTCACTGCACCACCTAGTCACCCCTGCTCTCCTAATTCTTATTTCTCTTTTGAAACACTCAGGCATATGGTGTTGTGGTTCCATGTTCTTTTCACATTCCACAGGGTCCTCTCTCTAGTCAAGTGTTGGATCACAATTTCTCTTTGTTTTGAAATATTTATTCATAGATATGAACTCATTTACTCTTTCTAGAGGTCATATTTCTTCCTATTTTTAAAAATGTTTTTCCTATTGATTTATCTGCTTATATTCAAGATCTCTGAGATTTCTTCTTCCTAAGGTCTTTCATAATTTTAGCCTTCCCCTTTATCATTCACTTTCATTTCCTCTATCATTCACTTTCTGACCCTGTCCCCTCTGATGGTGGTTTCTTTGGGAGATAATCTCAAAGTGTTTCAGCCTCTTCCTTCACTGGGCAATTCACAGTTCACTAGCCTGGATCTCTGCCTCAAGTGACTTTTGGGTGGTCAGAACTGCTCCCAGATGAGGGCTGTGATATTTCCTTCAAGTTTAGTGGAATACTACACCCTTCTTTCCATCCCCCATCCCACTCATCCCATGAACTATTCTGCTCCCTCCATTCCTTAGTTCTCTGACCCAGCACTGTTTAGAGCTTTGCAGCACTGGTGCTATGGGATTATGACCCTTTTTTGTCCATTTCAGCCCAGGAAAACTTCCACAAGCTGGAGCCAGGGTTTCCATCATACTGGAAGATGGAAGGGGAAATGAAGGTGTAACAATAGGTCCTTTGGTCTGCTAGTGCAGCCTAGATGCTGGTATTGTGGGGTGTGGGGGAGGGGTGCTGAATGAGCTCTGTATTGGTGAGTATCAGTTCATAGGTTGTTTTTTTTAACTTTCTTTTGGATTCTGCTTGTCCTAGACAGCTATTGTTGCTTTATCTTTGGCATATAATTTCTGTTTTGGAGAGGTTTGAAAGGTCATGGGGATCTTAGAAAATGTTTAGGTCTCTGTTTTGTTGCTCACATGACCTAGAAGATGCTGTCTCCCCCTTTGATTCAGCATACTACTTCTTTCACCTCCTCCCACCCCACCCTGCAACCTCCACTGCTGTCTTAGGGCTGGTGAAGGATCAGGAGACCATCTAGGGCAAGGGTAGGGAACCTGTAGCTTCAAGGTTACATGTGGCACTCTAGGTCCTCAAGTATAGCCCTTTGACTGAATCCAAACTTCACAAAACAAATCCCCTTAATAAAAGGATTTGTTTTGTAAAACTTGGACTCAGTCAAAAGGCCACACCCAAGGACCTAGAAGGCCACATGTGGCCTCGAGGCCACAGGTTCCCCATCTCTGGTATAGACTCAAAGGAGGGCCTGTTGTTGACCTACTCCCTACTCAGCTCTCCCTCACCCCCCTCCCCCTTATTACACTTGCACTAGCTACCTTGTTGGGCTGTGTTGAGGACAATCTTTTCAAACCACTAAGCACAATAGACATGAGAGTGTTATTTTTGTTTTTGTTACTGTCATTAATATGGTGAGGTTTACCAGATGTTCCTATTCGTGGATGCCTTCGCATCAATTGCTGCCAATCCTGAAAACACTATATAATGGGTCCTCTTCAATGAAATCCAGAGTCACTCAAAAGAGAGTCAATTTAATAATTTGCACAGAGAAAACCAAATAGATGAAAACCAGGATGTAGGATTGTATCATGGAAAGAACTCTAGATTTGGAGTTAGAAGATTGGAACTCAAATCTTGGAAGCTAAGTGACTTATTGGACAGAATATTGAACCTGGAGTCAGGAAGATCTGGGTTTAAATCCAGCCTCAGACACTTACTTCGCTGTGTGACCATGGGCAAGCCACTTAACTTTTGTCTTCCTCAGTTTCCTCACCTGTAAAATGGGGATAATAACAGTACCTATCTCCCAGCACCTACCTCGTAGTGTTGTGCAGAGAATAAAAGCAAGCTGAGACCTGGGTTCAAGGTAAATTTAGGTGTGGATTTATTGATCAAGTGCACGACCCAAATTAGGTAGCGTTGACTGAAGGTACAAATAGTGTTTACGAGGGCTAAAACCACAATCAGGGAGGAGAGCTAGCATAAGCAATGACATACAGAAGCCAAGAACAGCCATTGGTTAGATCTATAGCTCAGGGCTAATTTGGGAATATGGCGCAAAGGTACAAGGGTGCAACCTTCCTGGAACATGGGGGTCCCTCCTATAACAGGGTGGAGGATACAGAGTGAAGGGTAAGGGGGAGTGTAGAATGGTCAATTCCCCAGAACAGGCCGGGGTCATGTTCTGGGTGAAGGGTGTGGGGACCCTGCTTGGTCAGCGGAACAGAACAGGGTGGTCTCTTCTTAAGATTATCTTGTACCATATCCCTGGGACTGGTACAGAATGCTGATTCAAGGAGAATATACAGAATGCTGATTCAGGAAGGAGGGGGTCAGGGGACTATGCCTTGGGCGCAGGACTAAGGACTAAGGCACGGGACTGTGCCTTAAGCTGTTTCAAGCTATTATAGGGTGCAGGATAGAGACAAAGAGAAAAATATAGAAGGGCTTAATGGTGGGCCACAAATCAGGTGGTGTGCAGTGACCTGGGATTTGGGTTTGGGCACAACAGTAGTGAGGATCAAATGAGAGCATATTTGTAAAGCTGCTGGTACATAGTAAGCACTTAATGATGCTTTTTTTTTCTTCCTTTATCACTTATTTCCTGTGTGATTTTGGGTAAGTCACTTAACCTCTGTAGGCTTCAAATTTTCTCATCTGGACAAGATGAACAAGATGACCCCTTAAGTCCCTTCCAGTCCTATCTAAATCCCTGATCCTATGAATAGGCCATATTGCCCAGAATATGCCAAGGAATTAGTTGGGCAATTCATTAAGTTAAGTGATTGGCACGTATATCTTGTACAGATATTGAAGATGGACAATTAGTCAGGTTCTAAATTGAACAGGGGTCAAGTAGACTACATAATATTTTGGAAACTACATGATTGTAATTGTCTCAAGTTTCTCCCTGTTGCCCAAACACATAATTTAAAAAAACAAACAAACAGCCCACCAATATTCTCCCAGAGATGCATATAGAACAGTGAATCATGAAATAGGAGAAGAATCAAAACTACAGGAGATCCAGAAGGGGGTTGCATCTAGGCTGAAGCACATTATCAAAGGTGACTTTTCTGCAACAGTTGGCATTAAAAGGTTATCATCTGGAAATGACGGGTACCCAGAGGGAAGATAACCAATGACAGCATCCAGAGTCCAAGGGAGGCCTCTAGAATAGGTGACCAGCCAGGTGAGGGAGGTGGCTCCTTGCAGCTCTGAACTGATCCTTTCTCTAACAAGAACAAGAATTACACAAGATAAGGATGAAAACACGGCTCCTTTGCAATAGCACTACTATCTAGTTGTACAAGGGGCAGCGAAGTGGCTCAATGGCTAGAATGCTGGACTTGGGGAGTCCGCAAGACCAGAGCTCAAATCCTGCCTTAGACATTTACCAGCTGGGTTTCTTCGACTACGAAATGAGCATCAAAGAAGGAGCCATGCATGTCCGTGGAAATACTTAGAACCGGTAAGGTGGCGGGGCGAGATGCCGTTTCGCATTCAGAAAACTACGAGGTCCATCAGCCTACTGAACCAATTGGAGCGTGTAGCCCTAGCTCCCTAATAACGTTCCACCACGCTCTCGCTTTCTCTCCAGAAACTACAGCCCCCACAATGCTCCTCACGTCCTTTGGCCCCGGTAAACGATGCTGATTGGTCCGAGGCTTCAGGTTACTCCGCCCCTTCCCCCCCCCCCCCCCCCCCCAGGCGCGGCTACTTCCCATTGGCTGTGCTTGGGAGCACGTGGCCGGGTGGCGATCGCTGCCGGGGCTACGTGGGGGTAAAAGCTTGGGGCTAGGGCTGGGGCTGGAGGGTGCTTCCCTGCGGTACTCTTGGTCACCGTCCGTCCCAGCTAAGCTCGGCTTTCCTGGGTCCTGGGATGAGCAGGAGCACATCTCGTTCGGTGCTGGGGCTTTAGGGGAGGAGAGAGCCCAGTCTGGGAAGGGACCCTGCCGAGAGCTTCCCGGGGAGGGCGGGCGTGTGGTACAGAAAGAGGGTCAGGTGGTCGATTCATCCCACGGCCTCCTAATGGAAGAGGAGGAGTTAAACAGAGACTAGGGGAGCTGGTACCCGAGGTCCCTTCCAGCTGCTGTAAGCTAGGATCTGCAGCTTGCTGGAGGAGCAGTCCTGAGGCAAAAGGTAGGAAAGACGGTCCCAGTCTCGCGTATGTGTCCCCGGCCCCTCCTTCCCCTACCCCTAACCCTCCCAGGTGAGCCGCATGGAGTCCTGTCTGGAGGCAGCGGAAGTGGTGCAGGAGTTCGTGACTTTTCTGACCCAAGGTACCCTGCCAGACCTCCAGGCAGAGGCAGCCCGCTTTGTCCTGGGACTGACGGGGTCCGAAACTGGCCGATCACTGCTGGCATCACAGAAAGGGCTGCTGCAGGCATTGGCAAAACTCTTAGAGGCACCCCCTAGGGCAGCGGCAGGGGCAGTGGGAGATGCCTGGCGGGCACTGGTGAACCTTTGTGCAGAACCCGGTATCCACGACTCTCTACTGGCTGCATTGCCTGGGCTCCCTGCCCAGCTGCTGACCCAGGCCCTAACCCCAAACTGGCCCTGGGCTGGAGAGGCAGCAGCTGCGCTGGCCAACCTGACCCGGGACTCAGGGCCTGTCAGGGAGCTGTTGGAGGAGAGTGGCTTGGAGTCTACCAGCGACGAGGCAAATCAGGAACCCATCCTGGCGCGGCTTGTGACTGCCTTGACCACCCCAGGCTATAACCCCCATGCCCCTCTCCACTATCTGGCATCACTACTCTCCAACCTCAGCCAACTACCAGGAGTCCGATCCTTCTTGCTGGATCCAGAAAGGTGGGGAAAGAGGAGGAGGAAAGCTGGAAGCTTGAATCCTTGGAGCGGGTTAGGGAGGAGGTTGGCCCCTGTGGGTGTATGCTGGGAAAGTGTCCTATCTAAGAGGTAAGGGTAGGTCTGCAGTTGTTAATTTAGACTTCTATTAGTGCCTTCCCCCCACCCTGCTGAGCATAGCTGTGCTTACAATAGTCATTTAATGAGCTTTTGTAAATTGTGTGGATGTGTTGGGAGGTGGAAAATATGAATTACTGAAAGAGGAGGTGAATGCCTCTTTGTCCTGAAGGGAGCATCCATTCTCTGGCTTCCTAGGTGTCTGATCCAACGGCTCCTGCCCCTCATCCACTGCCCAGACTCTGCTATTCGAAGGATGGGGGTGGTGGGCACGCTGAGGAATTGCTGCTTTGAGCACAGTGAGTAGCTCTAAGGTTTTAAGGGAATCAAGGGAGGAGGGGAGGGGGTAAAAGGGGGATCAGGGTCCCTCATAGGATCCCCATTCCTCTAGGTTCCCATGAGTGGCTCCTGGGTCCCCAAGTAGAGCTGCTTATCTTCCTGCTGATGCCACTTGCTGGCCCAGAGGAATTCTCGGAAGATGAGATGGATCGTGAGCAGGGCTGGTGGTGGTATTGGGGATGGGGATGGGGTGTTTCTGGATTCTTTGTTAGAACCCTGATAATCCTACAGTGTTAGAACTAGGCGGAGTACTTAACCACATTGAGTAACCCCAAAGAGGTTTGGAGCAGCTGGGTGGCATGATAGATATAGCTCTGGGTCTGGAGTCAGGAAGACCTGAATTCAAATCCAGCCTCAGACACTTATTGTCTGAGTGACTGACCTTGGACAAGTCACTTAACCCTGTTTGCTTCAGTTGCCTCATCTGTAAAATGGAGATAATACTACCACCTACCTCACAGGGTTGTTGTGATAATCAAATTAAATATTTGCAAAGTGCTTAGTGCAGTGCCTGGCACATATTAGCCACTCAGTAAATGTTTATTACTGTGGTTCCCTCCCCCCTCAAAAAAGAAAGAATAAAGAGGGAAACTAAGACCCTGAGAAGATAAGGGACTTGCCCGAGGTCCTTTAGTGAGCTAGAGGCTGCAGTGGAACCTTTGTCTTCTGGCTATTTGCTGGACCCCTTGTGTCCCTGACATGGGAGACTTGGGGGACATCCAGGAAGTCAGATCCATGGCCTCCCCAGGATTGCCAGTAGACCTGCAGTACCTGCCCCCAGACAAGGAGCGTGAGTCAGATGCTGACATCCGAAAGATGCTCATTGAGACCATTATGTTGGTGAGTGTGGCAAGTCCTAGGGGCCCCAGGGCTCTGCCTGCACCTTTCCCCTGCCTGGTGAGACTGGGTCCCCTAACCTTCCCTGTCTCCCTGTAGCTCACAGCCACAGCTCCTGGACGGAAGCTGGTGAAGGATCAAGGGACTTACCTAGTGCTTAGGGAGCTGCATAGCTGGGAACGTGACCCTAATGTCCGGCTGGCCTGTGAGAAACTCATTCAGGTAAGTGGGAAGGACAGGGATGGTCTAAGAGCTCATCCTCATCTCGGGAGGCTTTTGTGTGTTTCCATACCTTCCTCTTACTCCCTAACCTCAAGTCAGTAAGATTTGAGTGTGCTATCCTGTGACTGATACTTTCTTCCTTCCAAGTTCTGTAGTCAGGTCTGAACCCCTCAGAGCAGACCTGCACACCATATGACTAGTGGGCCATTTTGTGTGGGCGGTGTATTGTGCAGGCCTCTTCTACATCCTCCACGTTTTTTGTAGACCAGGCCATAAGCAGTGTTTGGACCATATGTTGTGTGGACCTGCCTTAGAGCAGTCAGTCAGTAAGCATTTATTAGGCCCCTGCTGTGTGCCAGGCCCTGTGCTAGGCTCTGTGTGTGTTCAGTGACTAAAATGAAACAGTCCTTACTTGGGAGGATCTTATAGTCCAGTGGGAAAGACAGCAGGGACACATACAAATATAAGATGAATACATATGTACAGAGTTCAGTAGAAGATGATTTTTGGAAATAGGGCACTGGTAGTTGTGGGGATCAAAAAAGGCTTTGAGAAGTGCTTAAACTTTGACTTGACAGGAGGAAGAAGTTCTTTGCAGCAGAGGTGAGGAAGGAGTTCATTCTGATTGTGGGGGAGACAGTGCAAAAGCATATTGGGAGATGGAATGGAGGAGCAGAGAAAAGATGGGATCAAAGAGTGTCAGAGGGAGTCTTCAGTAAGACTGGAAAGATGGATCAGGACTAGCTTATGAAGTTTTAAAACCTATACAGAGGCCCTAGAGGTAATAGGGAGCCACTGGAATTTATTGAACAGGGGAGTGACACAGTCAGTTCTTAAGTACTTAAGGAAAATTACTTTGGCAGCTGCTTGTAAGATAGACTGGAATGGTAAGAGACTTGATTTTGGGAGACTAATTAGGAAGTTATTGCAATAATCGGGGAGAGGTGATGAGAGTCTGAACATGGGTGATAGCTTTGTGAATGGAGAAAGAGGATATGGTGCAAAACAATGTAAAGGTAGAATGGGCAGAATTTGGCATCTCTTTCAGTACATGAGGTGAAGAATAATGACTCAAGGAGGTTAACCTTGGAGACTGGAAAGATGGTGGTGTCTTTTATAAAAATAATGGTGTCTGAAAGTGGGGAAGGTTTTGAAGGAAAGATGAGTCCAGTTTTGCATATGTCTCCAGGACATCCATTTTGAAATGTCCACTTGGGCACAGGGAATGAAATTCAGGTCAGAGGTGAGGATATGAAAATGTAGATGCTGGATTCATAAATGTGAGTTATTTTCATAGAGATGATTAAGCTCTTGAAGTTTGTGAGATTCCCAAGGGAGAGAGTATAGAGAGGTGGACATTGGGGAATGTTCACAGTCAGGGGGCATCATATGTATAATGAGCCCGCAAAGGAATCTGAGAAGGAGAGGTCAGACAGGAGAGCAATGTCATGAAAAACCTATGGAGGAGAGAGTGTCCAGGAGGAGAGGGTGGCCAGCAGTGTCAGATGCAGCAGAGGTCAAGAAGGTTGAAGAGTGAGAAGAGATCATCAGATTTGCCAGTTAAGAGGTTGTTGGTAACTTTAAAGAGAGCAGTGTCAATGGAGTGATGAACTTGGAAGCCAAATTGCAAAGGGCTGAGTGAAGTGAGAGGAGAGGAAGCAAGTGTAGATAGCTTTTTCTAGGAATTTGGTTGACAAAGGTAGGCGAGACATGATAATAATCTGAAGGGATGGTAGGGTCCACTGAAGGGTAATTTTCTTTAGGACAGGGAGAGAATTAGGCATGTTTGAAGGCAATAGGGGAGGAGCCCGGAGATGAGAGGTTAAAGGAGAGATCGATCTGCTGAAGAATATGGAAATAGGACTAAGGCCATAGTTATGGTAGAGGATTTGGTCTTAGCAAGGAGGAGAGCCACTTAATTGTCAGAGCCTTGGGGAATAGAAGATAGAATGGGGAAGGATGTCAATTGGTTTTGAGATGAAGAGAAGAGGGGGCTTACATGAAATGGTCTCAAATTTTCTCAGTACTGTAAGAGGCGAGGTCTGCAGCTGAGAGGAGAAAGGGGACTTGTGGGAAGCTTGAAGAGGGAAGAGAAGGTTTGGAACTTCTGTGATGAGATAGGGAATCAATGAAGGAGGAATAAAAATTCTGCCTTGCTGCATTGTGGGCCCAGCTGAGTTTGTATAATATGAATTTATGAGATACTTAGTCAGCATTGTTGTATGACTTCCTCCAGTTCTATTTAGTGGCCCTTGAATAAGAATGGAGGCGGCTAATGATAGGGAGTTATACCACACTGAGGTTTGGCAAGATATATGTGGTGATGGGATGTGACTGACAGCTCTAGATGTCTAGGCCTTTTCCCTTGCTCTGACCCATTTTCATCTCCTCTACCTCCATGTTGCTAAGTCCTAAGCCTATAGCCTAAGTCTTATAACTTGGTGGGAATCCCCGGCCTGTGCATTATGTCTCTAGGCCTAAACCCATGAGATCCACTTTTCCCTGTGCCTGGGCAGGTGCTGATTGGGGATGAGCCAGAGGCAGGCATGGAGAACCTGCTAGAAGTGAGTGTCCCCCCAGATGTAGAGCAGAAGTTGCAACAACTCGACCAGCAAGAACAGCAGCAGCTTCAGCAGGAGCAAGAAGAGGCAATGCAGATCTCTCACAAGCTGGATGGCTTGGAACCTAGCTGATGTCTTCTCCCCAGACTGGGGCCCTGGACCCTCCCCATCCCCCATGTCCCCTGACCCACAGGGATCTTGTGACTGGTAGACACACTTGAGGTTGGTGTCTAGGCTGCTGGTCTGCTGTGGTCGATAAACCAGCCTTCTCTTCAGTCTTTCTTTCCTTGGGAGGGCAAAGCCTGGACTCTGTCAGTGTCTTCCTATGGCCTCTGCCTCCCCACTTCAACTTGATGAGAATCTGGTAAAGTAACTCCTGCCCCAAGCCAGGTGTTAGGAATGAACTGTGTACACTTGTCGGGTACTTACAGTTTAAGGTATCATGTAAGGGTATCCAAGTCGCCTGGAATGAAGCTGTCATAGTGCACCTTCAGGCACAAGACCATTGGCTAGGCCTGTCTTTGAGACATCCCGTTCTTGTGGAGCGCTCTTTGAGTCAGAAAGTTTTTCCTTCCCAGAAGCTGGGATTTGCGTCTCGGTACCTTCTCACTATGCCTAATACTGCCCCCTCATTCCAGGGCCAAGCAGAGCAGAGCTTATTTGTGACATCTTTTTGAATATTGGAAGACAGTTCTAATGTTATAATTGCTATTGCTGTCTTTCTCCTCCCCACCTGGTTTCTTTCACCAGTTCTTATGTCATGGTTTCCAGACCTTTCACTATCCTAGAGAACCTACTCTTCTAAATTCATTAATGTCCCATGTAAAAGTGCGGTGCCCAAATCTGAACACCAAAGGTGGTCAAAGTAGATGAGTGGACAATAGGGCCATTACCTCCCTAGTCCTGAACACTGTGCCTTTATCAATACAGCACTCCATGTCATACTATTGGTTTATATTCCCAGATCTTTTTTACACACTCTGTTGGCTTAAATCCATGCCTCTTTGTCCTCCCTCCTCCTTCCTCTATGAATTTTTGGGCCCAAGACTAGGAGTTTACATTTATTCCTATTAAATGTCATGTTGATTCAGTTCATTCTTCCAACCTTTTCAGATCCCTCTCAGCCACATCATCATCATCATCATCTTTAAGTCAGATTGACATTGCTTCTGTGACTTCATCTAGGTCACTGGTTAAAAATGTAGAACAGCATAAGACCAAGAACACAAGCTTTCCCACATTGAACACAATCCTATTGGTCACTGCGCTTGGTCTGGTTGCCGTGCTTTTGTCCACCTCAGGTTTGTTCATAAAGATAATGTGAAAGACTTTGTAAAGTGTTTTCCTGGAATCCAGGCATAATTCAGGGAGTCTCAGAAGTTTTCATGCAGTTTTAAACTCAGTACAGCTTTAGTAGCTTAAAACTGCATGAAGATTGTTAGGATCCTCTGCACTATGTCTTAACCTTCCTCTGACTTACCAGGCCAGTAACCCTCTTGAAAATGGAAATGAGGTTAGTCCTGTATAACCTTTTCTGGGTGAACTCATGCTAGTTCTTGGTGCTCACTACTTTTCTCCCAAGTGCTTACAAAATGAAGTGCTATTAGGAGAAAATCACTTCTAGCTGAGAACTTTGTGGAAGGCTTCTTGGGAGGGAGGACAGTTTTGGTTTGTGGAGGTCCATCTAAGGGGCCTTTGGTGTCCATTACTACTATTCTCTGATTCACTGAGGAGGTTGCATGTGAGCTGGGCCTATGTCTAATTAGAGCCTTCCCTATGTTAGAGACAAACTGCCTCTCCTTTCCCTCTTATCCCCCCAATTCCTGGTCCAGGATAGGACACACAAAATGCCGTGTGCTGCTTCCCACCAGCCCTTCCGAGAGACATCTCCAACAGCTCTGACAGAATAAATACTTTATCTGGCCCCTGTCCCCACTCCCCTTACCCAATCCAACCCCTTCCCTTCCCTCAGTTGACTAGGCGGTGCAGCGGGGCTTTCCGAATCACAGACATGGAGTAGAGGGACATAATCTGCCGGGAAGTGGTTGGCCTGGCTAGGCTGCCTCCGGAAGGGCTCTGGGCCCCCATTCCTCCCCATGATGGCAAGCTCCCAGTCTTGTGGAAATTAGGCTTCAGGTTGGCCAGTATGCTAGGCCGACCTATTGATGGAGGGCAAGTAGGTGGGGATGAAAGGCCAGGACCCGGACCTGGACCTAAAGGCTGTGCCAGTTGAGGAGATGGGAGCTGGAGGAGGGAGGGTGGCCGGAGCAGGGCTGATGCTGACAGCTCGCTTGTTGGGGCCTGCTCAGGGCTGGCCTCAGAGGGTCCCTCAAGCATCCTTATGGTTGCAGGGGTCAGTGTTCCTGCTTCCTGGTCCTGTAGCTCAGATCCTTCCAATTCCTCTATAACACAGAGTGGGAGTGAGGGACCCCCCTGGGGTGACAGGGTCAAGGTTAAGGAAAGGAGGGGCCTAGGGAAGTAGGATTTGGCTTTTGGGAGGAGGAGCTATAGGAGAAGAGGTACCCCAAGAGGTTCTGACCTGGAGGGGAAGAGGGGATCTGTTGTGGGTAGAAGGGAGTTCTAGCTCCAGGCTCAGGAAATGAGAGTATGGGAAATGTTACCTGATGCCAGCTCACCCCTCAGGGCTTTCTCCTCAGTCCCTGGTGTAGTACTGAGCACGTTGTGAAACAGGGCATGGGATGCAGGCAGCATCCAGCAGTGGGAAGCCACCTGCTGTAGGCCCAGCCGGGCTCTCGGCCGCAGCTGGAGCAGACCCTGGATCAGGTCCTGGCACTCTGGGTGAGGAGGTGGGGTGGGATGGGGAATGTGGATCAGATAATGTTGGGGTGGTTGTATCATGCCTTTGGTAGGATTGGCTCCCCTTTTACTCCTGGCTTCCCTACTCCCATGCCACCATCATCACCATGACCAGTCTACACATTCCTATGTACCTTCTCCTGCCTCCAATGGGAGTGGGCAAGAAGGGGAGGACTTAAGAGCTAGAAGGGACATTAGAACCTTTTTCTGATTCAGTTCCCTTACTTTACTAAGGAGGAAAACAGGTCTAGAAAAGAAGAGTGTCTTGCCCCAAGTCATATGGCTACCAAGTGGCAGAGAGAATTTAAACTAGGTCCTTTCACTCTGAATCCATTAAAGCTAGGTTACCTTGGGACAGGCTGGGCCGGAAGGCCAGGCTCTGGCGCATGAGGTGCAGCATTTTATGGGGTTGTCTCTCCTTGAAGGGCAGCTTCCCTGTCACCATGGCGTAGAGGATCACGCCACTGCACAAGGGACAGACTGTCGTCACCATCGTCCCAAGCCCCCTATTTTTACAAAGAGCTTTCCTCGAAACAACCCTGTGAGGTAGGTATTGGAGCAGTATTGCCCCTAATTACAGAGTGGAAATATGGAACTGGGGAAAGCCTAGGGTGCTGATGTTCAAGGGCACATAGCTGGTGAGCCTGGACCTGGAGGAAAACTTGTGGGCAGGGCCCTCTGCTTGTACACCCACTTTGGCCTTATTGACTTACAAAGGGTTTTCCTCACAGTGGTGATATAGTCTGGCAGGTGTTTACCAAAGTGCAGAGATCAGTCACTTACCCAAGGTCACACCACCAGGGTTGGAGCCAAGCTTTGGACCTAGGGTGCCTGAGTGGGCCAGATGACTTCTAAGATCCACCCCAGTCCTGAGTCTGTGGTCCTAGGAATGGGTTCTTTCTACTTTATCCTCCCCCTCATCTCTCTCAGTCCTAAGGCCACTTCGCTGCCCCTTCCTGGGGCTACTTCCTCAGCCATTCCCCTGACCCTATCCCAGGCCCTAGAGGTTGTTCTGTCCTCTGTTGAGAGGCCTTGCCCTTTGCACTGTTCCCACTAAATTCCTTGCCATGTTGTCTATATTTTTCCTCCTGGAGCTTTTTCTCCTGCACTCTTGATTCCTGCCGGACTCACAGTCCTATTTTTTGTGGGACTTGCTTCCCTACTCCCTGCCATTTCCCAGGGCTCGCTGTGCCTTCAAAGTTTGCACCCGTGCTCCTTGCCATCCTCCCTTGGAGCTCCCTGTGATCTTGAGGCTCTCCCCTGCCCCTATGCCCTCTCTTGGGCCCCCCAGTGCTTTGTCACTCACAGGCTCCACAAGTCGGCCTGTTCCCCATTGTACTTCTTACTCATGAGGATCTCAGGGGCTGTGTAGGCCACAGAGCCACAGAACGTGCTCAGCAGAGAATTCTTCACCGCTGTCCGATTGGCAAAGCCAAAATCTAAGGGGGGAGCAGAGATGGTGTAGAAGGGGGCGGGGTAGAGGAGGGTTTGGTGAGCATACCCTGAACGATGAGGACAACTCAGGGGAAGAGGATTAGGGACTGAAGAGGGGCTGCTTCTAGGGGAGACAAATCTTCCTTGACCTTCCTCCCCAATATTTGTCTGTGTTAGAGGTTCTTTACCCTTTCTGTGTCCTGGGTCCCCTTGGTAATCTGTTGAGGCCCAGGTACCCTGTGTCTGAATTATGTTTTTAAATTCATAAAATACAAAGGAAACCAATTATATTGAAATAGTTTTCAAAATGCATCAGCTCATGGGCTAAGATTACCTCATGGGTTAAGAGCCTGAGGTCCGTGCTATGGTCAAGCTCAGTGAATACTGATGACAGTAAGAATACTTGGAGATACAAAACTCTATTGGAGAGAGTGTCACAGGGATTCAGCCTGGATGCCCCCAACCCCCAGGCCATCTTAGCTCAACCTCTCTCTGAAGGACAATTCCTTCACTAACAACTGGTCGTCCAGTCTTTGCTTGAAGACATCCAGGACTGAGTAACCTCCAAACGTTCCTTTTCATTATGTTCCATTTTGTGTCAGTTTATGCTTTATGTTGTGACAAAATCCAGAGAGGAAAAGAAGTCTCCAAAGGGGAGAGGGAGGACATCCTGTCCAAGTAATGGGAGAGCCTGAGTGGGAGGGGGCTGTTTTTCAGGAGGAGGGTCTTACCAGTCAGCTTCACAAACCCTCTATCATCCAGCAGGATGTTCTCACACTTTAGATCCCTGCCAGGACAAATAGGAAGGGAAATGGAGGCCAGGGGCAATTATGAGGGTTAGGCCTAAGACCAGGTGTCAGATCTGATGGAGGGTGGAGAGGTGTTTAAGCAGCTAGGTGGTGCCATAGTGCATAGAGTGTCAGTCCTCAAGTAGGAAGACTCATCTGAGTTCAAATCCAGCCTCAGACGCTAGCCATGGGACCCTGAATGAGTCACTTAACCCCGTTTGCCTCAGTTTTCTCATCTGTAAAATGACATGGAGAAGGAAATGGCAAAGCATTCCAGTATCTTTGTCAAGAAAATTCCAAACAGGGTCATGTAATGTTGGACATGACCAAACAACAACAAAAAGTGTTATCAGGGCTGGGGCAAAGAATGGGGCAGGATCTGGGGGCAGGATCTTCCACTGCTGTGCTCTTGTCTGTTCTCTGACTTCTTGCTGGGGACTTGGCCCTACCAACGAGGCCCTCTCTCACCCTCAAGTCTTTCTCCTTCCCCAATATATAAAATTGTCAGTGTAATCTTTCCAAGGCATACTTCTAACTGTATCACTATTGCCCCCAAACCCTCTATTACTCCCTCTAGGGAGGCAGTTACTACCTCTAAGATAAAGGACAACCCCTCCCCCCCCCCAATTTAGCAGCTGCTCTCCAAATGATTGTAAGGATCAAATGAGATACTTTTAAGAACTCGCCATAGTGCCCAGCATGTGTGGCAGGCACTGTGCTGAGTTCTTTACAATTATTTCATTTGATCTTAACAATACTGGGAGACTGGTGCTATTATTATTCCCATTTTACCAATGAGGAAACTGAGGCAAGTTGAGGTTAAGTGACTTGCCCAGGGTCACACAGCTTAGTAAGCGTCTCAGGCCAGATTTGAACTCAGGTCTTCCTGACTCTGGGCCAAGACTCCCTTTTCCCTATCCCCCCTTCCCCCGCATTTAAAGCCTTCCATGATCTTGTTCTGTCTTCTTTCCTCATTTTATCAGCCTCATCTTCTTAAGCTTCGTGTTCCAGCCAAAACAGGCCGGGAGCTTAACATTCCATCAGACTTCTGCATGCATTCAAACAAGCTGTCCCTCTGCTTCCCGAACTCCACCTTTCAGAATCCTTAGCTTCATCAAGGCCCATCTCACAGACCGTCTCCTCCATGAAGCCTTTCCCGATTTCCTCTATACCCTCCTACATAAGTTTGTGCTTCTTGAACGCTTTATATTTACTTCTCTGTATCCATAGAGGATCCCCACACCAGGACACTATGATATCCTTGACCACAGAGATTATTTTGTTTTTATCTTTGCAGTTCTTAGCAACTAGCATAGTGTCTGGGACATAGGTAGGCTCTTGAACATTTGTGGACTTGGGGGCTGTGGCAGAGAATGTGGTTAGGGCAAAGAGCAGACTCTGGGGCAGAGTGAGATGTGTAACCAGAATGCTAAAGCTCTTATTGAACTGGGACAGTGTGTGGAGGGAGGAAAGCCACATGGGGCTGGTAGATGGAGCCTGGGGCAGAGTGTCTGTATGTGGGGGGGAGTGATGGGGCAGCTGGAGATGGGTCTCTGTGGCTCCCTCCCTTACCGATGCACAATGCCCACGTTGTGGCAGTGGGCCACGGCACTGACAAGCTGCCGGAAGAGCCTCCTGGCCTCTTCTTCCTCCAGCCCCGGGCAGCAGCGCCGATCTGATGTGGCATTGATGTACTCCAGCAAGTCTCCTTGGGATGCAAGCTCCAGAACAAGGTATGAGCGCTGGCTGTTCCGGTATGTCTCATAAAGCTGAATCTGTTCCCCAGGGGAGATCCATCCCTCTTAGGCCTCACCCTGGGTATACTTCTAGGAGGCAGGGCTTAACCTGGGCCAGACAAAGAGATCGAGGGGGGCCAGCCCAAACCCCAAGTGTTAGAGGAGCTGGGGTGCTCAGCCTTGGGGGACTGGGGAGAAGAGGTGGCTGATCAGGTCCAAGCAGGGGCACTTAAGGGGTTAAGGTGAGGATGTGGTGGCTTCACAAGAGCTGGACTCCTGGGAGATGGGAAATCAGTGTGAAAGGAATCACACTCCCTCTTCCTCCCCTCCCTGGGCCTACCACATTGTGTGCTCACCACATTGAGGTGCTTATAGGTGGCATTGAGTGAGTAGATCTCTCGTGGAAGGAACTTCCTGGAATACTCTAAGGGGGCTTCGGCTGTAGATATTATTTTAATGGCCACCTGTTGGGGGAGGGGAGTGGTATAAAGGAAAATGTATAGAGTAGGCCCCCCAGAACCTTGGGACAGGATATACCCTGCCATCCTGAGATTAGCAAGCTTTCACCGAAGAGCATTCCTAAAAGTGTCCTCAGTCTGTTTTGCAAAATCTGGCCTCACACTCAACACTTACTAGCTGTGTGACCTTGGGCAAGTCACTTAATCTCAATTGCTTTGCCTTCCCCCCTCCAAAAAGTCTGTTTTGCAGTTTCTGGCCCACACTAAGTGCTCAATAAAAGTTTGTTGACTGACTGACTGACTAATAAGGGGGAGATATAGGACCTGTCCTTGTAGAGCTGTGTACCTTCCATCCTCTTCCTAGTTTGCTTGCAGGAGCTGCCTGGGATAGGTAGAGCCCCCTTTCCATAGCCTTCAGATATTTGAAGGTGGCTGTCATAGCCCCTAAGCCTTCTCTTTCCCATGTTAAACACCCCCAGGTCATGGGATTTAGAGGTAAAAAAAATCTTAGAGATCAAAACCCCTCGTTTTATGGATAAAGGAAAAAGAGGCCTGGAGAAAAAGGGAGGGAGTAGTCCAAAGAAACACAGAAACAGTAACAAAGGTGGAATTTGAACGTGGTTCTTATCACCCCAAGTCCAGGGTTCTTTCCACTATAGCCTGCTTTTCTCCTCCTAGGCAACTAGGTGATGTGGTAGATAAAGAACTGGAGTTCAAATCAGGAAGACCAGAGTTCAAATCCATCCTCAGATACTTATTAGCTCTGTGACCCTGGGCAAGCCATTCAGTCTCCATCTGTCTCATCTGTCAAATGGGGATAATAGCATCTACCACCCAGAGATATCATGAAGATAATTTGTAAAAGACTTTGCAAACCTTAAAATGCTATATAAATACCAGCTGCCATTTGTTCTGGCTGATACTTTCTTCCATCTGGAAAACGCTTCCCATGTTTTAAGGTAGTTACCATGTCCCTCCTAAGCCTTCCCATCTTCAGGCTAAAACAAGTATAGTTCCTTCAGCTAATCTACATATGGCATAATTTCTTGGTCACCCCCCCCCCCATCCCCACCATCTTGGTCACTCAACTCTGAACATTCTCTGTCCAGTGTCCTTTGTATAATGTGGTTTCCAGAACCAGCCATGTTGCTTCAGAAAGGACCTGACCAAGCAGAGTGAGACTCTCCTCCCTCTCTTAGGACAGCTTAGTTTTCAGTCTAAATGTCCTGTATTATTGTCATATGTTAGCCCATTTCTAGGCACCTGGTAGCCTCAGAGTAAAATAATGGCTGATGGCTAAATGGACTTGAGTAGAACATAGATTGGGCAGCTAGGTAGTATAGTGGATAGAGAGCTGAGCCTGGAGTCCGGAAGATTCATCATCCTGAGTTCAAATCTGGCCTTGGAAATTCACTAAGCTGTGTGACCCTGGGCAAGTCACTTAACCCTGTTTGCCCCAGTTTCCTCATCTGTAAAATGAGCTGGTGAAGGAAATAGAAAACCACTCCAGTATCTTTGCCAAGAGGGCACCAGATGGAGTCATGAAAAGTTGGACACAGCTGAACAACAAGAATGTAGGGACATGATTGCTGCCTTTAAGTGGCTGAAGGTTTGTTTGTCTTACAGAAGAGGGATCAGACTAGGTCTGCTTGGTCTAAGGGGGACTGAAATACAAGAAATGAATGGGTGAAAATTTGTGGAGAGGTGGACCAGCCTGCTGAAAGGAAAAACGGTCCTCTTAAATAAGTGGGTCCCCCAGTACTAGAGGTCTTCAAGTGGATGCTGGATGTTGGGGAGAAAGTGATAAAGGGTATTCCTGTTCACTTTGAATTAGATGGCCCATGAGGTTGAGAAGAGTCAAACCCTGATGGAAACATTGGCTGACTTTATAGATGGTGACGTTCCCTCCTCCCTACTTCCATAGCCCTCTATTCTTTGTCATCCCACACTCCCTGTCCCACAGCTACTCACCATAGTGTGGCGCTTGGCACGCAGGTCAGAGGACAGCTTGTAGTTTTGGCGCATTCTCTCATGAGTGGCATAGCCCAGGTAGACTTTGGAGAAAGCTCCTGAACCGATCTTCTTAGAGGAGAGCAGATAGCCATTGTCTCGGCATTCCCGCACCTGATCCATGAATGTCCGCCGGTTTGAATCTCGCTTGCTGCTACTCTTCATGATGTGGCTGGAGATCCAGGGGAGGTGGGGTAGCTGGCAAGCTCACCTGGTCATAGAGAGAAACAGGGAGCTAGGCAGCACGACCTCCCACAGAGAGACCAGGGTTAGAGCCAGTGCATATACAGGAGTTTGGGGTGGGGAGGGGCAGGTGTCCCAGAGGTAAATGCCGCCCCAGGCTCCCCACTGTGCTCAGGGGCAAGGACTAGGCATTTGCAAGGACTGAGTTCTCTGTTTGGGGAGGATGTGCTAATGCGGTTGGACTGGGTATAGGGTGGGGAATTCTAGAATAGAAGCTGACTTTGTAGTTCTGGAATCTGAGGCTGCATTGTCCTTTCCAGGCTGCTGCCTTCTCCTGTGTACTCCTGTCCCTCACCCCTGCCGGACAAGATTGTCTGGAGGCACTTCCTTCTCTGGCCCACACTTGTTCTCAGATATGACCCAGCCACCCAGAATCACTGTCTCAGAGTTGGAAGGGCCTTCAGTGGCCCGATCCATGCTTAACAGGGGTCTCTGAGAAGTGGAGACCCAGACTGCCTCTGCCTGAAGACCTTCAGGGGTGAGGACCTCATCCCACTTGGAGGCTGGCAATTTCCCTTTTGGACAGCTCTGATGATCAAGGAGCTTCTCCTTTTATGGTGCCCCACTGTGGCTTTCCCTCTTTTCTCTTCATTTAATCAATTAAATCAGTCAGTCAGCAAGCGTTTATCAGGCCTCTACTGTGTGCCAGTCACAAGGCTGACATTAGGGATAAAAAGACAAAAGTGAAACAATCCCTCCCCTCAAGGAACTTCTGTTTTCATCAGGGAGGCAGCAAGTGTGCAGCAGATATTTAGAGCAAAGACCATAGAGTCCAACCCTTCATTTGACAGATGAGGAAACAGACATAGAGGAATTGAGTGACTTGTCCTGAGTCACAGCTAATAAATATTTGAGGTGGGATTTAAATTCAGGTCTTCCTGAGTCCAGATTATAAATTGCTACTCTTTGTATATATTTTCCATATACTTCACATAATGTATTTTCTTGTATATATTCTGTATATGCCCTAGTACATACAGAACAAATATGAGGTATCTATAAGTATTTTAGGCACACATAATTATATGTAGACTACATATGAAGAGAACAAATGAAAGAGAGGGATGAAAGAATGGCATTAGCAGTTGTGGGAATCAGGAGAGACTTTGTGTTGGAGGTGGTACAAGTCTATTCCCTTTTTCATATGAAAACAATTATAAGTTATGCCTTCCCTCTCCCCCAGCCTTGCACAAAGTCTTGTGTTTCCTTCTTCAGACTAAACCTACCCAGTTTTAAACCTACCCAGTTCCTCAGAATTAGGGTTAGGGTTAGAAATACCCTAGGATGGGTTAGTTCCTGATACTAACTTCCAGTCTCTTCACCATTCTGGTCACCCTCTTTCGGACACAGTCAGGTCTGTCACGGTATCATTGGTATAATGCTAGAAAGGAGTGTAGAGGCCACCTAGTCCAATTCCTTCCTGGTCATGGACAAAGCAACCAGTGGTCAGAGAGAGTGCCTAAGGATAAATACACTATAAGTAATGGCTTGAATTTGAACATAGGTCTTCTGACTCTAGATACATTCTTTCTAATGTTCCATGGTAACTTTCAGTGTCAAAGACCTGCCTAAAATGTGTTACCCAGAACTGAACACCACATATAAGATGTGGTCTGATTAGGCCAGGGGATAGCAGGAATCACTATACTGTTACTTTATTCTTTTTTAAAAAAATTCCTAACTTGACCACCAAATGACATAAGACTTTTGCAAATCATAATAGAAGAAAAGGAGAGAATTGTTCATGAAACTCTATTATGTGAAGCTCTATTATATAAGGCTTGTTTTTTTTTAAAGTATATAATAAACACAGTGTATAACTTTCAAAATTATTGTTGTCTGGGATTCTCTCTCTCTCCCTCTCTCTCTCTCTCTCTCTTTCTCTCTCTCTTTCTCTCTCTCTTTCTCTTTCTCTCTCTCTCTCTCAGACATTTTACCTCTCACACCTGAAGCAGCTAGGTGGTACATTGGATTCTAGAGGGTTGGACCTGAGTTCAAATCTGGCCTCAGACACTTACTAGCTGTGTGACCTTGGGCAAGTCACTTATCCTTTGTTTGCTTCAATTTCTTCAATAGAAAAATGGGTATAATGATAGGGTTGTTGTGAGAATCAAATAATGCTTAGCACACAGTAGGCACTATACAAATGTTTATTCCCTCCCCCTCAACATTTCTTTTTAAAAAGCAAAGCCAAGCCCTTGTAACAAATATGTGTAATGAAGCAAAGCAAATTTCTTCACTGGCCATGCCCATAAATGTATGTCTCATTCTGCACCTTGAGTCCTTTACATCTCTCTGGGAAGGTAAATAGCACTCTTGCTTCATCGTTGATATTCTGGAATATGCCAACCAAAGACAGTCAGTTCATTGATCAATGTTTTTATGTCTTTCAAAGTTGATTTTCCTTTACCATGTTGATGTTCTTATAGAAATTCTTTTTCTGGTTCTGCTCGCTTCACTGTTTCAGTTCATGCAAGTCTTTCCCCTTCATCATTTCTTATCATACAATATTATTATATCACACTCCTATACTGTAATTTGCACAGCATTTCCCAGTTGAAGGGTATCCTTTTAGTTTCCAATTCTTTGCCACTACAAAAAGACCTGCTGTAAGTATTTTTGTACATATGGGTCCTTTTCCTCTTTCTTCAATTTTTTTGGAGTCTAAGCCTAGTGATGCTATCCCAGGATCAAAGGGCATCTCCAGTTTGGTAACTTTGGGAGCCTGGTTCCAAATTACTTTTCAAAATGGCTGGATTTCTTCATAGCTGCAACAGTCAACACACCTATTTCCCCAAAGCTCCTGAATTATTTGTCATTTTCTTTTTTTGCTGTCTTTTTCAAACTGATGACTGTGAGGTAGAACCTCAGTGTTACTTTAATTTTCAATTAAACTTATTATTTGGTGTATTTTTTCTTAGGAGTTTTGATGGTTTGGGTTTTTTTGGAAATTGATTGTTCATACCCTTTGACCATTTATCTGTTGGATAAATATACCACCCTTACTAGAGCCCACTCTTTTTAAAAAATTGGCTGCCATTCTTCTTTGTTGTTTCATTTTAAATGTGTAATGCTCAGAGACCTCTAGATCTTTTTCACACAAACCATCATCTTTCTATCTACACTTTCCTGTCTTATACTTATATCGTTGATTTTTTTGAGATGAAGAAAAAGACCTTATTATGGAATCACCAACTCACTGTCTATTGGAATTGGAAGGAGAATCAGCCAGCCAACCAATCCAGTATTTATCTTGGGTCATAACTAAGAATATTTTCACCTGGGACAAAAATAGGGTTGGGGGGAGAGGGGATACAGGTTTGTTTTAACACATTTCCTCCTTTTGCAAATGTGGAAACTGACTTGGAGGGGGAACTTCCCCATATACGGCTAATAAGTGGCAGAGCTTGAAGGGTATAGCTATTTTCAGATATTTGAAGGGCTATCAGATGGAGAAAGGAGTAGACTTTTTCTGCTTGGCCCCAGAGAACAGAGCTAGCTGTAGCCTACCTTTCCCTCTGGACTATTCTCTCCACTGTCACTCATGCTCTCACAACCTAGAATGTTCTTTTCCCTCTACTCTTCTACCATCTTTTAATGCCTCTTCTACCACCCAGTATTCCAGCTCCTGCCCTGGGAACATATCTTCCTGATTTGTGAGAATTCTCCATATATAGCCCAATGAATACCTACCAAGCAATCTCACTATGTTGCTGGGCGGACATACCCTTACTGTAGGTGCTGCTTCCCCCTTTTAACTTCTTGCTCTGGAAATAGTTATCAAATTGACTGAAGATAATGTGTCTGTCAACCAGTTGCCCAGTGGGTCACTACCCATCTTGTTGACTTTCCAGACCAAAATACCCCTTCCTGGCCTCTATATGTGCTGTCTTCCAAAATTAAAATGTAAGCTCCTTGAGGGAAGGGATTATCTTGCTTTTTGTATTTGTATCCTCAGAAAAGTGTCTGAAATATAGAAAATGCTGAATAAATGCTCCTTCCTTCCTTCCTTCCTTCCTTCCATCATCCCTCCTTCCTCTCTGACTTCTTTTCTGTCTCTCTTCATGCTTTCATTTCTTCTTGCCGTCTCACAATCCAGGCCTTCAACTATCTATAGTAATAGCTGACATTAACATGGTGCTAAAAGATTTCTAATATGTCACCTCTCTGGAACAACCTGAAGTACTGGATATATTATTATCCCCATTTTAAAATTAAGGAAACAGAACCTCCAAGAGGTAAAGTGACTTTATCTGTGGTCATACAGCTAGTAAGTGTCCAGGGCAGAATTCAAACCCAGCTCTTCCTAAATCCAAGTCCAGCCTTCAATTCAGTATTCCATGCTACCTTTCAAGATCCCATTCAGGTCCTAACTCAACCATGAAGTTTTCACTGCCTCTCTAAGACACAGGAAAGCTTCATTTCTGGCAAGTTCTGTCTGTGCCACTAACCTGTATTTTTCTTGTTTTCCTATGGACATCTCATTTCTTTTGGTTCAGCTTCCATAGGACAAGGACTGCATCTCATGCTTTTTTCTATCCCTTATGCTATATATAGAGGGTGCTATATATATATTCAATCATTTTGTAAAGGTTTCAAGATTCAGTGGAATTTCCTTCTCACTATACCCCCTCAAAGCAGTTTTAACGGTTTCATGTTCACTTATCTTTCCCTGTATTTTTTTTTAATCTTTAGATGCCAAAAATAGATAGATGTGTGGAGGGAGGGACTTCAGGGGAATAATGTCAAGGACAGGTGTCAGAGGTACTTGTCCTGGTTGCTCTCTCTGGGAAGGATTTTTATAAAAGGGACAGACAGAAGGCTTTGTGGAAAGCTCTCTCTTGGGCCTGCAGGTGCATCTGGGATACACTGAAAGGACAGATGAGGGGATTTCCTGGGCTCAGCCTGTATAAGTATTATATAAGCAGTTTTGCCTGGGTGCTGGCCAAGAGTTGACTGCAGTCCCTTTGGGAATAATGAGACAGTGTAACCTGGAGCATGGTGATGTGTTCCTTTCCAAATCCCCTCCACTTGTGACCTTGAAAATCTTGAATGCTTGATAGCACTTATCCACCAAAAAAGAGCCCATTTTGAGACAAAACTATGAGACCAAAAGAGTCAAGTTACTGAAGAGTGTGTGGAGGGAGTTACAAATTCAAACTTTGAAACTGGCTTTCTCATGTTGTGGCTCAAGGGCTGCCTTTTTTTAAGCCTGTAGAAAAAGAATGTACTATCACTGTGCTAATTCATCCACTGAATATAATATGTGAATTGCCCACAACATGGCACTCTCCAGCCTTGTAAATTAACTTTATCTGACTCATGCTGGAGACAAACTCTTTTCTTTCTGTTTTTGGAGGCAATGGCATTAAGTAACTTGCCCAATTAGTGTGTAGGAGCCGATTTGAACCCAGGTTCTCCTGATTCCAGGGCCAGTGCTCTATCTACTGCACCACCTAGCAACCCCAAGAGACAATTCTTTTCTAAGAACCTGGAGTATACCCGTTGGTCACCAAATGTCCCTCATACTGAAAAAACTCATGTTGTCCCCAACCTCCAAACTCACGTGGTAGTAGGAGTGCTAAGCACCTCTGATTAATCCCTCACTGGCTAGGACTAAGTGTAAAGTTAACCCAGGAGATGAAGTAGAATCTTACTCAAAATATTAAATCACAAAATCTGCTGTCTATACCTAGCTCAGAGCCCCCACTCTCTATAATGATTCCTCCCTCTCAATTCATTTCTCTTTATATTTATAGTTTCAGAGAATTAGCATGCTGTAATCACATAGTTTATTGGTAGACAGAAAGAAATGGAAAAGAAACTAAACCAAACACACCTATGCGGAGACACTTGCCTCCCACCATTTCTTTTTTTTTCTTTCTTTCTTTCTTTTTTTTTTTTTTTTTTTGCTTTTTGGAGGGCAGGGCAATTGGGGTTAAGTCACTGACCATATACATCTATAGCTTGTTGAAAAGGAATAAAGTGAGGGATGTGCATTCCCTGTCTCAGACTAATGGACTAGAGTGGAAAAGTGGGAAAGATGATGTTTCTCCTAGATCACTCAACTGCAGACTCATGATAGTCATGCTGGCTATTATTGTTTGGGGGTAGAGCTGTATAGTAGAAGCATTATCCTAAACCCAACTATAAATTAGCATCTCATTTTGTTCTGATTTCAGACTTAAACTGCTAGGAGACTGTCCTGAGTCAGGCCCAGCCCATAATATGCTGACTGTGGCTGAATTGAATTCCGTAATCCCTTTGGGCACATCATGATGCTACAGCCTCTCAGCCTTGTCACTTATATCTTGGAGGATGCTCCCACTATAAGATTAGAGAAAGAGAATCATGAAAGAGGCAGTGAAAAAAGAAAAGGGGAAAGAACAGAAAAGAACAACAAGAACAAAAAGATGCTGCATTTAGGTATTAATTATCCCTTTGAGTTCCTGTTCCAGAGTGAACTTGAGGTAAGAGAGCTTATCCTTCCATCCTCGGCAGAATCAGGGCAGTCTCATTTCTGATGGTGTGTCTCGTAGATTCTGTTCTCTCTATGCCAGGATCATCAGAATTTATTCTACTGTTTAGTCTCTATCTCTGTCTCTCTGTCAGATCAGGTCAACAAGCATTTAATAAACGCTTATAAGCCAGGCACTGGGAATACAAACATAAGCAGAATGATAGGCCCCGCAGGTCTTCAGGGAGCTGAAGACATTGCATAAACAAAGAACCTGGAAGAGGGAGCAGGAGGAAAAGGAAGCACCCCTGTAGGGACATGGTAGAGAAAGTCCAGAGAAGAATGGAGACGTGGCTGACCTGGGCACTTTGCTGAAATGGAGGTTCTAGAAGGAAGGAATCAAAGGCAAAGTTTTCAAATGTGAGAAGTCCAGGGGCAGAATGAACTTCCAGAGTGAGGAGGCTGCTGTGACATGGTAGGGGCAGTTCAGAAGGTCGGGAGTGGAACCCAGAGAGGAGACACTGTTTGACAGAAACTGGTGGGAAAATATCGGCCTCAGGGGTTTCTTTTAGAAGGAAGTTGATAGGCCTTTGTACTAGTATACAAAGTGCTTGAACGTGGCTGACATACAAGTTGTTACCACTGATGACAGTCATGTTCTTGATGTTCACATCACTGCATGATGTAAAGGATTAAGATATAGCCATTGCTCCTGGGACTGATGCACTGTATAGGGGATGACTGTATTATTATGACAGAATTTAGACTCTTCCAGATACAAAGGTCCTTGGAACAAAGGACTGGAGGTCCCACTCTGTCTCCCTACCATCTCCCTGAGCCCAGAGAAAAACAATAATTCAGAGGAATTAAAAGGACAATGAGGGGCAGCTAGGTGGTGCAGTGAATAGAGCACCTGAGTTTAAATCCAGCCTCAGATACTTAACACTTACTAGCCATGTGACCTTGTGCAAGTCACTTAACCCCAATTGCCCTGTGTTGCCCCCTCCAAAAAGCAAAACAAAACAAAACAAAACCCAACAACTACAGTAAGTATATGGTATGTCCCTTGGTGTGGACCCTCTAATGGCACTGGGGATCCAAGTTAGTAGAAGCATACAAGAAGCCCTCATGTGGGACATGGCAACCTTCTTCATGTCTGGGTTTTTCTACTTCCTGCTGAGTCTTTCCTGTCCTGCTCTTTCTTAATCATTCCAGCCTGGCTTCTCCAAGCTCTTTACCACACTTTCAATGGTGGCAAAGCAGCACCACCTGATGCTTGGTGACTCTCACCTTTCACTTATTGCACAGATTTGATTTATGAGGTAAAAATTCAACAAATCTCTCATAAGAAGTCAGCAGTTCTTATTTAATAATCCCATAATCTTCAACCAGTTATATGATTTTTCATTTTATGAGTTTTATCTTCTTAAATCAGTTACGTGCAAATGTACTAAGGGACCTTGATGTCCTATAGCTCTAGCCATTTATTAATTTTCAAAATAGTCCTCTTCCACAGTCTGTGTCTTCAAAAACTGTTTCTTCATGGTCACATTTTACAATATTTGAACAAATATAAGGGCAGCTAGGTGATGCAGTGAATAGAGCACCAGCCCTGGAGTTAGGAAGACCGGGGAGTTCAAATCCGACCTCCTACACTTAACACTTACTAGCCCTGTGACCTTGGGCAAGTCATTTAATCCCAATTGCCCTGCCTTCCCCCCTCCAAAAAGACAAAAAGAAAGAAAGATTTGAACAAATGAAAGTACTTTCTCTTCTCCTTCTATGTTATTTCACTTGGCCATCTCATCAGCTCCTATGGTTTCAGTGATCATCCCTAGCTGATGATTTTCAGATCTTCTTATCCAGCCCTCACTTCTTTCCTAACCTTCACACTGTCATCTCCAGCTGCCTATTAGACACCTCACACTGGATGTCCCGCAGACGTTTTAAACTCAACATGTCCAAAACTGAACTTACTATATTTTCCTCCAAATTCTCTCTTGTTCCTGTTCCCTATTACTGTTGAGGATACCACCATCCTCCCAGTCACTCAGGCTCACAACCTAGCAGTTATCATGGACTCATCACTCTTTCTTACCTCCCCAGTATCCAATCTGTTGCCAAGTTATGTCAATTTTTCCCTCATGTCCTCTCTTGTGTATGCCCCCTTCTCACCTCTGACACTGCCATCACCCTGGTATAGGCCTTCATCATTTCAGTCTTTCTACACTCCAGCCTAACCTCCATTCAGCTGTCAAATTAATCTTCATAAAGCACAGATCTGACCATGTCAACTCCTCCATTCCATTATGCAAATACAGTGGTACCCTATCACTTTCAGGGTCAAATATAAAATTCTCTAGCATTCAAAGGCTTTCACAACTTGGCCCCTTCCTATCTTTCTTGGCTTCTTACGACTTTCTTCCCATGACATACACTGTGATCCAATGATATTGGTCTCCTTGCTGTTCCTTGCACGAGACTCTCTGCCTCTGGGCATTTTTACTGCCTGTTCCCCATGCTTGGAATACTTTCCTTCCTCATAGCCACCTCTTGGCTTTCCTGGTTTCCTTTGATTCCAGCTAACATCCCATCCTCTAAGAGAAGCCCTTCCTGACCCCCTTTAATGCTAGTACCTTCTTTCTACTGATTATCTCTATTTATCCTGTGTATTTTTTGTTTGCATGTAGTTG
>CM053580.1:524398397-524413920 GCA_028627135.1 Pseudochirops cupreus
AAAGTCAACTTTTTAAGGCATTCTTCTCCTCATTGGCTTTTTGTGCCTCTTTTGCCATTTGAGTTAATCTATTTTTTAAGGTGTTATTTTCTTCAGCCAGGTTGTTGACTCTCTTTTCATGATTTTCTTGCATCATTCTCATTTCTCTTCCCAATTTTTCTTCCACTTCTCTTATTTGGTTTTCGAAATCCTTCTTAAGCTCCTCTATGGCTTGTAACCAGCTTACATTTTTCTTGGAAGCTTTTGGTGTGGGAGATCTGACTGTGTTGTCTTCCTTCTGTTTCATACTTTGATCCTTTTTGTCCCCAAAAAAGGAATCTAAAGTTGGATTGCTGAGCTTGGTTTGATTCCTTTGCATGCTCATGCTGCCAGTCAATTAACTTGATTTTTGAGCCACAGTAGATCTCTGCTTCCCAGGGGGGAGAGCTTTATCCCACATCACTGGGGTTTTCACAGCTGCCAGAGCTATTAGGGAGCCACTGTCTCTGCAGCCCCCACCAGCTTTGGCTCACTGGTCACACACCTCAGGACCACCACCCAAGATCGTGATCCTGATCCAGACAGGTTAAGGCAAGAGCACTTAGCTTCTGAATGATCACTTGGCCCCCCTGCAATCTGCAGACCAGGAGCTCTGAAGTAGCCATGTGGAGGCAGCTGCAGGGTGGCTGCTTCTGCTGCTTTCTTGCCCTGGGGGCAGATGGCCAAATTTAGCTGAGTTCCTCTAACCTTTCACTTCGTACTTGTTTCTTATGGGTTGATAATTCTGGAAACTGCCACAGCTGCCAGTGATCCACTCTCCCAAATGCTCCAGCTGCAGCTCATCCTGGCTGCCCTGGGGCTGAAGCCGGAACTGGTCTTGGCTCCCAGCATGCTGCCGTGAGCCCTTCCCATCCCGCCTGCTGGGCTGCCTTCAGCGGGAGATGTGTTTTTCTGTAATTATGTGGGTTCTAGAGCTCTAAAATTTGTTTAGAGTTGTATTTTATAGGTATTTGAGGTGGTTATGGGGGGAGCTGCAGAGTTCTCCTGCTTCTATGCGGCCATATTGACTATACCCGAGGGGGTAAAATTTAGAACTCAAAATCTTATAAAAGTGAATGTTAAAAACGAAAAATTAATTAATTAATTAAAATTTCAAAAAAGAAAATAAGGAAGCTTAATTAATCATATTGCCAGTGACTTAAAATATTTTTAGAAAGATCAAAATTGTATTTGTATCATTAAGAAGTAAAAGTGTTTTAAAATATTATCTATTTTATTTTAATCTCATCCTTTTAAAATGTCTTTTTTGTCTATGATTTACAATGTATTTAATGTACTGGAAAAATAATGCATGTATATATATGGTGCATACTAATTTTTTTTACTAATAAAGGTACATGGCAAAAAAATGTAATGAGGAAACATGAAATTTCTATACGAACCGATGCAGAATGAAGTGAGTAAAGTCAAGAAAACAATGTATATTGTGACTACGTCAGTGTAAATAGAAAGAATAAGTACATCTCAAAAAATAATAAGTGAATATAACAAAATTATAAAGATCAGGCTCTACTCAAATAAAGAGACATGAAAAGACACACCCAAACCACCTTTTATGGAGGCGGGAGGTCCGCCGTGTTACGTATTGCACGTGTTTTCGGACTGTTTTTGTTGTATCAGTTGTACCGATTTTTTTTCCGCTCTAAAAACATTATTTGTCATATGGGGTAGCCCTCTGGCAGGGAGAAAAGGAGAGAGAGGGGTGACTGGCATAACTATAATGATGCAAGAACAGAAGGTATCAGTAAAAACTTTTTTTAAGGGGTTCTCTCTCTTCCTCCAGCTGTCCCACGTGGCATGTAGCTGGGCCTTTCTTGATTTCTTACGAAGGCAACCACCCTTTTCTCCATTATGACTACAGACATACATTAGGTAAAGTGGGGGCTCAGTGAGATGAGCTGAACACGGACCTTAGGCCCCTAGCTGCATTTTTTGCTTTGTGTTTCTTTCCTGTGCAGAGATGACTCAACAGTGATGCTCAGGTGGTTATTTATACCTGGATACAGGCTTATTAGTTAAAAAGGTAGGAACTGCTAGATCCTTCAGTCTAGGCCTTGGTGATTCTGAGAACAGACATATCCAGCCTTGGAGACAGCCTTGAAAGTTCAAGAGATTCGAGGTCCTGAGTGCTTCAGAGTTGACTAGCAGCAAGAATTACTAAATCCAAGTGGATGACCACCAAAAGAAGGATGGATCCAACCCTTGAGTTTTTTCCTACGGGTGTTCTGTGGAGTCTCTCTGTTGTTCTTGTTCAGTCATTTTCAGTCATGTCCAACTCCTTGTAACCCCTTTGAGGGTTTTCTTGGCAAAGCTACTGGAGTGGTTTGCCATTTCCTTGTCCAGCTCGTTTTATAGATAAAGAAACTGAGTCAAAACAGGGTTAAGTGACTTGCACAGGGTCACGTACCAGGAAGTGTGTGAGACCAGATTTGAACTCAGGAAGATGAGGCTTTTGAGCCCAGGCCAAATGTTCTTTCCAGTGTTCCACCTAATTGTGCCTATGTCAATTGCTTCCTAATATTTTTGTGCAATTTTTCTGTGGGATTTCTTTTTGTTTTTGTTTTTTGGAGGGCAATTGGTGTTAAGTGACTTGCCCAAGGTCACACAGCTAGTTTTTGTATTAAGTGTCTGAGGCCAGATTTGAACTCAGGTCCTCCTGACTCCAGGGCCAGTGTTCTATTAACTGCGCCACCGAGCCACCCTTTTTTCTTTTTTTTTCTTTTGGAGGACAATTGGGGCTAAGTGACTTGCCCAAAGTCACATGGCTAGTAAGTGTGTCAAGGTTCTGAGGCCACATTTGAACTCAGGTTCTCCTGACTCCAGGGCCAGTGCTCTATTCACTGGGCCACCTAGCCACCCCTGGGGGATTTCTTAAAGTAGGTCAAGCAAGTTTTCTTTTTCATATCATTTTCTAGAAGACCTATAATCTTTAGATTATTTCTTCATATACTATCTTCAAGTTCAACACAGAATTAATTATTGCTTTGTATAACTCTCATGTTTCTTACAATCTGTCTTTTAAAATTGTTTTCTGTTATTTTTCCCTTTCTGCTTTTTTCTTACTTTAGGCCAGGCACTGTGCAAAGCAATGTGGATATGTTGCTTTGTTTTGTTTTGTTTTGTTTTCAGAGAATTCACTGATGTGGCAAGTATCTATGCCTTTTATCCTGAATTATGATCAATACTGCTCATGATCTTCCACCATTCTCCACCATATGACCACACAAACATGTTTAAATCCTAAATTCATTGCCTGTGGCTGCCTTGCCTCTCCACTTTGTAAGGACTCAAGTATTTGTTGGCTGAGGTAGTTTCTAGGCTCTTTTCTTCTCTCTGTTGGGTCAATTTATTTATATCCATTAAGCTTTCTTGGAAAATGGTGATACAATAGAAGAGCATCTTTGGGGGGGGGGAGGGAGTAAGTTCCAAAGTCAGTAGGTAAGATAAAAATAGCACCTCATCAGAGTTTCCCTCTTGGAAGTGTGTGGGGTACAGGGACCCCAAAAATCCCCTACTCAAAAAAATGAAAAGTCAGAGATATCTTGAGGAAGGAACAGGAAGTTTTATTCTCTTCCCCCAAGGGAAGAGGGTGGTCCTCTTCATGGTGGGGATCAAGGAGAGGGGGCGTGTGTGGCCATTTTCTGTGATAAGTTGTTGTGAATGCTATATTTTGATTTTCTGTGATGTTATAACATTGTGAATGCTCTACCTTGATTTCTGTGAATGTTTTGCTTTGATTTGTTATGGAATAAGTAGAATGTTCACTATACTGTGTAATCAGAACCTTAAAAGCTGTTCACAGTAGCATTCTTCTGAAAAGCTGCTAGTGCTTGGCTTTACAGAGTACAGAGCTAGAATCATATATTGTAGACCCCTCCCCAAAACATTTTGAACCTCCAAGATCTTGCTCTCTGAGTGAACTCAAAATGCCCCTTTCTGTGTCAACAGCTAAAGCTGACCAAGAACATTCTTCTGTTAAAGACTACCAAGGACAAGGTGCCTTCATCAGACACTACCTTGAATAATGGGAATTTTCTTATCTTTATATTTTATGGACATCTACTATGCTATGTCATGTTAATGGTAAAGGAAACACAAGATATCCTGGGTTGTAATTTCAACTGACACCTTGTCGACTCTCTTCTCTTATTGTATTTAAAACCTATTCAATTAGGAGAATTCCTTTCTCATGCTATGGTTAAACATATATGGAGATCATAAATTTGAGTGACATAGACATCCTAAGTTGGGATTGTTCTAAAATGTAGATAAGAATTCTGATTCTTTTTATCAGGCAGTCAGAATTAAAGCTCTGCCTCCATGTGCATGTATTTTACTAGTTTAAGGGAATAAACAATATGAATTTATATATCACCTAGCCTGTTTTCCTCTTTTAACCAAACTTCCAGGTTGACAGTTATGGTACCTATAAAGTTGGATGGAACTGCTGGAGTAGGAAAAACAATACCCCACCCCACCAATACTAGTGACTCAGGTGCCTCAAAATTCATTTTTTCCTGAAGTCTTAACCTTGACAGAACAGGTTCCCAGCTTCCATTGGACTCCTACTAGTTTGGTTGAAGTCTACAATTCCCTTTAAGCTAGTTCTGGGAGCAGGGATCAAGTTGCTCTGTATTACTTAGGTCCCCTGGAGGTAAGGATTGAGCTAGGAAAATTAGCTATGAGTAATTAAAACTAGAAATCTGGCTCACAAGACCACCATCTCTTATATGTCAAGCCATTACTAACCTGATGATCACAAGTATTGCCAACGCTAGTGTCCATTAACTAAAGATAGCCCCAAATTATGTTGGCCACACTGGGGCTCTTTTGACCTGTCAGTTATTTTATCTTAAAATCAAATTAAGTTTGAAGGCCAACAAGACCTCTATCCAGGACTAGGAACTTTTTCATCATTGGTTCACTGAGGTGGCAGAGCAAGAAAAAAAGGCAGAAACCTCTTCCCTTAAGGCTTGAGCATCACCACATTTTTTCCCTTCACCCCACTTTCCCCTCTTGTCCAACAGCCTTAGCCTGTCTTTCTTCTCCAACCTTCACTCCTTGTCTACCCTCTTCCTTGCGTCTTCCCTCCCCCCTTTCCCTTAAGAGTTTCCCAAAGTTTATAGCTGAGCTTGCCTCCCAGCTTGCCCAGGTATTAGCAACACAGCCTGAGGAGGACCTTAAAGCAAAAAGGGGACTTTGAACAGCAACCATCCCGACCCCACAACCCACTCCTAAAGTGCTAAGAGATCTCAAATTTGATATTTGTCACTATTGCAAGAAACCAGGGCACTGGAAATCTGAATGTAGGAGCCATCTCAAGGCTATGGAAAGTCATAAACAGTGGGGGTGCCAAGGCTGCCCTGCCAGGTCTTGAATCCTTGCAAATTCCCCAATCACCCTCCCTTGGAATAACAATAGCCAATTCATGATGGAGGTTTCTAATAAGCCTCTAATTCCCTCTCTCCCTGTCATTAATTGTGAGCTCTCTTTGTACTTGTTCTGTCCTTTTGTCTGCCAATGTGTGTCTCTGTACTCATAGTGCATGTGCTGTGAATGAATCTATTACCTTGTAAGATTTAAAATGCAGGCAGAGACTTCTAAGGACTGCAGCTAGAAAAGCGAAGCAACGAACCAGTAAGATTTTTTTCCTTGTGGTTCCTAGTCTGGCCAACCTGGAGCTACAGTGAAAAGTTAGATACAGCTAAACACAGCTTAGCAGATTTTGGAAGTTTTGAGATTAATCATTAAGGAGTTTGGAAATTGATCATTTGGGGATTGCAGGAGAAAACTCCTGAGACTTTTGGTATAATTCCAGAAGCTGCTGAAACACATCCTCCCAATCCTGATTGTTCAGCATTCCCCACTCCCTCTCCAGAGTTAAGAGGGTATCTCAGCACAGGGATTTTTAACAGCCACAGGGGTTCTCGTTATCCCCTCTCATCCCAGACAAGATTAAGAGAAAATAATGCAGGAAAATTATAGGGAAAACTTAAATCACACTTCCCCACCTGGCAAAAGGAGGGGAGGGGCAGCAATCACAGACTGGCAGTGAAACCTAACAGTCCTGTGTCCCTGGGCACCATGCAGCGCACCCTTCTAGGAAAAGCTTGGAAATGTCACCCAGGTCCTATACATTCTGCCCATCCTGCCCTAGCATCTACAAACTGCCACAGACTCAATAAATTCTGCATCTATGCGGGAAGGGAGAGATAGGTTGGGCCTGTGGTGAGTATTACCTAAGCCCTGACACCAAGAATTATTACCACTGGGAAAGCCCCTGGCATCAGTCATCTGAACCCCTGGCAAGGCTTGGTGTGCCACTATGAGATGAGAAGTCAGCCTCTGCTCTTTGTAAACCCTGTACTTCTCTGTTCCAGTTGCACAATGTATCAACTTTTGGCAAGCTTTTTATCGCTATTTGCCCTGTTTCCTGATTTGTAAAGGGAAAATAATAGTGGTTGTTGTTATGAGATCACAATTATATAATGATTGTAAAATGCTTAACACAATGACTGGTACATGTTAGACACAACATTATTATTATCTCTCTCTAATTTAATGTAATTGTTCCATATCTGATAACTTTGAAGTGGTTTTTAAATACAAAAAGTAATAAGATCAATAATTTCTACATGTGATAATCTGAAAATGCAATTGATGTCTTTTGAAGTTTATTATTTGTGCTATTACTGTATTTCTAAAATTGGGGCAGGCTAGGTGGTGCAGTTAGGGGCAGCTAGGTGGCACAGTGAATAGATCACCGGCCCTTAAGTCAGGAGGACCTGAGTTCAAATGCGGCCTCAGACACTTAACACTTACTAGCCATATGACTTTGGGTGAGTCACTTAACCCCAATTGCCCTCCAAAAAGCAAAAAAACAGAAAAAAGAAAATTGTATTGTATTTTTAAACTCTCTTAGATTGTAAAATTTGAGGGACCATTATGAGGTAGAAATGGTGTTAAAGCAATTTTTAATCTGGATTTTGTTGCATATGAATTGAGTTTTTAAAAGTATGTGATAAAATTGGATGATTTAAAACTTAATATTTAATGAGGTATATTTGGTTATAAACAGATAATAATACTGATATTTACAATGATAGCAGATTTTTTTTCATTTGAAATCTTGGCTATTATAAAAATATAGACAATGGTTTAAAGTTATAGCTTCAACATATTAATGATGAGATGAATGATTCTCTGTCCAAGGTGATTTAGAAATGCATTCACCTAAATTAATAATGGGTTATTTCAAGTAATGTTTAGGCATTATTACATTTCTAAATTGTGTAATTTGGTAAACAGTTGTATCAGCTATGTTGTTGAAAAAACAATTCCTCTTGTAATCTAGATAATTAGATTAAGAATTGTCAAAAAGAAATAGGGAAGAATGAATGGGCTAGGATAAAGTTTCAAGTTTTGTGTATATTACAAGGAAGTTTCACCTAAAGTTCTTATAAACTCTATGCAAAAGTTTCTGTGTAGGGGCAGCTAAGTGGCACAGTGAATAGAGCACCAGCCCTGGAATCAGGAGGGCCTGAGTTCAAATCTGGCCTCAAACTCTTAACACTTACTAGCTGTGTGACCTTGGGCAAGTCACTTAACCCCAATTTCCCTGCCTTCCCCCCTCCAAAAAGCAAGAAAAAAGGAAAAGAAAAGGCAAAAGTTTCTGTGTTGTTGTATTCCTATTGAGCAAATGAGAATCCTTGGGAAAAAAATAGGGGTGTGATTTTCAAACCTGTTTCATATATGTTAATATGTAGGCTTATGGACTACTATATTCATTATATATGTGAGATTCCAGAATGTAATTAATTTCTAGTCATATATATAAGAAAGACATTGAGTAAAATTTTAAAAGCCTAGTAAACTTTGTTACTGTGATAAGGCTAATTTAATTGGGTGGGTTCTTGACTTACAAAAACAATCTCTTCTCCATCACAAAAACCTTTTGGACTAAGGAACTTTGCATTATCTAGGAAATTTGTGATAACTAGGGATTTAGTTTGTTGTAAAATTTTGGGGAATTTATATTATTTAAGGACATCTTACACCAACTTAGTTTTAATGAATGCCAATGTTTCAAGTTTATTTTTACTTTATGGGGGAAGATATATATATATACACATACACAATTTTAAAACTTTCCAACTAATTTTCTTTATAAAAGTTTAATGATTATTCCTCTTAACATCAGGACAAATTTAAAACTGCTTTTTAAAAGAAAGGTAAATACTTTCAGAAGAAATGTTTTGAGGGAAAAAAATCTCTTGTGTGATTTTTTTGAAGACCTACTAAATTTTCATTTGCAAGATAATTCTTTGCTAAATTAATACAATGAGGCGTAAAGCAGAAGAGATCTGGCTGTTTTGAGTTGAATTCGTGGTCATTCCATGGTATAAGCAAGAGTTAAATTAATATTTGAACTTAAATGTATAAGATCCAATTTTTGAAGAATCTCATTCTTCCAGATTAAGTATAATTAGAGAAGAATAAAACAAACTTGTGAAACAAGGACATAAATCCATTAACTTGTGAGGTGAAAGTAAGGAACATTTTGTTTTGTTTAAGCTGGAATGGGATTCCAGTACACACAGTTGTGTTAGTGAAGAGTAGTAACTTATGATCTCTTTTGTGTTATCTTAATGGGAAATCTAATATTATTTTAAATTTGGAATTAGAACATTTGCAAAAATTTATGGAAACTGCTTAAGACTAACCTTAAGACGTTCCCATTGTTTAAAGGGATTCTGAGAGCAGTAGTATTTTTCGACTATCAATCTTACTATTACTAGTGTGAGATTAAATTCTTATTATCTTCCATGCCTGGAAGGATGGAGTGCTTGGGCTTGGCTTCAAGAAAACCTGAATTCAAATCTTCCCTCAGACACTTACTAGCTGTGTGATCCTGAGAAAGTCACTTAATTTCAATTTGCCTCAGTTTCCTCATCTATAAAACAGGGATAAAAATAGCAACTACCTCTCAGGCTTGTTGCGAGGACCAAATGAGATAATATTTGTAAAAATTCTTAACATAGTACCTGTGCTGTAAAAATGCTAGTTATTATTATTTCATAATTGCTTTTTAAAAAGTATATGATAAATGCTACACATTTCTTTGCTTCTCTATGCTTCCTTTTGAACTTCCTTCTATTCTACTCTGTACATGCTTTAAAAGGTTTCAGTGGGCCTTTTTTCAGCATCACTTTTGCTACCTCCTCTCTACCCACCACCTCTCTTGCCCCCCAATTTGTCAAGAGAAATAAATCGGAGGGGAAAAAACAGATTCTTAAATAAGCATAGTCATGCAAAATGAATTCACACGTTGGTGTTCAGTCATTTTCAGTTATGCACAACTCTGCATGAGTCAGTTTGGGGTTTTCTTGGCAAAGATACTGGGATAGTTTGCCATTTCTTTCTCCAGCTCATTTTACAGATGAGGAAACTGAGGCAAACAAGGTTAAGTGACTTACAACTGCAACCAGATTTGGACTCAGGAAGACCAGTCTTCCTGACTCCAGTACTAGTATTTCACACATTGGATATAGTCAAAAATAAATATCTCTTTTCTGTATCTTGTATCCATCACTTTTCTGTCAAGAGATGGTACCATGCTTTAGCAGAACTGCTCTGGAGACACCGTTAGTCATTGCTATGATTAAGTCTTCAAAGGCGTTTTTTTCTTGACCATGTTGTTTTTGTTTCTGCTCTCTGTTTCTGCTCACTTCACTCTGTGTCAATTCATACAAACTAAGATTCTCTGAAATTCTTTTTTGTCATTTCTTATGGTATGGTAATATTCCATTATTTTTCTTTAGTCAGTTTTTGTCTGTCTTAATCAATTGTTGCTGGTTTTTCTTTGACATTCTTGATGAAAATATACCATATACCATACATATATCATAATTTATTCAGTCATTTCCCAATCATCTAAGAGGCAGTCTAAGGAACCCCATTAGAGTCTAGCTCTGTTTTGTTTTTTTTTTACCACCACCACTTTTGTCTTTTAGAATCAGAAAGCTTTAAAAAATTTTATTAATCTATAGCAATATACCAATCTTTATTGTTATAAAAACAATTTTTTGTTTTATAAATTACAACAAAGATTGTTGTAACAACCTTTTTAAACATTTTTGATTTCAAAATTCTCTCCTTTCCTCCAGTCCCTCTCCCACCAATTGAGAAGACAAACAATGTGATATCAATGATATATGTGAAATCATGCAAAATATATTTCCATATTAGCCATGTAGCAAAAAACAAAAGAAGTAAAGAAAGGGAAAAATTATACTTCAATTTGCACTCAGAGTTCATCAGTTCTCTCTCTGGATAGCATGTTCACCATGACTATTCAGAATTGTCTTGTTTTATTATATTGGTCAGAGCAGCTAAGTTGTTCACAGTTGATCATTCTTGCAATATTGCTGTTATTGTGTACAATGATCTGATTCTGCTCATTTCCTTCTGCATCAGTTCATATAAGTTTCCCTAGGTTTTTCTGAAACCATCCTGCTCACCATTTCTTACAGCACAATGATATTCCATTACAATCATATAGCACAACATGTTTAGCCATTCCCCAATGGATGGGCATCCCCACAATTTCCAATTCTTTGCCACCACAAAAAAGTGCTTCTATAAATATTTCTGTACATATAAGTTCTTTTTCTTTTCCTTTGGCCTCTTTAGGATACATATCTAGCATTGGTATTGCTGGGTAAAGCTGTTTGGACAGTTTGATACACCTTCGAATATAGTTACAAATTGTTCCCCAGAATGATCTGGTCAATTCAAAACTTCACCAACAGTGCATTAGTGTACCTGTTTTTTGTGGGGGGTTTGCTGTTTTTTTTTGGAGGGGGGAAGGCAAGGCAACTGGGGTCAAGTGACTTGCCCAAGGTCACATAGCTAGTTTTTGGGTTAAGTGTCTGAGGCTGGATTTGAACTCAGATCCTCCTGACTCCAGGGCCAGTGCTCTATTCAATGTTCCACCTAGCTGCCCCTATACCTGTTTTTTTTTAAATATCCTCTCCAGCATTTGTCATTTTCCTTTACTGCCATGTTAACCAATCTGATTGGTATTCCAGAGTTGTTTGAATTTGCATTTCCTAATCAGTAGTAATTTAGAGCATTTTTCATGTGACAATTGATAGCTTTGATTTCTTCTTCTGAAAACCATTTACTTACATCCTTTGACAATTTATCAGTTGGGGAATTGCTCTTATTTTTATAAATCTGACTTAGTTTCCTGTATATTTGAGAAATAAGGTCTTTATCAGAGAAACTAGGTGTAATTTTTTCTTTATATTTCTTCATTGTCTTTTAGCAAAATGTAGTTCCCCTGATTATCTCTTTTAATTAGGTCTATTTTTGCCTTTGATTTGATTGAGATCATGACTGCCATGCCTGCCTTTTTTGTTTCAGCTGAAGCATAAAAAATTCTGCTCCAGTCCCTTATTTTAACTCTGTGTGTCTCACTGTTTCAAGTCCATTTCTGGTAAACAATAATTGTTGAATTCTGGTTTCTAATCCATTCTGCTCTCCATTTCATTTTATGGGTGAATTCATTCCACTTACACTCACAGTTATGATTACTAACTGTTTACTTCCCTTCATCCTATTCTGTTTATCTTTCTCTGTCTTATTTTACTTTATCCTTCCTCAAAAGTCTGTTTTGTTTCTGACCACTGCTTTCCTTAATCTGTTTTTTAAAATCACTCTCCCTCTTTCTTTTATCTCCTTTCTCTTATACTTCCTTGTTGAGTATGATAGATTTCTATGCCCAACTGAGTTGTATACATACATACATATATATGAAATATATCTCTATCTATCTATCCATCTAACTATTTGATGAAAATAAGGTTCAAATGTCATGTACTCCTCCCCCCATTTCCCCTTCCACTGTAAAAGTCCTTTTATGTGAGAAAATTTTCCCCATTTCTATACCCAAATGAGTATGTATGTTATTCCCACTCTGAGTCAATATTGATGAGAGTTCAAGCATTGTCTGCCACTCCCCCACCTACATCTTCCCTTCTACTGTAAAAGCTTTTCCTTTTGTCTCTTTTATGTGAGATAATTTACCCCATTCTACCTACCTCTCCCTTCCTCCTTAGCCCCATGCATCCCTCTTTCACACCCCTTAATTTTATGTTTTTAGATATCATCCCATCATAGTCAGCACACACTTGTGCCCTCTATCTATGTATACTCCTTTTAGCTGCCCTAATAATAATAAAGTTCTTATCATCTTCCCATGTAGCAATGTAAACAGTTTAAACTTATTAAATTCCTCGTGATTTTTATGCTTCTCGAGTCCTGTATTTGAAAGTCAAATTATCTATTAAACTCTGTTTTTTTCATCAGGAATGCTTGAAAGTCTGCTATTTCATTGAATATCCATTCCCCCCCCTTCCCCTCCCCAGGATTATACTCAGCTTTGCTGAGTAAATTATTCTTGGTTGTAATCCTAGCTTCTTTGCCCTCCAGAATATCATACTCTAATCCCTCCAAACTATGGCTCCACAATATTTGAATGGTTTCTTTCTGGTTGCTTGCAATATATTCTTCTTGACCTAGGAGCTCCAGAATTTGGCAATAGTATTTCTGGGAGTTTTATAATTCTTAAGTTATTTCTCCTCAGCCTATTTCCAGGTCAATTGTTTTCCAATGAGATATTTCACATTTTCTTCTATTTTTTCATTCTTTGATTTTGTTTGTTTCTTGATGTCTTATGGAGTCATTTACTTCTACTTGCCCAATTCTGCTTTTTAAGGAATTATTTTCCTTCAGTTAGTTTTTGTACCCCCTTTTCCCTTTGGTCAATTCTTCTTTTTAAGGAGTCTTTGCTTTCAATGAATTTTTATAATTATTTTTACCATTTTGCCTATTCTATTTTTTAAAATGGTTTTTTTTCAGTATTTTTTTTTGCCTCCTTTACCAAGTTCTTGACTTTTTTGTGTGGTTTCCTTGCATCACTCTCATTTCTTTTCCTGATTTTTCTCTACTTCTCTTATTTGATTTTTTAAAATCCTTATTGAGCTCTTCCAGGAATGCTTTTTTTTTTTTGGCCTATGATCAATTTACATTTTTCTTTGAGGACATAGCTGTTTTAACTTCGTTGTCTTCTTCTGAGTTTGTGTTTTGATCTTCTTTGTCACATAGTAACTTTCTAGGGTCAGTTTTTTTGTTTGCTCATTTTCCAGTCTATTTCTTGACTTTTAACTTAAATGTTAAAGTTAGGTTCTGCTCCCAGGGTGGAGAGGGCACTGTCCCAAGCTTTATACTTTTTTGTGCTGCTATTTTCAGAACTAGTTCTGTAGGTCTTTAAGTTTTCAGTGCTTTCAAGATGGTGTGATCCAGGTAGAGGCATGGTCACTGTTCTTCTGGTCTGTACTTTGGTCTTTACCCGAGAAAGGCCCCTGCTGCTACTGCAAGTGCTAGTGCTCCTCTCTACCCTGGAACTGTGATTCAGAACTGCATTTAAGCAATGGAGATGCCAAACATTACCAGATCCTGCACTCCATGTCAGGTCAGGGTCCCTTGTAGTCTTTTTAACCAGTAGTCTGACTCCCTTATCATCCTTGAACCAAGAGTTCCCAAAACCTACTGCTGCTGCTACACTGTAAGCTACTGCCTTGAGGTCACAGACCTTTCCTGCCAACCTCTTAAGTTGTCTTGGGTTGGATAAATGTCTCACCTTGACCTTTTGTTGGCTCTCCCACTCCAGGAAACAACTTGACATTATTTTAAAGTTATTTGGAGGGGAATGTTGAGAGAGTTTGGCTGGGTTTCAATGCCTACTCTGTCTTGGCTCGTCACGAAGTTTGCTTTGGTAGTGACTATTTCCTCCCTGGTATTATTCTTCCTCTATATTTCACTTTCTGCACTTTGACCCACTCCCCACCTCCCTCTTGAGTTTGATGTATTCTACATACCAAACTGTTTACATATATGGGGTTTCTACTTTCCTTTGTCCATTTCAGACAAGAATTAGGTTCAGGGAAATATGAAAAATAAATCATAAAAGACTCAGTAAGGCTAAATTGTTTACATATCTATGTGGGAAGATGATACATGTAACGTCTAAGAACTTTATCATTAGGGCCGTTAAAAAGATTCTACATAGATAGAGGGCATGGAATGAGATAATTATTTTGAGTAATGTTAAAAATAAATGGATGAATAAGAAAAAAAGAATGCCTTGGGAGAAGGAGAAAGGAAGAGGAAGAATGGGAAAAATCATCTCACATAAAAGAGGCATGCAAGAAAAGCTTTTACAGTGGAGGGAAAAATGGAGGGAGTGGGCAATGCTTGAAACTCACATTAATTTAAATTGGTTCAAAGAGAGAAATGCAAATGTGTATACACTCAACTGGAAATAGAAATCTATCTTACCTAACAGAGAAGAAAGAGAGAAAGAAGATAAGAGAAAGTGGAGGACAGATTAAGAAAGGCAGTGATCACAAGCAGAATAGACGGGAGGCAGGGTAAAAAGAGGAGAAGAATAAATAGAAAGAAAATAGGATGAAGGGAAGTACACAGTTAGTAATCATAACTGTGAATGTGAATGAAATTAACTCACCCATAAAATGGCAGAGAACAGCAGAAGGGATTATAAGCCAGAATTCAGCAATATATTGTTTATAAGAGACACAACTGGATCAGAGAGACATACAGCTAAAATAAAGGGTTAGAATAGAATCTATTATATCTCAGCTTAAGTAAAAAAAAAAAATCAGAGATAGCAATCATGATTTCAGACAAAGCAAAAGCAAAACTAGACAATTAAAAGAGATGAAGAAGACTATATCTTTTTTTCTTTTAATGAAGAATTCAAAACATTCACTTTTATTGTAATTAACAAATTACATCTACTTTACACACCATATCAAATCTTTTTTTTAACATTTTAATTGATTTGTTTATTTAGTTTATAAGGTTCAGTTCCACAATCCCTTGAATTTCAAATTTTCTCCCCTCCCTCTCCCCCGCCCCATGGCGGCATGCAATCAAGTATAGGATCTGCAAAGACTTTCACATTGGACATTAGTCTGGTTGTATAGAAGGGTTGTAACCAATGGAGTGAACAATGGGAAAAGAGAAAGAAAACCAAACATGAAAAAGAACGATAGCATGTAGATTGCTTCAGTCTCCATTTGAACTCTGTTCTTTCTAGATCTTTCTCTGAATGTAGACATCTCCTTCCATCCTGAGACTTGTAGAGTTGTCTTATAGTTGGGCATTGCTGAGAAGAGTCCAGTTTATCAAAGTTGGTCATCATACACACAATGTGTCTGTGATTGTGTACAAATTTTTCCTGGTTCTGATCTTCTCACTTAGCATCAGTCTGTATAAGCCTCTCCAGGTGAATATGAAGACCATCTCCTCCCCATTTCTTATAGCACAATAGTATTCCATTACATTCATATACCACAACTTGTTTAGCCATTCCCCAATTGATGGGCATCCTCTTAAT
>CM053580.1:524414020-524446260 GCA_028627135.1 Pseudochirops cupreus
ATAGGTCTTCCTCTCACTTCTATGATCTCTTTGGGATACACCCCAGAAGTGGTATTACTGAATCAAAGGGTATGCAATTATTTATAGCCCTTTGGGCATAGTTCCAGATTGCTCTCCAGAATGGTTGTATCAGTTCACAGCTCCACCAACAATGCATTAGTGTTCCAATTTTTCCACATCCTCTCCAGTATTTGTCATTTTCCTGTTGTCATCTTAGCCAATCTGACTGGTGAGATGTGGTATCTCAAAGTTGTCTTGATTTGCATTTCTTGAATAAATAGTGATTTAGAGCATTTTTTCATATGCTTATAGATATCTTTAATTTCTACCTCTGAAAATTGCCTGTTCATATCCTTTGACTATTTATCAATTGGGGAATGACCTGTATTCCTATAGATTTTACTTAATTTGTCGTATATTTTAGAAATGAGGCCTTTATCAGAGACACTGGTCATAAAAATTCTTTCCCAATTTTCCACTTCCCTCTTAATCTTGGTTACACTGGCTTTGTTTGTATAGAAACTTTTCAATTTAATGTAATCAAGATTATCCATTTTGCATTTTATAATGCTCTCCAACTCTTCTTTGGTCATAAAGTCTTCCCTACTCCATAAATCTGACAGGTAGGAAGACTACATCTTGCTAAAAGGCACCAAAAGCAAAGAAGTAATATCAATACTGAACATACATGCATCAAATGGCATAGCATGCGAATTCTTAAAGGAGTAGTTAAATAAATTCTAGGAAGAAAGAGATGGTAATCCTGTTCTATTGGGGAACCTCAGGTTTCCCCCTCTCAGAGCCAGATAAATTTAATGATAAAAATAAATAAGAAAGAAGTTAAGGAGATGAATAGAATCTTAGAAAAATTAGATATGATGGCTGCCTAAAGAAATCTGAATGGGAATAAAAAAAGAGTATATCTTTTTCTCAACTGTACATGGCACCTTCATGAAAACTATGTACTAAAGCATAAAAACTTCACAACCAAATGCAGAAAAACAGAAGTATTAAATGTACCTTTCCTGAACTATAATGCAATAATTATTACATTCAATAAAGGATTGTGGAAGAATAGATAAAAATTAATTGGAAACTAAATAATCTAATCCAAAATAATGAGTGAGTCAAAGAACAAATTATAGAAACAATCAATAATCTTGTTAAAGCAAATGACAACAATGAGACAACATAACAAAATATATGGGATGAAGTCAAGAGTACTTAGAGCAGCGGTTCTCAACCTGTGGGTCGCAACCCCTTTGGGGGTTGAATAACCCTTTCACGGAGGTCACAGGGGTCACCTAAGACCATCAGAAAACACATATTTCCAATGGTCTTAGGAACCAAGACACTGCTTCTCTATCCATCTCCAGATGGGTCCGCCCACATGCAGATACACCCACATACGAGTATTAAAGGGTCGCAGCATTAGGAAGGTTGAGAAGCACTGACTTAGAGGAATATGTATGTATATTATACATATACATATGCATATATATACATATATGTGAGAGAAGGAGCAGATCAATGAATTGGACATGCCACAGCAACAACAAAAGCTAGAAAAAGAACAAATTTAAAATCTCCAAATTAAACCCCATCATGAAAATCTTGAAAATGGAAGGAGAGATAAATAAAATTGGAAGTAAAAAAAAAAGCCACATTGAAATAATATATGAGACTAGGAGCTGATTTTAGCAATCAAAAAAAACAACCAATAAAATAGATAAATCATTGGTTAATTTGATTTGAAAGAAAAAAGCCAGATAACCATTCTCAAAAGTGAAATGAGTAAATGCACCACCAATGAAGATGAAATTAAGACATTAGAAGTTATTTTGTCCAATTATATGCCAGTAAAACTGACAATCTAAGTAAAATGGATGAATATTTACAAAAATATAAATCTTCCAGATTAATGGAAGAGGAAATAGAATACTTATCCTTATTGTAGAAAAAGAAATTGAACAAGCCATAAATGACCCTAAGAAAAAATCCCCAGAACTAGATGGATTTACAAGTTAATTCTACCATACATTTAAGGAATAATTAATCCCAATAAGATATAAACTATTTGAAAAAATAGCTAACAGAGGAGTTCTAAGACCAATATCTTACACTATATACCAAAATAAAGTCTAAATGGGTGCATGATCTAGATATAAAGGCAGAGAATGTAAGCAATCTGGGAGAGCAAGGAATAGGTTACCTGTCAGATTTACGGAAAAGGGAGGAATTTATGACCAAACAAGACATAGAGAGCATTACAAAATGCAAAATGAATAATTTTGGTTACATTAAATTGCAAAGGTTTTGTACAAATAAAGTCAATGTAATCAAGATTAGGAGGGAAGTGAAAAATTGGGAAAGGATTTTTACAACCAGTTTCTCTGATAAAGGCCTCATTTTTTAAATATACAAAGAATTGAGTCAAATTTATAAGAACACAAGTCATTCCCCAATTGATAAATGTTCAAAGGATATGAACAGGCAGTTTTCAGAGGAAGAAATTAAAGATATCTGTAAACACAGGAAAAGATGTTTTAAATCACTATTGATTAGAGAAATGCAAATTAAAACAACTCTGTGATACTACACTTCACTGGTCAGATTGGCTAAGATGACAAAACAGGAAAATGATAAATGCTGGAGAAGATGTGGAAAAATTGGAACACTAATGCATTGTTGGTGAAGCTGTGAACTGATACAACCATTCTGGAGAGCAAAGTGGAACTATGCCCAAAGGGCTATAAAAAAGTGTACACTCTTTGACCCAGAAATATTACTTACTACTCCCAAAGAGATCATACAAATGGGAGAAAGATCTGTTTGCACAAAAATATTTACAGTAGCTCTTTTTGTGGTGGCAAAGAATTAGAAATCAAGGGGATGCCCATCAACTGGGGAATGGCTAAACAAGTTGTGGTATATGAATGTAATGGAATACTATTGTGCTATATGAAATGAGGAGCAGAGAGACTTCATAATATCCTGGAGATACTGGAGATACTTATATGATTTGATGCTGAGTGAGGAGAGTAGAACCAGGAGAACTTTGTACACAATTACAAACACATTGCATGCATGACAACTCATTTTGATAGACCGGGTTCCTCTCAGCAATGCAAGGCAATAAGACAACTCCAACAGACTCATGATGGAAAGAATATCCACATCCAGAGAAAAGAACTACGGAGTCTGAATGCAGATTGAAGCGAACAACTTGCTCTCTTTCTTTTTCATTTTGTTTTGTTTTGTTTCTTCTTTCTCATTGTTCACTCCATTGGTTGTAATCCTTCTTTACAACTTGACTAATGTTTAATGTGAAGGTATTTGTAGAGACTATATTGGATTGCATGCCACCATGCAGGCGGAGAGGGGGGAAGAGAGGGAGGGGGAGAAAATTTGGAACTCAAGGGATTGTGGAACTGAATGTTGTAAACCAAAAGTAGATAAACAAATTTAATAAAGTTAAATTTTCTGAAAAGTTTAAAAAAAGAGTCCTACCAAATTCCCTTTATGCTGATTCCTAAACTAGGAAGAGCCAAAAGAGAAAAAGAAAAGCTATAGACTACTTCTTTAACGAATATTTATGAGATCTGACCAGGAAGGAGGATAGGGTCTAAAGGACTAAGTTAAAGACTAACAAAAAAGATCCAGAAAGTGTGGAACTGAGTTTATCCTCTAGCTTGTGGTAGTCACTCACAGGTGCTCTCATGGAGCTCAGAACATGGTGTTATCATAATATTAGGTCTTTATTATATTAGCATTTTATCATCACCTCTTTATAAAGCAAGTGCTACCTTCAGGTCCTGGGGTCTTCACCAATCTTCAATATCTTTTCTCCCTTCCATGAGGCCATGGAAGCTCATGGAATGTGGGGTAGTATGGAATAGTGGAGCCTTAGAATTATATGTCCAAAGGCCATATGAGTTGTTGGGGCACATAATTTCACTTCTAGTTTCTTCATCTTTAAAAACAAGCTAGTTCAACTATAAAACTTGGGCAAGAAACTTATAAACCTCAAGAGCAAAGGTAATGTTTCCATCACCGCTGGGCTATCAGAGAGAAAAGTTTCAGAAAATAAAGAATAATGGGGGGCGGAGCCAAGATGGTGGAGTAAAAGTAGGAAGCTCCCACTCCAACCACCTCCAATACCCGAAAAAAAATGGCTCTATACAAATTTTAGAGCTACATAACCCACAAAGTGAAAGAGAAAAACAAATCTCCTGCTGAAGGTAGCCTGGCAGGCCAACAGGCAGGGCCTATCACAGAGAGCTGGGAGTGGAGCATGTAAGCCATGTCATCCCAGACCAGCAGTGGCCCAGACCCGTGGCACAGACTCAATGGAGCAGACTTCAGGAGAGTGAATCACTGGTACCAATGGCTGTTTGCAGACTTCTCAACCCATAAATACCAAAGAGAAAGTAAAAGGTCAGTGGGGAACTCTATCGGATCTGGGTGAGAGAAGAGCACAATCCGGCCCATGCCCCCCGGGGTGGCAGAGATGATGGCAGCTGTACCTACTGCTGCGTGGCTGCCTTGTGAGCTCCAGACCAACAGATTGTAGGGGGACCAAGTGACCTTTAGGAGGGTAATTGTTCTTGCTTTTACTTGCTTGGATCTGAGTTGCAGTTTTGGGTGGTAGTCCTGGCATGAGGAGTACTAGTGTGGCAGAGCTCATGGTGGCTGTAGAGAGGGTACCCTCTTCATAGCTCTGATAATAGCTCTGATAACAGCTGCACAACCCCGCCAAAATTTGGGACACAGCACTCTCCACTTGGAAGCAGAATTCTACCATGGCAAAGAGCTCAAAAGTCAAGGAATTGGCTGACAAGATGAGCAAACAGAGGAAGCACAATCAGACCATAGAATCTTTTTGGGGGGACAAAGAGGTTCAAAACATAGAACCAGAAGAAGACAACAAAGTCAAAATTCCTGCATTAAAAGCCTCCAAGAAAAATATAAACTGGTCGCTGGCCATGGAGGAGATCAAGAAGGATTTTGAAAATCAAGTAAGAGAAAAAGAGGAAAACTTAGGAAGAGAAATGAGAATGATGCAAGAAAATAATGAAAAACAAGTCAACAGCCTGACTGAAGAAAATAACACCTTAAAAATAGACTAACTCAAATGGCAAAAGAAGTCCAAAAAGTCAATGAGAAGAATGCCTTAAAAAGCTAAATTGCCCAGATGGAAAAAGAATTTCAAAAGCTCACTGAAGAAAAGAATTCTTTCAAAATTAGATTAGAGCAAATGGAAGCTAAAGACTTTATGAGAAATCAAGATACAAATAAATCTAAACAAATGAAAAAAAATAGAAGGCAACGTGAAATATTTCGTTGGAAAAACCACTGACCTGGAAAATAGATCGAGGAGAGATAATTTAAAAATTATTGGATTACCTGAAAGCCATGATCAAAAAAAGAGCCTAGACATCATCTTTCAAGAAAATTATCAATTATCTAACAGAATTAGAGCCTTATTAGTAATAATGTATGATCATGGGGAGGTGTACCCAGAAGAGAACAAACCAGTCTGAAGGGAGTGTCTGCACCAGACTAATGTATAAAACTTGCTTGGCTTTTGTATCTGGGACTCCTCCTTCCACAAGAAGGACAGGGTCCACTTCTGACCAGAAGCGTTCAATTACTCTGGATTTCTCCTTAATAAATGTCTTTTGATATCAGATTTTTGGTATCGATTTTGTTTTTGCTTTTCCAAGTTAGCATTTCCAACAAATGGTACCTGAACAGGGACCTGATATGCAGATTTTGGAGGAGGCTAGGTAAGACCACAGGAAGGGAGCCCCTGGTGCTTTTCAAGGGTCCTGAAGATTGAATCTGCCCCAAACCGAACTTGCAGTATCCAACCAACCATGGGCAGAAGTCCAGAAGAATTGGGGGAATTGAGGAAAATCTGCCAGCAGATCACACAAATTGGTATACCGTGCAAAGGTGAGGTGACTGTTCTTTGTCTTTGGTTGGTCAGGAAGTCCCTTCTTACTGGCAGTCTGTGTAAGGCAACCAACCTTAGCCAGATTTTGCAGAAACTGTCTGCAGGGATCTGTGCTGGGAGGCTGTGTGGTTGACTTTAGTTTACAGCCAGCCTTGACGAGATTCTTGGATGGGGGGGATGGGATGGACCAGGCAAGGGTAGAGTAATACCCCTTGTCCTTTGTTGATTGAAAAGTCCCTCCTGCAAGAACCTGGTTGGGAAGGCTGATACTATAAGCAATCTGGGAGAGCAAGGAATAGTTTATTTGCCAGCTTAAAGGAGAAGGGAAGATTTTATGACCAAACAAGAGTTAGAGAGCATTATGAAATGCAAAATAGATAATATTGATTTACATTAAATTGAAAAGTTTCTGTACAAATAAAGCTTATGTAACCAAGATTAAGAGGAAAGTGGAAAATTGGGAAAGAATTTTTACAACCAGTATCTCTGATAAAGGCCTCATTTCTAAAATATGCAGAGAACTGAGTCAAATCTGTAAGAATACAAGTCATTCCCCAATTGACAAATGGTCAAAGGATATGAACAGGCAGTTTCCAGAGGAAGAAATTAAAGATATCTATAAGCATATGAGAAAATGCTCTAAATCACTATTGATAAGAGAAATGCAAATCAAAACAACTCTGAGGTACCACATCTCACTGGTCAGATTGGCTAAGATGACAAAACTGGAAAATCATAAATGCAGGCGAGGATGTGGAAAAATTGGAACACTAATGCATTGTTGGTGGAGTTGTGAACTGATTCAACCATTCTGGAGAGCAATGTGGAACTATGCCCAAAGGGCTATGAAAAGTGCATACCCTTTGACTCAGAAATACCACTTCTAGGGCTGTCTCCCAAAGAGATCACAGAAGTGGGAAAAGGACCTGTTTGTACAAAAATACTTATAGCAGCCAGATGTGAGACAGGGAAGAGGATAGAAGTGGAAATGTCCTTTCTGCTGGAGTCTGGTTGGGAGGCTGCTAGTCTTAATCAGATTTGCAGGTGTTATCTGCTGGAATCTATGCTGGAAGGCTGTGTCTGTGTGGTGTCTTTAATTTACAACTAGCTTTAACCCTTTAATTTATTACCAGCCTCAGTCAGATTCACAGATGGATGGGGCAGGATCTAGGCCTAGGAGGGGGGGAAAGGAGGGAAGGGGGAGAGAAGAATTCCCTAGGAAGACATAGGAAGGAAATTGGGGGGATGCCCCCAATACTAAAAATGACAATAAAAATATAATGATTAGGGGCCGCTAGGTGGTGCAGTTAATAGAGCACCGGCCCTAGAGTCAGGAGGACTTGAGTTCAAATCCAGCCTCAGACACTTAAACACAAAAACTTGCTGTGTGACCTTGGGCAAGTCACTTAACCCCAATTACCCTACCTCCCCCCCTCCAAAAAGCAAAAATAAATAAATTAATAATATAATAATTAAATATTGTTGGGAGTGGACAAGGGGTCCTGTCTTGGCACCCTCAGTATTTTGGCCTAAATTCAGATCAGATAAAGATTGGATTTGTTAATTATTGAGTTTACATATAAATAATAAAAAAGAGGGTTTTAGAGAAGGGGAAGGATTTTGTCAGTTGCTGGAGTCTAGAAGCCTCAGTTCCAACAGCAGCAAGTATTTCTCTGAGCCAGACAAAAGGAGAAGAAAAGGATCAAAAATAGAGACAGAAAGTTAAAATCACAGTACACATGGTAAAGGAAGTTGTTAAGACACAGGAGGAGAAAAATGAAAGAAAGGGAATATGAACTGGGCTGCGATACGGGATAAGAAGGAATGGTCAGGGAAGTCAGAAGAGAATCGGTGCCTTACATGTGGAAAAACTGGATATTTTAAAAGACGTTGTCCTGAATGGAAGAAAGATGAGCAGGTTGCACCCCTAGGGTCAGGAGCTTCAGAGAAAACTTGCTGTTGTGTTTGGTCTGTGTCTGTGTGTTTCTATGTGAAATGAGTGTCTGTGTATAATCTGACAACCTGTGAGTTCAAGAACAGCAAGAGCCATGGTTGAACTTTCTTGGAAGGCAGCTTTCTTTTCATCTCCCCCTCCTTCCTTCATCGGATGAACAGGGGAGAGAAAGAGAGAGAGAGAAATATTTTACTGTTTAGATTAACAGTGTAAAAGTTTTGGGACCTTTTGGAAACTTGTTGTTGGAAAGAAAAATCTTCTTTCTCTTTACATTCTAAGCTCTGGTCAGGTTTGGAATGTGAAGGGAAAGATAAGGAAGAAAAAGGGAGGAAGAATCTTTTCCCCTCAGAACAAAGAAAGGTAGGCTGACCAGCATTTAATCATTTCCTGCCTCACCTAGTGTAATAGGACACAATCAGAAGGTAACTAAATTAATTCTGGTAGTATTTTAACTGAAATGTGATACTCTTAATTGATGTTTGTTAAGATAGGTCAGAACTCTTGTTAAAGTAAGTGAGAAACCTCAAATTTAAAGATGTAATTTTCAAGCTATATATTAATGTGTGTTAATTTGGAGGTTTATGGACTATCACATCCATGTGGGGTTCTGAAAAGTAATAATTTTATATCTAAGGATAAAAGAAGAAAGACGTTGGACAAATGGTTATGAAGGCTAATTTAAAACTGGGGAACTTTAATATCTGGAGATACTATAATAAATGGGAATTAAATTTTTCTAATACTTTGAAATTTTATTTGTGTTATGTAAGGACAATTAGACTAGTTTAGTTTTAATGAATTCAGATTTTGGAAATTTTAAGATCGATCATTTAGGAGTTTTCCCCTGCCCCTTGGTGAAGACAGGGTCATAGCACTGGATTTTAAATGGACCAGAAGTCTTTGTTAACTCCTCTCATCCCAGATCAGATTAGGCAGCACATAGCCACTATCATGGGAAAAAGTGAAGGAGTCTGAGTCTGAGGGTCTTTTGAAGTATCTGAGTAGATTTCACTGAAAAGCCATTGATAAGGAGAGAGGTAAGGGAAAAATCTCTAAAGTATCTGGAGCATACTGAGTGGAGATTTCTACTTGGGGGAAAGATGGAAGCAAAAGTGAAAATCTGGAAGAGAAAGAGGTGTTTGGAAGGGAGTAAAAGGCCCATTTGCTCCTTAATCACTCCCTTTCCCATTCTACTTCTGGGTATTGGGAATGTAAAAAGAGCATTAAGATCAGGCAGGTACATAAATCTTGTAGATTGGAACTTTTTTAAGCCTTTCAGAAAAGGGGCAAAGGGGAGGAAGAAATGTGACTCTTTTGGTATGTAAATTGTTAGACATTTAACTCCCTCTAGTTTTTAAGGTGCAGGAAAGCAGCACAAAATTGGGGTATGATTATTTGGAACGTAAAGGAACATAGGTATTCTGAGCAATGGGTTTGAAAGACTGGGAAAGAGAAATAAAGGTTTGAATGAAAATATGAAAGGAAAAAGTTTCTGTTTGGGAATGAATGGGGGTAAGCTAGGCAACAGTGTTAAGTGCCCTCCCCTCCATCCTGGGTTGCTTTTGTGCTAGTATCATGTGGTTTAAGCATGTTGACATGGATAGAGGAAGTTTTTGTTTTTAATGGAAAGGGTGAAACTAAAAATTTGCGGCCTGATTTGTTATGCAACGAACAAAGTGATGGAAAGAAAGAAGAAATTATGTCTATCTGCTTTTCAGGATGGATCAGAGGGTGGTTATTGAATTAAAAATGGGCATTGATTATGGTAAAGATATAGATTACTGTGATTTATAATTCAATTAGTTATTAAGCTCCCAAGGTCTCTATCAGCTTTGATTTAAATTCCTTAGGCTTTCTTTTGGCCTGAACCAAAAGAAGCAATTAGAATATTGGCCCAGAGTATTTTAAACAGACCTGATTATAATAGGCAAATTCAAATTGCTTTTTAACTTTCCCAGGAAAATGTGAACATGAATGGAGAACTGAAATATTAAGAAAACATACAAATTTCCTTTTAGAGGGCCAAAGGCATTGGAACTTAGAAATGTATAGTTACATGATCAAAAAGTACATATTATTATTTGATATTAAGAAATTTATTCACTGTATGGCCTCAAGAGAGTTTTGTTTACCTTAGTTTACTGTTCAGTAAGGGGATGTTGGTGGAGTCCACATCCTAGGGATTTTGTTGGAATAACGTAATTGTAAAGGTGGTTGGCACAATGCTTGGTATAAAACAAATGCTATTTGAATGTAAACTGAGTAAGCTAAAGTTAATTGCTCCATGTTTGTTAACTTCACCTGGAATTTTCCTTAGGTGTGAAGTTTATGCCAAGGGTTATATGAAAGGATGAATGATTTTCTGTGTAAAGTGATTTGGAAACACATTGGACTAACTTAAGGTCATCAGATCGGTAATTGATTGGTTTTGGTTTCAAAATGTAGATTTAAGTACATGATACTTGTTTATAGTATTGTTATATTTCTAGGTTTTCATTTACTGTGTAATTTGGTAAACAGTTGTATTATCTGTGTTATAAAGAAGCAGTTTCTCTTATAGTCTAAATGCTGTTAAATTAAAAATTATAATGTCAGAGGACCAGAAAAATTATGAATGGGGCATTCTGACCATGTGTTATAATATTTTGAAGTTAAGAAATCATAAGCTTTCAAGATTTTGTTTAAAAGGAGGTTGTCATGCTATCATTTATGAAATTTGTGAGATTTTTTTTTTTTTTTGCTTTTTGGAGGGGGGAGGGCAGGGCAATTGGGGTTAAGTGACTTGCTGAAGATCACATGGCTAGTAAGTGTTAAGTGTCTGAGGCTAGATTTGAACTCAGGTACTCCTGACTTCAGGGCTCTATTCACTGTGCCATCTAGATGCCCCAATTTGTGAGATTGTTAACTAGCTATTTGGAGTTATTGCATAAATCAAGTATTTACAAAAATATGTTTGTGAAAGGTAATTATTGGTAATTATGTGAAGAAAAGACCTGTGAAACCTCCTTTGTAAGTTTTGTCAATTATGTGGAAAAGATTTTATGACCAGAGAATTTAGGAATTGTGTAGTAGTTAATAATATCAAGATAAATTGTTTTTTGAAAAAGGGAAATGTTCTTATTAAGAAATGTTTTATAAGATCTCTGGTATGAGAAGATGGGGAACAGATTAGCAGACAAGAAAGCTAAGGAGGCTGCTCTGTCCATAGAATCTATGAAGGTGTATGTGTTGAATCGCCAAGTCCCTAAGACAAAAGCAATACTTGTGTTCACAGAAGCTGAAAAGAAAAATTTGATTAAGTTTGAGAAGATGGAAACTGAGCAAGGCCATTGGTTATTGCTTGATGGGAGAGAAATGGTTAATCAACAAATCATGAGGGAAATTCTGTCAATTTTTACATCAAGGAGTCTACTGGGGAGTGTAAGCAATGCGTATCCTAGCTTTAAAGAAATATGGATGTGTAAGTATATATATAGTTGCTAAACGAATCTGTGAAGAGTGTCTTAAATACAAGGAAGTAAACAGAAGGGTATTAAGAAATCAGTGCGAGTCTCCTGGCAGGAAATCTAGGAGAGACAGACCCTGATATTTGGAGAACGATATGTATACAGGGGTTTCAGAACAGTGGAGTAGTTTCAGAAGTTTTATGGAGAAGACCAAGAACAAGATGGGAGGTGCAAGATAAGAGAGACAAGGAAAATTTTATAATCCAGGATGGGGAAGCAATCTCATCAGTCCTGGGAAAGGAAGCAGGGAGAGAGGGACAGCAGGTAGAGAAGTCTACCTGTTAGTACATTAGATATTATCTGTAGTTAATTGTTTATGTTATAATCAGAATGATTTGATGAAACTGTGGATTACTGTTTTGCTGTTAAAGCCTAAGACTGTTAATTGTTAATGAATATGAAAAGGAGGGGTTAGGTGAAAAATGTTATTCTGACTAGTTTTGCTCATTCAGAACAGTTCTCCTGTATGCATGGGGGTTGGCAGGAAGGGGTGTTAGTATTGGCCCCTCCCTCAGGTCCATGTCAATTCCCCTTATTTGATAAACTATCCAAGGCCCCTAGAAACCGTCTGTATGGGCAAGGTCATCAACCCTGGGAAAGGAGCTTGTTTTTGTTATGAAGTTCCTAAACAATAAACTTGACTTGCTGAGAAGTTGCAAGTTTATGTAGAATAGATTAAAAATTATTTCTAACAATTGGATTTTATACCTGGACAAGTTTAAAATTTGAGAAGAGAAAGATGTTAAATGGAGTCCCTCAGGTATATAAGTCCTGGCAAATCTTTATTACTTATTGCAGTTCAATGGGAATAAAATAATTGTTATCTAACTCTAAGTTGTAATTAGTGAAACTTGATGTTAAGGTGAAAGGGTTCTTGGGACCATAACTAATTTTGTTTTGAAGTTGAATTTGAGTACTACGTGTAGATGCTTTGTCCAATTAGGTCCCGCTTTTCATCATTATGACAAATCAATGGAAATTTTGCTAAATGATTCGATACATAATTCATCAGTTTGTGAGGTTAGCCATTAATTAATCTCTTTGTTTTGTTTATGCTGGGATTCCAATATTGAACAGTTATGTTAGTAGAGGTTTGAGAAGATAAATAAAGGTTTGATTAGAAATAGGGAAGACAGACAAGAAGGCTTGGGGACAAATGAGGGTTATCTACCCCCCCACCCCCACCCCCAGATAGTTACTCTGGACACCTTAAGTGTGAGAAAGTATTTTAAGAAGATAGATGTTAATTAATAGCTAAATAAGGATACGAATACAATGTTGGATCATTATTCCATGAACTAAGGCTAGAATTTTAAAGTTACTGTAGTAAAGGTATATCTGTGTATCTTTGTGGAATGGGGTCATTGTATATTTCAAAGTGATGAAAGAGTAATTGGGTATTAATACAATTGATTGAATTAATTGTTGGGACTAAATCAGAGACGTTTTTAGTTAGGGGAAAAGAATTTTAGTGTGAGTTCAGATTAAGCATAGTCACAAGAAGATAGAGAAGCTTGGGAAGTAGATGCAAATCTGTTAGACCAATAATTTACAATCTCAGTGGGTGATCTGATTTTTATGAACACGTAAAAATGAATGCAGGTTATTTAAGGCTTACTTTAAAGAAGTTCCTTAACCAATGTGAGATTATAATTATATCTTAAACTGATTATTGGAGGTTGCTATTTAAGATTTGACGAGACTATTAACTGACTATTTTTCTGAGTCTTACTCCAGGTATGGATATTAAGAAAGGCTATCTGAGCTACTCAAGTCACTGATCCATGATGCCAGACCCTATGAGGTACAGGTATGAAATGCAGAAGGTGATCTTATGGGAAGAGCAGGAGAACGACTGTTCCACATGAACTGATACCTCAGAATTGTTCTCCTGACTTGATTTCACCACTGACACCTGGCAGACTTTAAGCTTGGCTTAAGGCAGATTGCAGTTTGATATACATTTTGCCTGAAATTGACATTCTGAAGTTGGGAAACAGGGTTCCCTTATAGTTTTGTCTCTACTCTTAGTGGCAAGTTTCAATAATCAAAAGTTTGAAAACACAAAAAATCTATTAAATACTTGATTATGGAACATCTTAAGTTACTGTAACATCATACTATTAAAGGTTAGGATTTTGGCCCAAGTTAGTATAGGTATTCCTGTATAAGTCAGGGTCATTTAGTTCTTTGTAATAGTATGGGAACAATTAGGTCAAGGGTTTGTGGGAATATTGTTCTGTTACTTAGTTGATATTATACTTGTCTCAGTTTTGTTATAATGAGTTAATATTAAAAGAAGAATAGTTTGTGGACTATTTAGTAAATATTTTAAAGGCATAACATGACTAGAAGTTGGAAATGTTTTGTTTGAAAAAGTGATTACTTAATGTAAATTCCTTAGTGAAATCTCATCCTCCTGGTGGAGGAATTAATAATGGACTTAACGCAAAGCATAAGAAATTAATTCTAATATGAGTTTCTTGAACGTCATGACAATTGACCAAGATTCCAATTTTAATTTTGTAAGGAGGTTAAGGGTATAAGGTTTAGGAGTGATAATTCAAAATTGTTCCAAGGTCATTTCTGTAGGAAAGGTGATGAAAGGAGGCATAAGACAAAGAGACAGAGATGTGGTGCTGAAGATGGCTGGAATACGTACTCTGAGGACCGGAAGATTTCCATCAGATGGTGTAGGGAACTTTTAGACTTTGAAGGGACAATTGTTTGTTATTGTTTTCTTTTGAATCTCTGTATCTATACTCATAAAGGGGACTGCTCCCCTTGTATTTTGTCAATGTGATGATCTTATTTAAAGGGGAAATGAGAATTAGAATTAGGAAAAATGTGGAAACCTAATCTTTATTAAAAACAAGAGGAGGGAATTGTGAGAAATAGCAAAGGGTTAAGTTTCCACAGGACTGCAAAATTGCTGAAATGAGGCTACTGATAAAAGTAAGGTTAACAGACCAGACAGTAGCCTTGGGAAGAATTGAGACAGTAGCCTTGGGGAGAAGCTGGATTCCCAGTTCCCGTTGAACTCCTAGATAATACTAAAAGTGAAATAAAGTAAAATAAAAAGAAGCTGGCAATAGCAAGTGCATTTGACCAATTAGAAAGCAGACAGCAGCTTTGGGACACTCAGGCCCAGAAAAGGACACATCTAGGTTAGACCAGTGAGGGGTCAGTATTCTGGGGTTGTTACTGTACTTGCTTAATGAATCTCATGTATTATGTATATTATCTAACAGAATTAGAACCTCATTAGTAATAACGTATGATCATGGGGAAGTGTACCCAAAAGAGAACAAACCAATCAATCCTCTGAATGGAGTGTCTGCACCAGAAAAATGTATAAAACTTGCTTGGGTTTTGTATCTGGGATCCTCCTTCCACGAGAAGGACGGGATCCACTTCTGACCAGAAGTATACAATTACTCTGGATTTCTCCTTAATAAATGTATTTTGATATCAGATTTTTTTGTATCAATTTTGTTTTTGCTTTTCCAAGTTGGCATTTCCAATATTATGTAACAGGGGACTGATATGGTCCCCTGAGGCTGGGGAAGCTGCTTCCAGGAGACCATAGTGATGCATAATAGAAGTATCTTGCTCCCCAATTTGAAGCATTCTCACTCTATAACTGGTTGTAGTCTTCTAAACTAGACCATAATGAAGAGATTTTCTCCTCCCTTTATTAACTGCTTAGCTCTAACTGGGGTACATTCAAAAGGGCCCAGTCAGCCAAGGTCTGTCTCTTGTTTGGTTTGGCTTTTTCCTGCCTAGAATGCTCAAGTGAAAAGGCAAAGACTACAGTTTTGGTGGGGAGAGAGGATATGGGACTTCATATCCCCATCAAGCCACAATATGACCTGGGAGCCCATGGCTCTGCTTTAAGTGAAGAATATTGGAGATGGTTACAACCTTGTAAGGTTCCAGAGGTTAAGAGAATGAACCACTTGGAGATCTGGGAGTAGAGTCCAAGATGAATTTTTTTTTTTGACCAGCCAGTCCAGCATTTAGAAATGACTCTAGGGACCCATCTTGGAGGTAGCTGAGATTTTAACACATCTAATAGCTATGCTACATTTGTCCATAAACTTGATAGCATATTTTGCTAAGTAGAAGCTGCATTAAGTTTATACCCACCTTCTCTAGGAATGAGATGGTATAAGGGAGAATGTGCCCCTCAAATGATATGAGAAGAAATGTTTGTACTTCTTTCTATAGGTCAGCAGTTCTCAACCTGTGGGTTATGTTCAATTTGTAACAATAAAAATACATCCTGCATATCAGATAGATTCATAACAGTAGCAAAATTACAGTTATGAAGTAGCAATGAAAATAATTTTATGGTTGGGGGTCACTACAACATGAGGAACTGTATTAAAGGATCGTGGCATTAGGAAGGTTGAGAACCACTGCTATAGGTGAATGGGGGGGGGCAGCAAAGGAACAACAGAATGGGGGGTTCAAGTTGGAACCCTAAAGGAGAGATACAGCCAGGCTTGTTCTGGGAGAGTCCATGTGGAGCTATACATAAATGCATTAAATATGAATTACTAGTCAGACAAACAAGATATCCTTCCATAGGAGGCAATTTTGACCTCATAGGTAGACTTGAATGACACCCAAGACAAAAATATTGCTCTGTATACTTTGCAAAATTGTAGAGATCAGTTGAAAGAACTGGTTAGCCCTCTGGTTAGTCTTAAGAAGAGAAGTTTTAAGTAGCTCGGGAGTATATGAAGAGCTGCCATATCAGAAGAAGGATTAGATTTTCTTTGTTTAGTCCCAGAACACAGAATTAGGAACAATGACAGAAAGTTGCAAAGAGATAAATTTAGGCTTGATCTAAGGAAAACCTTTCTAATGATAATGGACCCAAAGTAAAATGAAATACTATGGAGGTAGTGTGAGGCTTTCAAACAGCGGCTGGATGACCCATGGTCAGGCATGATATGGGGAAAATTCTTGCTCAGTCATGAATTGGTCTAGGTGGCCTCTGGGATCCTGCGCAATTCTGAGATTTTGTAATTCTATGTTCAGATGATTTACAATGTGGTGTGTTAGAAAAAGCTCTGCGTTTGGGGCCAGGATACCCGGTTTCTAGTCCTGCCTCTGATCCTCTTAGAACCTTGGGCAAGTCACTTCCTTTCTGGGCTGGTAAATTTCCTTCTAGGACCTCAGTGTTTTTGAAGGTCCCTTTCAGGTCTGAATCTATGATCATGTCTGGCACCTCTGTTTCATCTGTGGTGCCAACATGGACTGAGAAAATGCGTGCAGAATTGGCTATGGGTTAGATACCTCTATCCCCACTAGGCACAGTTCTCTGAGGTACAATTCCTTCCCCTACCCCATCCCAGCCTTCAGGATGCTGGCTTTCCTCCCAGGACAATACCTAGTCCTGGTCCAGTGTAGTTGCAGTCAGTGTCCCAGTGGATCTGTGTCAGGTAAAACATCCTCTCTTTATTCCATTATTGGTCCTGTCTGCCTATGCCTATAATAGGTCTTGGGTCCAGAGTCTTTTGTGACCTGGCCAGCTGTGGCTTGAGGTTCTGTCTATGGCTAGGCCAGTATAGGTTTGTTGGTAGCTACATCTATCCATAATCAGGGTCCCTCTGAGTGGCCACATTGAGCTGGGTCTGGCCAGGTACCGATCTGTGGTTGGGTTGGGGGTAGGGGTGGGGCAGTCAGAGGCCCAGATGGGCTCAGTGATAGTTCTCCGGTCGGGCAAGTTTGGGTAGGAAATAGCGCTGCAAGGAGTCCTCCAGGATCAATGGAGGTAGTGGACGGGATGGAGGTGGCCAGGCTGGTGGGAAGGGAATTGGTTCCACTCGGGGTAGGGGAAGCTTCATTGAACGAGAAATGGTACCCATACGATATCGGGCCCTCTGGAAATTTGTCACCCCAGCAGCTAGGGGAAAAATCAAATAGTAAAGGGGAGGAAGACTGATGAAGAGAAAGAGGATCTGGGGGTCTGGGAAGGAGATCTAGGAACTAGAGGAACTAGGAGATTCAAATCATGGGGTAAAGGAAGGAGTATACCAAGGGTGCCAGGAGACAGGGTTGGAGAGGGTCAGGCTCAGGGTAGAAGGACTGGGGGGTGGGGTCAAGGTTGCATAGGTTATTGGGTCAGGATTACTTGTCAGGGCTGGGGGATAAGGTGGGAGAGAAAAAACAGGCAAGGGAGCTGATTCCCAGGCACCCATGCTCTTTACCTGCCCCACTCCACCCTCCACCCCCCAAATCCATCCCCCACTCACCATCCAAGGCTCTCAAGGAACTTCCACGCTCCTGAAGTCGCAGGATCTTTCGGCCACGAGTGGATCTGATAGAAATGGAAGCCCAGATGAGTCTGATCCAGTCCTCACACCTCCCATAGCACCATCTCTTTCATAGACTGCCCCATTCATTGCCAGTCTTACTGGTCACCTAGCCCTACCCCTTCTTTGAAGCTCTATCCTCTTCTGCAGGTCCAACTCCTTTACTAATGCCTTTTCTCCTCTAGACCCCTCCCTTTGCCCTAAAACCAGCTCCTCTAATCCTGTCCCTTCTAGTCTCACACATCCTCCTTTTTCTTTTATTCTGTTTTCTCAGCTCTGACCCTTCAGTTGCCCAGGGAGAGAGAAAACTGAAATTTAAAGGTGAGGATTATACACCTCTGACCCTGCAGGATATTAGGCACATTGGGTTTAGAATTTTGCACTGGAAAAGTTCTTAGAATTCATTTAGCATAATGTAAATGGAAAGAACAACCACCACAAAAACGACAAAAAAAAATGTGTGGCAAAATTGCAAAGAACTAAACAGCCTCAAAGAAGAGAGGGAGAAGCTATATCCCCCCTATTCCTTTACATAGAGATGAAGGTGCATGAATATGGAACCCATTGCACCTTCCCCCACCTTAGATTTTTGTTAGATTTTTTTCAGTGTTTTGATACATTCAATTAATTTTTCAATTAACTTCCTTTTCAATTTTCTTGTTTGTTTGTTTTTTTAATTCTGTCATAAAGAGTGGCTGGGAGTCAGGGAAGGAAATAGAAGGGAATCTAGGTGATGTAAAAGCAAAAGCTATCCATAAAAATTCACTTTTGAAAATCATTTAGTCCAATCTCCTCACTTTCCACATGAGGAGACTGAAGCTCAGAGAGAGGAAGTGTCTTACCCATGGTCACACAGTGGCAGATCCAGGATTCCAATCTAGACTCAATGACTCCAAATCCAGGACTCTTTCTACTCTGCCATACTTCCTCTCAGTGTCATGGAAAGAACAGGGAATTCTCTCATCAGAGTAACTAATCAGGATTTGTACATATGTGCATCAGTGCTCAGAGTGTAGGTGATAAAGGGACATGATATTGTACAATGGAAACATTGACCAGTGAAATCGAAGTCCTTAAAGGCATACTTGAATGTGTTCTATATACAGAGAATGGGCAATATTCACTGCCTGGTTTTGACCCAACATGCGGAAGCTTGGGGAACCTTCTTTCAGCCATAAGCAACTGAGGGGCTTATATTATGTGGTGACAAAGAATTTTTTGACTGGCTGAGGAGCCAGAACTTAATTTTCATACAAAAGATTTCCATCTTCCCTGGAAGCTCTCAAGTGAAGAAGTCTGCTGTGAACCACTTTGGTTGAAAGGGTGGAGCAGGCTGCTCTATTTCCCACCTTGCTGCCATGTGTCCCTAAATACATGGTGTCCGTTTATTTTTTGTGTATTCTTTATCTTAGGTGAATGTGTCTGTGAATATTGGCTTATTGTTAGGCTCTAGCTGACAGAAGTGATTTCATGTTTGAATACTGACTGACCTAGCTATCTACCTACCTACCTACTGGGAAAGTCCCTTGTACCCAATACTAGTCCAGTCAGCTACATTTAAGCAAGGAATGCAAGGCTGTACTGAGCATAATCAGTTTACAAAACTTCACCTAATCCAGGTATTCTAGGTTAGCAAATTTTTCTAAATCACAATACTTTTGTGATCAACAAAGTGGGGAAAAGGGGAGTCAAAGTCCAGGTTGTCCACTCATGGACTGCCCCTAAAGTTCCCCTGCCCTTTGGTCTCTGTGAATCTGCCTAGTAATAACAATAAAATATAAGGAGAGAGACACAGAGATCTGAAACCTAGACCAGATTACAAATCCCACCATGTGCCCAACACTGGGCCTGTGTTTGCCCATCAGACTGGAGGCCTGGGGGGCTGAAGGCTTGCCTGTCTGTGAGTAATCAACGACCTAACTTGAGATCCTTTGTTTGTATTCCTTCTTAGAACCACACCCACGATCTCCTCAATTGGTGTCAGAAGTTCTATCGAGATAGGGGTTGTGATCCTGTCTCTCCGGATCAGAAAGGCAATGGGGATACCCAAAGGTTGGGAAGAATCCCCATAGAAAGAGGTGGCAGGGCTCCTGGGGAAGTGCTGCCTATCAAGGGGGCTTAATAGTGGAACTCACCGTAGTCCCCTTGGTTACACAAGAGTTCCTAGCTTTGTGGGAGGGATCGGGGTAAGAGGAGGATTTTCAGTAGACGTCCTTTCAAATACCACGGCCACCCTTGGATTGATGGGGAATGGGTCAGACCTCGGCCAGCGTCTATGGGGGATTCTGAGGAGACCAACTATTTCCCACGGCCAGTCCTCTTTAAGCAGCCAACTCCCTCGGAGACAGTACATTGAGCCTATGTTACTCTGTCATGGCTATAGGTCAGACTGCTGGCCTCCTCTGACCCTCCCAAAGACGGCGCTTCACTGACATTGCACCTTATCCCCTAATGGTGCTAACCGGGAGGGACCTTATCAGAACATTAGGAATATTTTTTGCCAGAAGTCACGGAAAGCGAGCTGATATACTGGAGGACGGGAGGAGTCAGGAACAAAGAGGGGAGAGGGGAAATTCCCAACCCCAAAGGGAAGGGGAAAACCTCAAGCTCTTTGTACTCCGCTCCTGAAGCCCTTTCTAGGAAGTCTATTTTCTTGTGACAATTATTAGATCAAAGAATTCCTCGAGAAAATATAGATGGGATCCCAAACTCGATCTTATATAACAAAAATATCAGAACAGGGCAGAAGAGTGGAGTTCTGGGCAAGCGCGCTTGAAATACCCGGGGACTGCCGATTTCCGAGACTCAGGCGCTTGGGGGGAGAGGGGGGAGGAGCGGAGGAGGCGAGAAGGGAGAAATCGGATGGAAAGGTGAGTAAATCAGAGGCATCCCAATCTTGTTCCAGCCACTCCCTCCTCCTCACTGCCCTCTTGAATCTTCCAAGACAAGACAGAACACGACTTGACTCATTTCAAAGACAACCTTAGATTAGGGGCGAGGTCCAGATCCAAGGACTCCTCTCTCTGAAAGATCTAGGGCTCCCTCTAAAAATTCAGTAATCTTGTCTGCAAAAACATTCTTTTCTGTGCTCTCAGAGAGGACTGGGGCCAATTTGCTTTCATTTGGGGGCGGTGGGGGCGGGGAGAAAGGCAGCATACCTTCTCCGTCCTATTCTTCAACGGCTGTGGGCAGAGTGGATGGTGTCTGAGGACTCCTACATTCTTGAGGACACAGCCTTGCGTTACATGGATGACAGTATGCTGATCGTCCAGTTGGAACAAGAGATGAAGTAAAGACTGACTTCTTAAAAACTTTGAAAGCGGGTGACTGGGCTGAGCTTTGCAGGACTATTGACCCTGATAAAATCTAACAATTCTGCCAAGCAGGGCTGGCCTGAGAGTGGCAAAAATACCTCGCAGCCTATAAATAACAGTTTATAACCTCTTCCAGGGGGAGAAAAAGATCCCCAAATTTATAGGAATATTTGGTCCCTGGCAGCAGCACCTTTCTCCCTTTAGCCTTTTGCTCCAGTGTGTGCCGCAGTCAAGCAAGTACTCTTTTTCTAAGGATCTGAATAGAAACATACCCAGACAAGCCCTATCCCTGGGATGTGTTCGTGCCCAGGACTACACTGAATTACAAGTGTCAGTCATCAATGACATGGTTAATTGGAGACCATGAGGCATATGAAGGTCCCAGGGATTCTGGACTTCCAGGCTAGCAGAGGCTAAGCCAAACTATACACCTTTTGAAAAGCAGCTCCTAGCTTGCTCTGGTAGAGATTGAGAGACAGTAAGCCTGTTTGAAGTCCTATGACCAGAAATACCCCTCCTCCAGTGTACTAAGTGACTACTTCTCATAAAGACAAAGTTATTGTTGAATCCCTCAAGACTGACCTCTGCTGGAGGTGTGGATATCCAGATTATATCTCTACTAACAATGGAACCTTATTTTGTGGGGCCTTTACCCAGGAATGGGAGCAAGAACAAAGGATCACAAAGGTATCTGGCCCTCACCTTCCCTTGGGGAAGGAAGAAGACAGCTTTCTCAAGTCACCACATTACCCTCCATTTTCCCTGTGCCAAACACAGAGGCCTTCTCCAGTAAGGTCACAGAAGGGTTCTATTTGATTGCCCCCTCCACCAATTTGGAGGAGAGTACGTCGTATAGAATATAGGTATAGGTATAGAATATAGGTTTATAATATATACCTGTATAGAATAAGGTGCTAAAGTTTGGTGTAGACACCCAGGGGGGTCATAAATGGGTGCCCACAAATCTTACAGTAGCAAGTACAGGAAACATTGTTTGGCTTGCAAAAGGGAAGACAGATTATTATTTAGTGTGCCCAGAAAATGTAGGAAGAAAGGGGAAGATATGGGAAAACCTGAGGTATCTATTATACTTCTAAGCTCCCCCAAACCTTCTTGCCCATCATTCATTGAACCATCATCATGTTATCATTAATACTGTGATGTGGGAGACACTGGCAAAGGACATCCCAGCATGGCATGCCCACATCAGAGATGGAGCTGGCAAAGGACATCCCAGCATGGCATGCCTACATCAAAGATGGAATTGTGCTCTATGAGTAAAGCAGAATTGCAGTAGTTTGAAAGAAGTGTGAGATAATGCAAATTTCAAGATATTGCCAATCAAAATGTTGATTCGGATTATCTGTGCCTGACCCGTGGTACAGCCTTCCAAGCTCATATTGGTCTGATCAGCCACAGATGGACAACTGTACCTCAACTCCAACATAATGATGTCATTTTGGTCTTCTTCAAGAATGAAAAACGACAACCAGACAAGCATTATCATTATACTGGGGGAGGGTAAGCACATCAGATGGAAACTTGCGAGTGATGGTATTAGAAGTCACAACCTCTCCAGATTATCTTTAGAGTTCTGAAATGAGAAGTAGGCCACCATTGGTAACCCAAACTTCCAGTCCAATGCAAATTAGAAGAAAGAGCTCCAGGAGAGGCTGATATATGGGAATCACCGAGTTATGCAGAGATGCAGCTAAAGACTAGAATATGATAATGTAAGGAAGGCCTAGTCCCAAAGGAACAGGATAGATAAAAGAGGAGGTCAGAGTGGCATTGTAGGTCCAGAAGAAGGAGAGATTAGACTTGCTTTGACAGAACTAGGAAGAATAGGCAGAAGACACAGAAAGGCAGATTTTAGTTCAACGTAAGAAAAAAAAAACACCTTAACAATTATAGCTGTCTAAAAATTAAAATAAAAAATTTTAAAAATTGGTTGTTTTGATAGGGAATGAGATCCCCATCACTGAAGATGCTCCACTGGAGGCTGGATAACTTTTGTTGGGACATGCTTTAGAGAGCACTTCTATTCAGATATATTTTGGACTAGATGTCCTATAGGCACCTCAAAGTTGACATATCCAAAACAGAACCCGTTCTCTCCCCCACCCCCAAAACCCAAATCCTTCTTCCCAATTATTCTAAACTATTACTTCCTTCCAACTCACCAAGATTCACCACCTCAGTGTCATCCTCAGCTTGTCACTCTAATTGACCCTTCATATACAATCAGCTGCCGAAGCTTGTCATTAACACAATATCTCTCACATAAGACTCCTGGCCTGCATCTGAGGAAGATCCCAGGTCAAATTGGAAGGGAGGGCAGAACTCAGAGACAACACCTTTCTCAATAGGACTTCAGTTTATGTGGGTTCCTTAGGCATCAAGACAATATACAGAACTTGGAATTTCTGATAGTTGGCCTGGGTCCCCAGTAAGTTCAGATTTGGGAATGTAGGCTTATACCTCTGAAGATGAGGATAGTGGGCATGATAGTGATACCATTAACCAGCTCAGGTCTAGATACAGAAAGGTCAAATCACAAAGGAGTTAGGACCATTTTAACCTGTGATTAGGCTAACTTATGATGTTGCAGAAGAAGTCGTCACTTTTAAAAGGCAGCTTCTAAGGTGTTCTTATAAAATATATGAAATTTCCCAAAGCAAAGCACACCCAAGCTACATATATATCTTTACAAAAAAAAACCTACAATCCCTTATTTACAAGTGCCAGTCATAGACCAAATGGAAGATCATGAAGTTTAGGATGCGTATTTGTAGAACCCTAGGGTACCTCTAAATAATTTTGAAAGGAGTAGAAAACTTTTGGCCAGTAAATGTCAATGTGCAGATCAATTGCCACCCCCTCCACCCTTGAAATGTTGCCATAGATACTCAGTGGGCTGGAATGAACATGCTGACATGTAGGCTTTACCTCAGAGATCTCACTCAATCCTCTGCCAAATCTTGTGCATGTGTGTGTATATATGGTATATACATGTACATGTGTGTATACACACATGTGTGTCTATGTGTATATGTATCTATCCCCTTTTCTCCATTCACACAGCTACAATAGTGCAGAATCTCATCACCAATTGTCTGGGCTACTGCAATAGCTTTCCAACTTTTCTCCCTGCCTTCTCTCCCCTCCCCCCCCACTCTAATCTACCCCCCAGTCAGCTGCCAAGGTGATTTTCCTAAAGCATCAGCCCACTTCTCAATGAGCTCCAGTGGCTCCCACCTACCTCCAGGATCAAATATAAAATTCTTCACTGCCTAGCCCTTTCCTACCTTTCCAGTCTTCTCATGTTTTTTACTCTCCTTCATATTCTCTACAATGCAGCTACACTGGACTGCTTCCTGTTCCTTAAACATGACACTTTTTCTCTCTCCAACCTCTATGACTTTATACTGGTCGTCTTCTATGCTTGGAAGGCTCTGCCCCATCACCTCACCTTCTTGGTTTCTCTGGCTTCTTTTAATACTCGGCTTAAATTCCATATTCCGCCAGCCCCTCTAACCGTTGGTACCTTTCCTCTGAGATTACTTTCTACTCTGAATATATCTTGCATATATCTAGTCATTTACATGTTAGTCCTCCAACTAGAATTAAAATTTCTTGAAGGCAAAGACTATTTTTACCTTTCTCTTTTTTTAAATTTTTTTTTTGCTTTTTTTTTTGGAAGGAGGAGGGCAGGGCAGTTGGGGCTGACTTGCCCTGAGGTCGGATTGGAACTCAGGTCCTCCTCACTCCAGGGCCAGTGCGCTATTCACTGCACCACCTAGCCACCCCTATATTTACCTTTCTTTAGGCAGTGAAGTCCAGGATCTAGCACTGGACCCAGAATCAGGAAGACCTGAGTTCAAATGTATTCTTAGATATTTACTGTGTGATTCCGGGGGAGACACTTAACCTCTGTCTGCCTAAGTTTTCTCAGTTGTAAAAGGGGAGTTAATAACATTACCTACCTTGCAGAGTTGTTGTGAGGTTTAAATGAGATATTTGTAAAGTGCTTGGCAAACCTTAAAGGCTCTATAAATGCTAACTATTATCATTAGCTGTTATTTGTATCTGCAGCGTTTAGCACAGTAGTTGGAACATGATAAATGATAAATTCTGGCTGATTTGACTTGACTTAGCAGCCTATGCCCCACGGAGCCACTTGGTCCCTCAAGGTGGTATAAACACTAGCCCTGTGGGACTCCAACTGTTCCTGGACAGAGATAACAGTGTTTCCTTTACCTTGGAGAAGAGAACACCTAGGGGGCATGTAATCAATCACTCTAAGTCTTTGAAAGGCTGTTGGATGGAAAGTGTTTTTTCTTGACTGGAGAGCAGAGCTAGGAGCAATGGATGAAAGTTATAGGGAATGTCATTTCAGATTGATGTTGGAGAAAAGCTACCTAACCCAATTAGAGTCGTCCAAACAGCTCTAGGCACACAGGTGGGGCAGATAGGAATCAGGAAGACCTAAATTCAAATCCTGCTTAGTTGTGTGACCCTGGGCAATTCACTTAACTTCTCTGTCAGTTTTCTCAATTGGAAAATGGTGACAATAACAGGACCTACCTCCTGGGCTTGTGCTGAAGATCAAATGAGATGTTTGTAAAGCACTTAGCACAGAGCTCAGCATGTAGTAGGTCCTTAATAAGCTCCCTTCCCCAAATGTACGGATCGCCTCAACAGATGGGGAGTTCCTTGTCGCTGGAGGGGAGTGGGGCGGGGAGTATAGAAAGTGATGTTGTATCTGCCAGAGGTGCTATGGAGGGATTCCCGTCTGGGTTGGGAGGTTAGATATACTATGTGATTTCTCACACCTTCTCCCCACTAGCCTACAGCTTTCTGATTCCGCGCCTGTATGGGAAGATGGCCAAAGGAGCAGGGTGTTTGCTCACTGGTAGGTGGATAACATGATTCCCCGAGGCTGCGTGACAATGGTGTTGGGTCGAGCATGCCGCAGCGCTCTCCGCATTTTGATCCGCTCATTTTGCGCTTGGAGCTGCTGCTCGCAGAAGAAGTTGAGAGCATCAATAGGTGTGACCTCAATCTCCTGTGGAGACGGAGGTGCAGACATGGAGGACTCCATTGTCGGGGATTCATAATCTAGAAACGGCACCCACAGACCCGCTATAGAGGCCGGAGCCGAGAGGTGGATGAGCGGTTTTTCAAGGATTGGGCTCCAGTGGGGCTCAGATATCGCCCTTCGCAGAGGAGGGGTCTGGCTAAAAGAAAGGAATCTAAAGGAAGCTGGGGTGACAGCCCTAGATTCTAGAGGCGTTGAGCTTTTGGGGCTGACTGTCTCGCTGGGGCTGCGTCCAGTAAGAGGAGAGAGGAAGGTGGACATTGTGGTGGGTAAATCAGGATAGAGCTTGGGAGGAAGTCTGGGGGAAGGCTTCGGAGAAAGCTTGGGAGTAGGCTTGGGGGAAGGCTTGGTGGAAGGCTTGGGGGAAGCCTTGGTGGAAGACTTCGGGGAAGGCTTGGGGGAAACCTTGGGGGAAACCTTGGGGGACTGCTTGGGAGAAGACTTGGGGGGTTGCTTGGGTATAAATCGGGAAATGGCCCTGAACTTTGCAAAGGGAGCAGGGGTGGGAGGTTGTGGGAACTTGAGGTGGGGGTATTCAGTCTTTGTTGCTGGCGAGAGGCTTTCCGGACTTCGATGCTCCCCAGGACTGACAGAAATCTGTGGAGGGAAAAGGTAAGCGCTGCAAGTGGAAGAGAGCACGCACATCTGTTCCCGGGAGGAAAGGAGAAAGAGTCCAGGGGGACAGAGAAGGCAGAGAGATAGCAAGGCAAGAGAGACGGGAATACAGAGGATGAAAAATGGATCATGGAGAACTTGGAGGCAGGGCACTAAAGAGAAGCTACAGAAGAGGGCAAAGGGATGCTGGGAGCATGGAATCAGAGTAATTGGGGATTTGGGGGAGGGGAGGGGCATGAGGATACATGGGGAAAGGGTATTAGGGGCAGGAGGGTGAAGGGACTGGGATAGGGGAATAGGGAAAGTGGAAATGGGATTGAGGAACAGGGGTAGTGACACTGAGGACACAAACATAGTTAGCTTAAAATTGGTGGTCTAGGGGCAGGTGGAGAATTGAGAATTTGGGGGGTAGGGGACTGGAGGATTTGAGGGGAATAGAAGCAGGGAAATGGAGAGAGATGAAACCCACCGGCAAAGGTGATGAGAAATTTTGAACCTGGATGGAAGCAGGGGTGTGGCATATTAAGGGCATAGGAGTGGGAAAGGGGTTTGGGAGGCTAGGATTTGAGGACTGGGGACTGAGGGCAAAGAGCAGGGAGATAGGAGATTGAAGGTGTGGAGGCAGTAAAGACACTGGAAGAATGGGGAAAATGGAGACACATATGGGGAAATGAGGGAATAGGGACATAGGAACTGGGGAACCGATTGAGGACAGGGACATAGGGGATTTGGGATATAGAAGTTAAGAAGAGGAAGATAGGAACAACAGGACAGGAGAATGGAGGATTAGGGGGATGGAAGCACGAGAAGAGTAACATTGGGGGCTCGCAGACATGGAAATTGAGCATTGGGGGCCAGGAGACAAGGGGTAGAGAGGTTTGGGGTACATGGCATGTTTATAAAGAGATTGTGTAAATGAAGGTTTTGGAGACTGGGGGAGGGGGATTGGGAATAATGGAGACAGGCAGAGGGGCGGGGAATGGGGAAATGAGGGAAGGACCCTGGGATACAGGGGATGAAGAGTTGGGAGGCTCCAAAAAAAAAGCAAAAAAAAAAAGAGTTTGGAGGTTTAGGGGTTGGTGGCAGTGGAGAACCTGGAGGATTGGGGATAGTGGAGACACAAGGGTGGGGAAGAGGAATGGTGGAGGAACAGAAACTGGTAGATTCAATATTAAGTGCATGGGGAAAGAGAATGGTACCATTTGGGACACAGGAGCAGGGAGATAGGGGTGTTGGGTTATGGGACAAGGGAATGAGGTCAGAGGAGACACTGGAGTTGGAGCATGGTGTCTTGGAGGCAGAGGGATATGGGGATAGAAGGATTTGGAGGATAAGATCTAGAGTTGAGGGACTGAAGGCATTAAGGGTAGGAATTTAAGAAGACAGGGGCATGGGGGCAACCAAACTTGGAGTTGGGGGTATGGAACATGGTCAATTGGTAGTATAGGGACAGGGGAATGGGGGGATGGAAGGATAAAAGGTAGAGTATAGGGATTAAGGACACAAAGATAGGGAGAGAGGGGATTCAGGGTACAGAGACAGGGGTGGGGATAATAGTGATAAGAGTTCAGGGGTATGGGACACTGAGGATATGGAGTTAGCTGGATGGAAAAAATGGCGGCCTAGGGGCAGGGAAATTTTATACTGGGGCCGAGGATCAAGGGGTAAAGACCTTAGTGGTACAAGGGCAGGGGTATGAATGGAATGGGAATACAGAGGACACGGTGGAGATACCGAGAGACTGGGGACATGGCAAGGTGATGAGAGAATGGGGGGCATGGAGTCAGGAGGATAGTGATTGGAATCACCAGGCAGGAGGGTTGGAAATTAGGGTATGTTGGAAGGGGGATCAGGGGATTAGGGGTCAGGGAATGGACTAGAAGCAATGGAGAAGGAGACTAAGGAATTGTTGCACAAAGGTAGAAAGAAGGGAATATTGAGAGCACAAGGACAGAGAATTAAGGAAATTGTGGAGCTGGGGAGCAAATGAGAGGAGACTTTGGGTTTATAAGCACAAGAAGATGGTTAGACGAAGAGAAAGGAATGGATTGGAGGGAAAGGGACAAGGAGATGGAGAATTAAGACCTAAAGCAAGTCATTGTGGGAAACCAGGAGCAAAGGAGTAGTAGGGATTGGAGGTAGAGGAAGGGAGATGGGGAGGGAGTGAATCAGAGTGAGGCATATTCTCTTATAAGGAAGGGGTAGTTAGTGGCAGGAGGTTGAGGAGGGGGTGATACATACACACAGTTTATCATTTACCTCCTTGTCCTCCTCCTTCCAAGTAGGCAGTAAAAGATTCTGTTTCAGGTGGCTCTAAAGAGTGGGTGGCAGGTCAAAAGGGCTGGAACTGCTCACAGACCTTCCCCACTTCTTTCTAAAAAAGTATCCTTCATGTCCATCAATTGGGGAATGACTGAACAAGTTGTGATGTATGATTGTGATGGGATGCTATTGTGTTATAAAAATGATGAACAGGATGCTTTCAGAAAAATCTGGAAAGACTTACATGAACTGATACAAAGTGAATTGAGCAGAACCAGAACACTGTACACAGTAACAGCAATGTTATACAATGACTGACTGTGAATGACTTAATTATTCCCAACAATATATAGAACCAAGACAATTCTGAAGGACCTAGGATGAATAACTGATGGAATCTGAATGCAGATTGAAGCATACTGGGGGTTTTTTCTTTATTTTTTTGGTCTATGTTTCCTTTCACAACATGACTAATACGGGAATATGTTTTGCATGACTGTATATGAATAACTTTTATCAAATTGCTTGCCTTCTCAATGATGGGGGAGAGAAGGGAGAGTGAAGAGACTTTGGGACTCAAAATTGTAAAAAATGAAGTTTTAAAATTGTTTTTACATGTAATTGGGAAAAAAATGAAATATTAAAATTTTTTGAAAAATCACCCTTCCTAACTCCCAGCACTTCCTTCCTCCCCCCAGCACCTTTGCTCCTTCCCTCTCCCCTTCCCTCCCTGACTAACCTTAAGATTTTTAATCATCAATTCCAGTTTCTGTCCACAGCGCCCTCTCAGGGCTGCCTTGTTAGTCAAATCTTTCCCTTCTGCCCAGGTCACCATTTCCTTGAAGAGGAAATTATGGGGGTCCTTCAGGCCCAGCTCTTCTAGTAGTTTCTTCAGCGCAGGTCTAGGGAGTTGGGGGGAGAACAGAGTTGAGGAAGAGAGAATATCACCTGTAGGTGTACAGTAGAGCATGTCTCACCCATGTGTGAGGGTCTCACCAGTGAGTGTGTGTGTGTGTGTGTGTGTGTGTGTGTGTGTCTTCTCACCTGAGTGTGTGGTCTCACCTGAATGTATGATCTCACCTAAGTGTATATGGTCTCAACTATGTATGAGTCTGTGACTGTTACCTGTTTGTAGGAGTCTTGCCTAAATTGTGAGGTTTGACCAGTGTGTGTGTGTGTGTGTGTGTGTGTGTTTGTGCGTGCACACGTGTGTGTAGTCCACCACCATGGATGGGTTTTTTACCGGAAGGTGAGGTCTCACCTGTGTGTATGCATGTATGTGTGTGTGTGTGTGTGTGTGTGTGTGTGTAGGGGTCACCTATGTTATCTCTGTATATGGATATCTTTACTATTATCTCCATCATGAGGAGATCTTACCTATGTGTATGACTTTACATATGTATGCAGATGTTACTTGTGTGTCTCACACAAAATTAAGAGAATTTCCAAGTTGGAGGGTCCCTCCATGTCCATCCAGTCCAACTGAGACCTGGGAAAGAATCTTATCTATGAGATACCCAATAGTGTTCATTCAGCTTCAGCTTGAAGGCTTCTAATGAGGCAGTGAGGTGGCACAGTACATAGAGCACTGGGTCTGGAGTCAGGAAGACCTGAGGTCAAATCTGCCCTCTGACAATAGCTGGGTGACCTTGGGCAAGTCATTTGGCCTCTGCCTCAGTTTCCTCAACTGTAAAATGGGGAGAAGGTTGTTGCAAGAATCAAATGAGATAATATTTTAAAATCACCCCATACACAGTAGGTGCTTAACAAAGGCTTGTTAAAATCTAAGTAAACTCTATCTACAGTTATCCCTCTAATATTTCGGTAACCCTGCCAAAAAAGGAAAATCACGTTAGCCTGGAATGACATGTTCTTATGCTGCCCCTTTTTTATCATTGCTTCCTTTTCAGAAGTTCACTAACCATTCTCTTAATAATACACCCTCAAATTCTTGCCAGGAATCCAAGCGAACCTGGAATTGTCCTATAGTTTGCAGATGCCATTATTTTCCCTTTTCTTGAAAATCAGGACATTTCACTAATCTCAGAGGTACTCTCCCATTCTCCATGATCTTTCAAAGATCACTGACAATAGCTCAGCAATCTCTTTTGTCAATTCTTTCAAAGTACTCTTGTATGTAGTTCATTTGGACCCAGTGACTTGAAGTCATTTGGGGAATCTATGGATTCTTTTGTTATCTCCTTACTGATCTTGAGTATCAACTCCCTGTTCTCCATATTCATTCTTTCCTTTGGAGTCAAAAGATCACTTTCCTTGGTAGAAGGAACAGAAGCAACATAAACATTGACCAGCTCTGTGCCACTTCTCTGTTTCAGGGGTTATGATATTCATGAAAAGCTGCATTCTTAGTCCTTTGAACTGCCTCTCTTTACCAACACAGCTATTTGAAAACCCCCTCTTTTAAAATTTTCTGCTTTTTTTTTTTGGAAGGGGAAAGTAGGGCACAATTGGGGTTGTGACTTGCCGAAGGTCACATGGCTAGTTTTTTGTGTTAAGTGTCTGAGGCTGGATTTGAACTCAGGTCCTCCTTACTCCAAGGCCCGTGCTCTATTCATTGAACCACCTAGCCTCCCCTAAGACCCCCTCTTTTTAAAGTTTGTCCTTAGTTTCCCTCATCAGCCCCAGCTCATCCTGAGCTTTAGCACTCCTGATACTAATTTGATTGCTTTTGTTCTCACCATTTTATTTATATCTTTTCATTTTAACATCACCTACATTTGATGTTTCTCCTCCCTTCTATTCTAGAGAGCCATTCCTTATAATACAGGATTAAAAAAGAAAAAAATACCACAGTTCAGCCAAATTAACCAACACATGGAAAAAATCTGATCCCCACATCTCCAAAGAAAGAGCCATGTTTCTTCTATCATGGCCTTTCTTTGGAGCCGAGCTTGTTCATGACAACTTCACAGCACTTAGGTGCAATTGCTTTTTTAGTTGTTCTTTCCATTTACACTGTTGCAGTCCTTATGTATAGAGTGTTTTCCTTGTTCTGCTAACTTCACTCTGTATCAGTTCATGTAAGTCTTCCCATGCTTCTGTATAGATTGTTTTCCTTGTTCTGCTAACTTCACTCTGTATCAGTTCATGTAAGTCTTCCCATGCTTCTGTATAGATTGTTTTCCTTGTTCTGCTAACTTCACTCTGTATCAGTTCATGTAAGTCTTCCCATGCTTCTGTAT
>CM053580.1:524446360-524462157 GCA_028627135.1 Pseudochirops cupreus
CAATAATATGCCATTATAACTTATTTAGTCATTCCCGAATCAATAGGCAGAAACAACTTTGTTTTTAGTTCTTTGTTACTACAAAGAGAGCTACTATAAATATTTGGTGTATATGAAGTCTTTCTTTTTTATTGTTACCCTCCCTGGAGTATGTACCTAGCAGTGGAATCTCTAAGTCAAGGAGAATGGACATTTAGTTAAAATTTTCTTAGTCTATTTTAATATGGTTCTTATGGGATTGTGTCTCACCTTTGTATTCACTGTCACTCATCCTTGCTTCTATTTTCTACACATCTTTTTAGATACAGGTTGTTTCAAGTGTGTGGGAGGTGTCATTTGTGTGGGTGAGGGTCTTAACTGTATTAAGGCTCTGTTCTGTACCTTCTATTCTCTTTAGATCCTCTCTTTTGTTAATCTCTTCAGTATCATGAATTACATGTCCAACCCTATATCAATGACTTCTAGGTCTATCTGTTGATTGCCAGGGTTGATTTGGCTGGCTAGGTGGGTGTCCCCTTCCTCCCTCACCACGCCAAGTGCCACCCTCCTGAAGCTGCAAGCTCAGTCAAAGAGGGAGACCTTCCCTATAGAGATATATCACTCTTTGGTCAATGGTATACAAGTAGCCGGGTTCACCTGCTAGAATATAACCCTAATCTCTCAGACTCTATTCCTTCATCATCAACTGCCTGCTGAATGTCCCATCGACATCTCTAACTCAATTATGTCTAAAACAAGACTCATTATCTTCCCTCCATAATCAATCAGCAAGCACTTATTAAACCCCCAAACAGTTCCAATCCCTTAAGTCTCTTGCTCCTCCAGATTTCCCTCTTTTTCCCAGGGTCTCTTCAAGTTTACCACCTCAGAATCATCTTCAGCATCTTCCTCTCACATAGCCCTTATTCAGTCACTTACCATGTCTTACTCATTCTAACCTTTGTCTGAGACTCTTCAGATATCATAGTGTAGAGAGTGCTGTGCTTGGAAATAGGAAGGCCTGACTTCCACGACACTACGCTTATGACGTGCCCCTGGGCAAGTCATTAAACCTCTCTTGAGGTCAATAACAGCCTCTGCTTCATAGGGTTGATGTGAGTATCAAATGAAATAATATGTTTAAAGTGCTTTGCAAACTATGTAAATGTTTATTGTCATTGCCTGTTGCTTCTAGGATAAAATACAAAGGCCTCAGCTTGGCCCTTGAAGCCGTGTAGTCTGGCTCCTACCTGCCTTTCCAGACTGGTTTCATATACTCTCTACATTTTAGCCAAACCAGCTTCCTGAAACTCAGCATTGAGTGTCTGGTTTCTAAGTTGCCCCTCCCTCATGCCCCATCCCACACCTGGAAGGCCACATCCTCCTCACTTTTGCCTCCTTAGCTTCTGTCATAGCTTAGGTAATGAAGCTCATCCCTTAGGAAGTCTTCTCTTCCCCCCACATTTGACAGTGTTCTCAACATCCTCCTCCTTTTCATAATTATCTTGTGTATAGTTATCTGTTTACACGCTGTATCCCCAGTAAGATGTAAGCTGCTCAAAGGCAGGGGATGTTTTCCATTTTTGTCTTTACATGCCCAGCCCATAGCGCTGCGCCTGATACACAATAGGCACTAGATAAATGTTAACTGAACTGAATTGTAGGGACTTACCTTTGTGTCTCACTTGTGTGTGAGTTCAAGTGAAGGCTTAACTGGGTGAGGGGTGAGGTATCTCCTGAGTGGGTGGGTGAGGTCTCACAATATGGTTTCACTTGTGCTCAGAGGGTATTGGTGTCTCATTTGTGCTTAGATGAGGCAGGGAGGGGTTGGCTTGCTCACTTGTGTGGAAATTTCTTGCCTTTTTGTGTCTTACCTGTGGGAGTGGTAGCTCTCACCTATTTCTCAGCAAGGTCACAGTCATATTTCAGGAGAGATCATACCTGTGTGTGTGTGTGGGTGGATCTCACCTGTGTCCCAGGGGGTTTTCACTGTTGTCCCAGGGGTGGTCCCACTTCCGTGGTGGGAGTGGGTGGGAGTATCTCACCTGCACCGAGGTGGTGAGTAGAGGAAGTAGGACATGAGTTCCAGGACCAAATCCCTGGAACCCAGGGAGACAACCATGAGCACTTGCAGGGCCATCATCACAAATTTCTTCTCTATCTTGTCCTGGGGACTCCAAGATTGGGACTGAGTCAATGTCAACGTAGCCAGGTTTGTCCCAGCCAGTCCATGGGCTTGAGAGGTCCTAGGGGGCATTATCCTTGGGACTAAGGGTGTCCTAGGGTTTGAAGGTGCCAGGGTTTGGGAAATTTGTTGTTAGCGACGGGGACTCTCCAGGGCTTTGGAGTTTCAGGTTTGGAAGATGAAGAAAGGGAAGTTCTGGGATGGGTGAAGTTTCAGGGCTATTTCAGGAGTTCAAGCAGGCAGTAAAGAGAAGCTGTATAGGCTATACCATGGGGCAGTTAGGTATCACAGTAGATAAGAGTGCAGGTCCTGGAATCAGGAAGTCCTGAGTTCAAATCTGACCTCAGACACTTACTAGCTGTGTGATCTTGGGCAAGTTATTTAACCCTGTTTGCCTCAGTTTCCTCATCTGTACAAAATGAGCTGGAGAAGGAAACCACTACAGTATCTTTGCCAAGAAGACTGCAAATGGGGTCATGAAGAGTTGGACAAAACAACTAAACAACACACAACAGGCCATATCATGAGGTCAGGGGAACTGGGGGTCCAGGGCTATATTACCAACTCGAGGATGGGTATATATTAGAAGGCACTAAAGTTCACTAAGGAGAGCTCCCCTAGCTAGAATATAAAGTCTGGAACTTGGTGGGGTGTAGGGTAGTCTGGGGCCATACCACAAGGTTTGGAGGAGGCTCTTTGTTGAGAAGTTTCAACAGCAATTGTTGTAGCTTCTTTCGGAAATTACTTCCTAGGTAAGGCATCATGTATACAAGCACCATCATAATCTGGGGGCCATCCTCATAGCTGGATTTTTCCAGGATCTTCAGCAGCATTGTAGCCACACCCTCCACTGTGAAGCATTCTGGGTATGCCTTCAAAGTAGTAACAAGAGAACAGGGATTTAGGGAAAATTCAGGGGTCTAGGACCAGAAACCCAAGCTTGACCTTAGCCCTTTGGGTCCCCAAAGACCCAGCACCAATAACTCTATGTGTCTATTCCCACCTCCAGCCAGATTTAGCTTCAAGACACAAGGAAGAAGACAAGGAACCTGGCAACACATATTAGCATCTGGGGAGCTACAGGGGCATTCCAACTGGGAAAGGGATTCTGGGGTCACAGTAACCTCATACACCAACTGTGCCTTTTCTCGTTCCTTCTCTCGTTCCTTCTCACGTTCCTTCTCAGGAAGCCCTTCAGAGTCAATAACCTCCTAGGATCACAGGGAAGGTAATCTGGTCTAAATAGTAGTAGCAAATGCTTGACAATTTTCTCTTATCTTCTATGTTCCTGTCCTGCTCTGCCCTTACAAGCACTGAAACCCTCAATGGTTCTCAATTCTCTCTTACTGTTAGGTTTACTAGTCACTTTCCTTATAGCAACTTTGTGAGATGGGTAGTGCCCATACTGATATCCCCCTTTTCTGGAAGATGGAAACTGAACTCAGAGAAGAGAAATGGCTTTCCTAGGGTCACATGGCCTGTAAGTAAGCACTGAAGCCAGAATTCTAACCTAGGTCTCTCTCAACTCCAGGCCCAGGGATCTTTCCATCAAGGCCTTCAGCACTATTGTGGCCAGACCCTCCACTATGCAGCACTCTGGACATGCCTTTGAAGTACTGGTAAGGGAACAGGGGCTGAGGGAGGATTTGGGATCCAGGATCAGAAACCAGGACTTGATCTTAGCCCTTTGGGTCCCCAAAGACCCAGCACCAGTAGCTCTATGTGCCTGGGACCCACTGCTAGGTTCCGATTCATGACACAAGGAAGGGGACAAGGAAGCCTAGATCTGTTATCATTTGTGGAACTAAAGAGGCATTCTGACTGAAAAAGGGATTCTGGGGTCACAGTAACCTCAGGCACCAACTGTTCCTTCTCTCGTTCCTTCTGTTGTTCCTTCTTACGTTTCTTCTCAGGAAGCTCTTCAGCGTCAATAATCTCCTAGGATCACAGGGAAGGTAGTCTGGTCTAAATATGAGTAGCAGATGCTTGACAACATTTTCTTATCTTTTATGCTCTGTTCCTGTCCTACCCTGCCCTTATAAGCACTGAAACCTTCAATGCCTTCCAAGTCTCTTTATTTCAACTCTGTGAAATGAGCAGTGCGCATATTATTGGTTACTCCATTTTCTGGAAGATGGAAACTGAACTCAGAGAGGGGAAATGGCTTGGCTAGGGTCAAAAGGCTGGTAAGTAAGTGCTGAAGTCAGAATTCTAACCTAGGTCTCTCTTGATTCTAGGCCCAAGAGTCTTTCCATCCTTCCCCATGCTTCCCTTAGAAGCCCCTAAACATAGAGGGTCATGTGGCAACCTCTGAGCATTTGTGGGAAAACACACTGGCAGCATAATCCTGTTTCCCTATGGCACCTGGAAGAGGAAAAATCCAGTGAAGAGATAGAATTAGGATGGATAAGCAAAGTAGACGGGGCCTAGGCTGGAAGCCTGTAGGAAAGAAGGAACAATGCAGTGATCCCAAAGCCTCTTGTGATTACAGGTTATATCAGGGATCCTTAATTACACCACAAGATTGGGAGAAGTTAGGCATCATACCAGGAAGTTAGAGAAAACAAGGTAGGGAGTATCAGTGCCATGTTATTAGACTAAAGGGCATTTCACTGTCTTGGGACTGTACCACAAGGTTAGTAGGCATGAGGATGTGTGTTATACTACACTGTGACATTAGAGATTATTAGAATTGGGGAGGGGGCGGCTAGGTGGTGCAGTGAATAGAGCACTGGCCCTGGAGTCAGGAGGACCTGAATTCAAATCCGGCCTCAGACACTTGGCACATTTATTAGTAGTGTGACTTTGGGCAAGTCGCTTAACCCCAATTGCCCTCCAAAAAGCAGGGAAAAAAAAAGAATTGGGCAGGGGGTTGAACCATGAGGTTGGAAAGGTTCAGGAGGTCCCGAGTTATATCACAAGGTTAAAGATTCCAAGAACTACCACAAGATTTGTTGGGGGTGGGGAGTCAAGGGGCTAGGATCAGGGCTAAGAGAAGATGGGAAAGGGGTTAAGAACACTTTTCTTCCCTCCTTTATTATACCCCCTGCCATGTACCTCAAGGTTGAAATCAGGATAATATTTCTGGAACCACTCTTGATTCAGCAAAGAGACAAGAAATTCAGGTACAGGCTCAGAGCTCTCATCAGTAGCATAGGTTGAGGCAGGGTCCCATGTTTCAGGAACAGCCATGGAGGTAAGGAATTCTTTTAATTGGGCATATAATTCCGGAGCCAGAGCAGTCTTAGACATCAGCTCTTCCATCTCAAGTTCCTTCTCGCTCTCCTTTTCATGAAGTCCTTCAGGGACAATACTCTCCTAGGATCACAGGAAAGGTTGTCTAGTTTAGTTCCCAGTCTCCATGAAAGGCACCAAGTGATAAACTGGGTTCTGTTCCATAGGATCTTCTCTAATGTGTGGGACTCCAAGGAGACAAGGGGTGGGGTATATCAGAAAGATGACTAGGAGGACCTAGAGGGAGGATCTGAGGGTAGGTCTAAGAGATACAGCATGCAGTGTCTTCTGGGGGTCTTGCGGGCTAAAGCTGGAGGTCTCAGAGGGATAGGAATTCCTGAAAGGGGTTGAGAAACCCTAAGAGCAGGTCTGGGGGGAGTCCCAAGAGTTGTTTAAGGGTACCAGGGGAGTTGTGTGGGTCCCAGGAGCTGTTTAAGAGTCCCAGTAGGGGGCCAGAGGGAGCTCCTGTGGGTTCCAGGGGCTGTCTAGGAGTATCTAGGAAGTTGGAAGAGGCTCCTGAGGGCTCCAAAGGGGTAAGACAGAGTCCTAGGCCTGACTAAACTAAAAAATAAGTGTCTAGTCACCTACAGGGATTTCCTGTTGTCCAAGGCTTGAATCTGAATGAATCACATCATCCCGGCTGAGGTTATCTTCCAAACCCAAGGCTTTCTTCAACCAGGCTTTCTCTTTCTTCTTACTTGTGCCCCATGGAAGCCATATTGTGTCCATCTCACGCTGATCACAGACATAGATGGGTCAGTCATGAGGAAGAGATAGGTTCAAGAATGGAGGAGGCATCGGAAAAGGGTAAGGAGAGTCACAAGGACAGCATAGAAGGAGATCATAGGAATGGGAGAAGCACACAAATGGACTTGAGAGGAACTGGGGTGGTGCCAAAAGGCCCCATGCACCAGGACCAAAGGAATGAAGGGACAGGGTTGGAGAATGAGAAAGACAACAAAGATAGGAGTTGGAAAGAAGGGAGAATCACAAGGAAGGGGGATCATAAGGATTGAGGGTCATGGGGATAATGGATCTAATCCAGTGAGTCTGTGTGTAAAGCATTATGCTATTTGCAGGGGAGGGAAATGAAAAAGAAAATGAAACCAAGAGAAAAAAATGAAAAAGTCCCAATTCTCAAGGAGCTGACATTCTAGTTGGGGCAGGAGGGAGAGGAAGGGAGGAATACAACATCCTAGTATCATATGATTACAGAATATGAGATTCAGAAGGGACTTGAGGGGCCATCTAGTACAACCTCTACCTAAAAGGAATCCCCACCATAGCATATCTGACAAGTGGTTGTCCAACCCCTGCCTGAAGACCTCTAAGTATAGAGGAATCCACCATCCTAGAGGCAAGTCATCCCATTTTTGAACAGCTCTAATTCCAAGGGAGTTGTTTTGTTGTTTCTCTCTCACATCATTAGACATTGCTGCAAGTTTCTGTCCTCTGGGACCAAACAGAGTAAGTTTGTAATCCATGTCCCAAGGACCCCACAAGCCCTATGACTCACACAGATAGAGTGAGATCCTGGCAGCTAACCATCTCACTCCCCTTCTACAATAGCTCTCCAAAAATACTTGAATACAGGCATGACATTCCTCTCACTCCCTACCTCTCCAAGTCTTCTCTTCTTTAGGCTAAATGTCCCAGTTCCTTCAACCATGTACCAGGTCCTTCATAATCTTGGTTACTCTCCTCTAAGCATCCTTCAGTTTATCAATAGCCTTCCTAAACTGCTACCCAGAAATGAATGTAATACTCCAGTTGTAGTCTGACAGGACAGAGACCAATGGGACTATCACCTCTTTAAGCTTTGCCTCTATCAATGAAACCCCTAGGTTGTTTTTTTTTTTCCTCAGTCACATCAATATGGGGATTCATATTGAGCTTGTGAACTACTAAAACTCAGATCTTTTAAATAGAAATTGCTATCCATTAGAGCGGCTAGGTGGCGCAGTGAATAGAGTACCAGCCTTGGAGTCAGGAGGACCTGAGTTCAAATCCAAACTCAAACACTTAACACAAAAAACTAGCCGCATGACCTTGGGCAAGTCACTTAACCCCAATTGCCTTGCCCTCCCCCCTCCAAAAAGCAAAAATAAAATAAAAATAAGGAATTGCTATCTATGCCTCCTCTAGCTTGGATTTTCAAAGGTGATTTTTTTTTCAAGTTTAAGACTTTACACTTAACCTAAGTAAATTTTGTTTTATTTGATTCAACTCAGTGCTTTAGCTGTCAAGATCTTTCTGCACCTCGCCTTTCATTCGGTGTGTTAGCTATCCCTTCTATATTGGTGCCATCTCCCAATCTGATTAGCTTCATTGGGATAGGGGTTTGAGGAATGATAGTCACAGGAAGGGAAGGTGTAGAGATTGTGGTCACAGGAGTCAAAGGGATGGGAGGTAATGGATAGAGGTTTGGGGGATGGGAATCATAGGAAAAGTTGAGGAATATAGGGAAGAAAGATCACAGGGATAGTGATCACTAGAAGGAGGCAGGCTCACAGTTGGGATGATGACAAGGATGGAAGTCATGAAAATTTTATCAGTATGAGGTTTACAGAGTTAAGGATCATCTGTCTCCATACCTCCAAGATTTCAAAGCTCTCTGACTTCAGATGGACAAGTCGCCCAATTCCCTTCAAATCTGTCTTTGGCCATAGTTGCCGTATTGCCACTGAATTGGGGACGTAACCCGGGAATTGGATTGGTGGAGGCATCTACTAGAGAGAAAAAAACACAACGTCAGAAGACTAGGAGGTCACAGGTTTTGGAAGGCAAAGAAAGCAAAGGGACTGACTTTCCAACTCAGCCCTACTATGATATTCTAAGAGAGAAGGAGACATGGCCTGGTCTTTAAAAAGCCCCTTGAGTGAAAAGAGAGACAGAACACAGCCTTCATAGAGCACCTAGTTATTCTTACTCTTAGAGACTCTTCAGTTTGTCTGTCCAGGCCTTGCTGGAGACACAGACTGGATTGTGGTTGAACTGATCTTAAAACACCTGCAAAGACAGGCTACTTCTCACTCTGGGCTGCATGGCTATCCTGTGGGGTCCTGAGCTCCAGAATGAGCTTTCCTCAGGGTGACTAGAAAGGGGTCATACCACCCTCAGGTGGTATGGATGGAAAGGCAAGTCAGAGAGGTTAGTGGGTAAATTTTGGCTGAAGGAGGATCTTTATCAGCTACACCCACGGGCCCACAGCACAGAAGAACAGGCGCTTCACTGCCCCGCCCTCCCAACTCTCAGAACTAGAAGGAAATGCAGTGGGCATCTCATCAAAGTTCACACCTGAATAGGAGTCCCTCTATCACAGTCCCAGTAAGAGTTCATCTTAATCTCTATTGTATCAAGGTGCAGTGGAAAGCGAACCTAGCTTTGAATCCTGGCTCTTCTACTAAGTGATTTGTGTGATTTGGGGCACCTGGGTTTCAGCTTCTTCTTCTGTAAGATTAAGGAGTTGAACTAAATAATCTCTAAGTCTCTTTCCAGTTCTAAATCTAATGATTTAGAATGCCTCCTCTAATCATGAACCTACCATTTCCAGACACAGCCCTCATGGTTAGCGCTAATGATTAGGAAGTTTTTCCTCATAGAAAGTCAAAATCTGCCTTTTTAGAACTTCCCTGTCCTCCTCTCTCCCATCTCTCACCATTGCTCCTATCTCTGCCCTCTAGGACCATGTCTGGAATTTTGTCCACATGGAAACCTGTCAAGTTTTTCTCGAGGACACAGAAGCCCACCAATGCTGAATGACATAGTCTTTCATCCCCTCCATTCTGCTTTCCCTCCTGTTTTTATTAACCTCATCATCCCTTTGCCAGGGAGATTAGCCTGAGCTATGCTCAGAAAGCACAATGATGGAGAGGAGTCAAACAAACAGGAATGATGATTCAGAACCTAGATTGAGACATTCTGGGGTCACTATGGACAGTGACCAGGAAATAACCAGAGGCAGTCTCCTGCCTGCACACTGTATAATGAATGGGCAGACAGTCCAGTAACTGAAACATGAGAAACGTCAGGGAAGTAGAACAGTGGAAGTAAATTTCCCTAGGAGAAACGTAAAGACAGGATAACTCATTCATGTCTTGTTCCCTCACACTGTAGCCCAGAAGAGGACACTGCATGTAAAAGATATTTAATAAATGCCTGCTCAGTGAATGAAGGAATGGGCAGATGGATAAGGAAGTCCCATTTAGAGTTAGTCTGAAGGAGCTTCTCCCTGGTTTTGTCATGCACGATGACTACGATGGCTGTCCACCCACTGTTTCTGGTGAGGGTGCCACCATCCTTCTCGTCACTTATGTTAGCAACCTTGGAATCAACCTCAATGTCCACCATAGCAGGTGCTTAGTAACTATTTGTTGTATTAATAAGAACTGACATTTATATGACACTTGAAAGTCTGAAAACAGTGTTAAGGAAATGGCAAACCACTCCAGTATCTTTGTCAAGAAAATCTCCAAAAGGTATCATGAAGAGTAGGATATGACTGAAATGACACAGCATCAAAAATATTATCTTGTGTGAGCCTCACAAAACCTGTGAGCTCTTATCCCCATTTTACAGATGAGAAAACTGAGACTCTGAGACATTAAATAATTTGCCCACGGTCACACAGGTAGTAAGTTTCAGAGGCAGGATTTGAGCCTAGGTCCTTCTGATCCTCTGCTCAATTGGTCAGCGTGAACCTAAGTACCAGGTACTATGCTAAGTGCTGGGGGGTATAACACAAATGAAATATTTCCTGCTGAGAAGGAGCTTACAATACATTAAAGCATCACTTGAGTTGAGCTCTGAAAGGAACCAGGGATTCTGGGAAGCAGAGATTAGGAGGGAACACATTCCAGGCGTAGGGAAGAAGCTGGGCCCTTAAAGACCCAGGGATGAAAGACAGAATGTCATGGATAAGAAATAATCAAAGGGACATTTTGGCAAGACTGCATGAAGGACAGAATGGACAGAAGGAGAGAAGACAGAATGCATGAAGGATAGTAATAAACAATAAGGCTGGAAAGGTAGCCTGGAACCAGGTCGTGGCAGCTTTTAAACGCCAAACAGAGGAGTTCATCTTTCATCTTTGAAGTAGCAGAGTCATAGGAGTTCATTGCAAAAGGGACTGATGGTCAGACCTGTGCTTTAGGAATAACACTTTTATTTTGTGTTTGGCAGCTGTGTGAAGCATGGATGGGAGATGAGAAAGGCTTGAAGGAAGGAGGCTATTGCAGCAATCCAAGTGACAGGGGATAAAAGGCTGAACTCAGGAGCAGAAAGGGAAGGATATGTGATGTAGATGTGAAAGAACTGACAAGACTTGGATGGGCAATGGTGAGGCATTGAGGTTGATTCCAAGGTTGCTAACCTAAGTGACGAGAAGGATGGTGGCACCCTCACCAGAAACAAGGAAGTTTGGAAGAAGTGGAGGAGAGCAATGGGTTCTGTTTTGGACATGTTGAGTTTGAAATATCTACAGGATATCCAGTTCTAAATATCCTTTAAAAAAGCAATGCAAGCCTGAAGTTCTGGGGAACAGATGAGGCCTGAACATGCTGGATACATAGACCTGTAAGTCTTCTGCCTAGAGATAATCAAAACCATAAGTATTGATGTGGTCAAAGAGAAAGAGGGTAGAAAGGTAAGAGGACCCTGGACAGAGTTTAGGATTACAACCATATTGGAAGAGGGGGCTCCATAAGGATGATGGTCCATCAATAGAAACTGAGAAGTAGTGCAGTTAAATGGGAAAGAGAACAGAGAGTGCAATGCCTTGGAAACCTGGAGAGGAGACAGTATCCAGGAGGAGTAAGTAGTCTACAACAGAAAGGTCTAAATCTCTGCAGCAAAACTCCAGTGTAGCCAGGACCAGATTCAAATGTAATTGGGTAATGTTTAGCAAAATAAACAAAAATACAACACAACATAATTAATGATGTCAAATGGTGGTTTTCTTTTTTTTTTTTTAAATATTTTTGGGGTGGCTAGGTGGCTCAGTGAATAGAGCACGGGCCCTGGAATCAGGAGGATCTGAGTTCAAATCCGGCCTCAGACATTGAATACTTAATAGCCATATGACCTTGGGCAAGTCACTTAACCCCAATTGCCTTGTCTTCCCCCCTCCAGAAAAGCAAAAAAATTTTTCATTTCATTAAATATTCCCCAATTACTTGTAAAACAATTTTAACAATCATTTTTTTAAAAATCAAGTTCCAAATTCTCTCCCTCTCTTTTGCCCTGCCCCTCTTTGAGAAAGCAAACACTTTTAGATCAATTATACAAGTCATGCAAAAAATTTCCATATTAGCCATGATGCAAAATAAAACACAGACAAAAAAAAAAGAAAAACAAAGAAAGAAAAAAAAGTTTGTTTCAATCTGTATTCAAAATTCATCAGTTCTTTCTCTGGAGAGGAATAGCATTTTTTATCACGAATCCTTCCAAATTGTCTTGGATCTTTGTTTTGATCAGAGTAGCTTTCACAGCTAATCATCCTTACATTCTTACAATATTGCTGTTACTGCGTACGTTGTTCTGGTTCTGCTCACTTCAATTTGCATGAGTTTATATGTCTTCCCCAGTTTTTCTGAAGCCATCTTGCTCATTATTTCTTATAACACAATAGTATTCAATCACAATCATATGCCAAAACTTATTCAGTCATTCCCCAATCAATGGGCATCCCTTCAATGTTCAATTCTTTGCCGCCACAAAAGATCTGCTATAAATTGTTTTTATAGAAAAAGGTCCTTTCCCCTTTTCTTTGATCTTTTTGGGACACAGACCTACTTGTGGTATTGCTGAATCAAAGGGCATGCACAGTTTTAGAGTTCTTTGGACTTAGTTCCAGATTGTTTTCTAGAATGTTTGGACTAGTTCACAACTCCAGTTGGTGGTTTTCTAGGTCAATATCCAGCCGGCAGGGATTCATTTCTATTTGAGTTTGACACCACTGATCTATAATGTTAAATGTTGCAGAACTCAAGGAAGGAGGAATGATAAAAGGTCACCGGATTTGGCAATTAAGAGATTATTGGTAACTTTAGCGAGAACAGTTTCAATTGATGTGATAAGGCTGTAAATCAGATTGAAAAGGGTTGAGTATATAAAATTTAAAAGTTTTTGTACAAACAAATACGATTAGAAGAGAAATAGTTAACTGGTAAAAACTTTGCAGCAAGTTTCTCTGATAAAGATCTCATTTTCCAAGACACATAGGGCAATGATTCAAATTTATAAGAATAAGAGCCATTCTCCAATAGCTAAATGGTCAAAGGCATTTGAACAAGCAGTTTTCAAAGGAAGAAATCCAAGCTATCAATAGCAATATGGAAAAAAAATTCAAATCACTTACAACAAGAGAAATGAAAATTAGAACAACTCTAAGGTTCTACCTCACACCTATCAGATCAGCAAAGTGGACAAAAAGGGAAAACAAGTTTGTAAAGGCTTTGGAAAAACAAGCACATTAATACAATTTTGTGTGAATTGGTACAGTGATTCTGCAAAGCAATTTGAAACTATATCCCAAAAGTTAATAAACTGCGCATATCCTCTGACCCAGTGATACCACACTGAGGCCTATACCCTAAAGAAATCAAAGAGGAGAATATCCTAAATGTATAAAAATATTTATAGCAGATATTTTTATAGTTGCAAAGAACTGGAAAACAGCAGCTAGGTGGTACAGTGGATAAAGTGATAAGTCAGGAAGATTTACCTTCCTGAGTTCAGATCTGGCCTCAAGACACTAGCTGTGTGATCTTGAGCATATCACTTAACCCTGTTTGTCTCAGTTTCCTCATCTGTCAAACAAACTGGAGAAGGAAATGGTAAAACACTCCAGTGTCTTTGCCAAGAAAACTCCAAGTGGGGTCACAAAGAGTTGGACGTGACTGAAAATGACTCAACAACAAAGAACTTGAAAATTCCCCATCGAATGGGGAAAGACTGAACAAATTATGGTTTATGAATATAATGGAATATTATTGTGCTGTAAGAAATGATACAGGCAACTGTTTTAGAGAAACTGGGGAAGACTTGTATGAACTGATGCTAAGTGAAGTAAGCAGATCCAGAAGAATTTCTATGACAACATCCTTATAGAAAAAAACAACTTTGAAAGACTTTATAATTCTGATTAAAATAATGACTCCTGACAGAGATGGACTAAATATGCAGAATGAGAAATAAATTTTTTAACAAAGCTAATATGGGGATTTGTTTTGCTTAATTATAAATATTTGTTACAAGGATTTTGCTTTTTTGTATCTTTTCTGGGAGACAGAAAACAAGTGTTTGATGATTTAAAAAAATGTAATTAAAAAGAAAAAGATTGAGAAGTGAGAGAAGCTGAATGCAATGTGTGGAGATGGCTTTTTCTAAGAAAAAAATTTGAGGATATGAAGGTGGGAGAAATGATTGTAGGGTCAATCTGTCATGAGAGATGGGAGGGAATGGAACCAAGGGAACAGGAGAAGGGCCACCTAATCATCAACTGGAGCAAAGAAGGAGAGAACGGGAGATGATATCAAGGGGGTTTTGATACAGAATGTTGAGAAAAGGGAGCTCATGGGGAAAGATTTCTATTTTCTCTGTAAAATATGAGGTAGGTCCTCAGCTAAAGGAATGGGAGGAGGGAGGAGGTAATGTGGGAGGTGGGGGGTGAGAGGAAAGAAAAGATTTGGAACAGCTACTGTGGATGGGCAACACCATGATCAATTAGAGACTAGTTGTTGTTGCAGGGCATGTATAAAACCCCAAAGCTGAAGTGGGAAGTTGAAATAAACTTACCCTCTTGTTTTTACCTAATCCCATACCCTAAAATCTTCTCCAACACTGCAGCCATGTGATCCAAATCTAGTAAGATCCAAATGAGTAGCAGCTCTAACCTCTATCTGAAGTAACCAGTGCCTCAGCTGTTGGCTGTTGGTCCTCTCTCCTCCCTCAGATTTCCTAGGTCTTTTAGATGGTAGAAAATCCAAAAAATTCAAGTCTGAACAGTTTAGGGACATGTCATGCAAACAGAATGCCCAAAGTCCTTCTAAACCTGAGGTTCTACCTTCTTGTGTTCTCGACTCCTTTGGCAGTCTGGTGAAATCTATGGACCCCTTCTCAGGATGTTAAGTTTAAATAAAATACGTAGGATTGCAAAGGAAACCAATTATATTGAAATAAGGAAATCTCATTTTTCCCCCTCCTTAAGTTCCTAGGATCCCTTGAAAATCTATCCATGGGTCCCTGCTTAAGAATTCTTGTTCTAATGTCATACTGGAGAGGGGAGAATGGATTATGTGCAGGGGGGCAGAGGTGAAGTTTGGCTTTAAAAAAACACAAACAGAGCAAGAAGTCAGCAAGAGATGATGAATTTGCAGCATGCACCTGAAATGAGTGTTGTTCTTGTTTTGAATAGGAACTTGCCCTTTCCCTTCCCCACCTCCATTCCCTCCACATTGCTTAGAAGCAGCTAGATGCTACCGTGGAGAATGCTAGTCCTGGAGTAAGGAAGACCTCAGTTCAAATCCATCCTCAAGATATTTACTAGCTCTGTGACCTGAAGCAAGTCACTCAAACCTCTGTTAGCCTCGGTTTCCTCGAATAAAAAATAAGCATAATAATAGCACCTATCTCCCAGGATTGTTGTGAGGATCAAATGAGATCGTAATTATGAAGCGCTTAGCACAGTGTCTGGCACACAGTAGGCACTTAATAAATGCTTATTTCCTTCCCCATCATGGTAATGAAACTGGGAGAAGATGGCTAGAAGAATAAAGAGCTCAAGAGGGTACTTACTATGTATTGGTCATTACAAGAGTAGTCATGGACCATCTAGTACCCCTTTCACCTTTTTGAGACCAAAATGCTAGGAGGAGGGGTAGGATGGTGGTGAAGAAATCTGGATGGGGCAGGTAAGATTTCAGACTCTGTCCTAGGAGTAGCCCCACTGTTCCAAAACTCAAACACTTTTCTTGATTTTGTTTTTGCCTTAGTAAATGTACTCTCTTCTATGTATGAAGAATAATTTTTTCATCAGTGCTTAAAGTTGGGAAAGAGGTTAAAATCCTTTGGAAATGGGAAATAGAACTATTTGATAAATTTTTAATCATTATTGGGAATGTTCACACCCTAGTTCTTAACCTAGGTTCTATGTTCCTGCTCATAGGGATCCATAAATAGGGTTGTTGTTTATCTGGCGGGGGTGCCGGGGCAGGGGGAGGGGGGAAGGTGGGTCTGTGAATTTTAAAAAATATTTTGATACATGTATTTAATACAGCTGGTTTCCTTTGTGATCCTCTGTACTTTTTTTTGATGTATTTGAAATCATTATCTTAAGAAGACTTTACTATAATTGTTACAATGGAGGGTAAGAACAGGAAGGCAAAAGGGAATTGGTCAA
>CM053580.1:524462657-524547373 GCA_028627135.1 Pseudochirops cupreus
AGCGTTGTTAGAAGCACACGCTTTTGTAAAGGGACAGGGACAAAGTAGAGAATAGAACTAGTTGGGAGGGGAATAGATAGGAGAGAAATATACAGGTGCTGGGGTAGGGAGATCCATCTTGCCCTACAGGAAAGTCAGAGGGGTGATGGGGGAGGATATAGGAGAGAGCTGATTGGGGGAGGAGGTATACAGTGGGATTGCTGTTTTGGGGTGGTGGGTAGGGGAAGGACGGGGAGAATATTTGTAAATCAAAGTGTCATGGAAATGAATGATGTAAACTAAAAATAAACAAAAGTTAAATAGACAAAAAAAAAAAGAAACGTAAGCATGGTGATTTAGAAGACATAGCCAAGGATGCACAATGATGCCTACTAGATGGTGTAGTAGGTACTAGAGCATGACACCTAGAATCAGGAAGAGAAGCGTTCACGTATGGCCTCAGACGGTTACTAACTGTGTGACTGCAAATAGCATAACCTTTGTTTACTTTGGTTTCCTCATCCGTACATCGGGGATCATAATAGCACCTGCCTTGCTGTAAGAATCAAATGAGATCCTAATCGCAGAGCACTTAGCACAATGCCTGGCACAGAGTAAACACTGTAGCTATTATCATCATTGTTGTTGTTATTATATGACCCAAAAGATCAGGATCAAAAAGAACTGAACATACCACCAGATCTTTAAATTGCTGGCTTACAAAGTGCTGAAGTCAAGGTTTCAAAAACAATTATTCATACTAAACCATATCGTTCTCATTAAAAATAGCATTTTAGCTAGCTTAATTAATATATTAGTTAATCGGATTTTAAAAAATTAAACCTAAAACTATTTTAAAGTATTTTTTCATTTACTTTTTTCTCGTTCTTTTAAAATGTATATTTGTGTATATTTATGTTGTGTATAACATAGATAATACATGTATATTTATATAATTTATCATTTAAATTTATAAATCTAATTTATAAATAAAAAAAAAAGAAGACTTTACTAGACTGCCAAAGGGGTCCATTATAATGAAAAGGTTAAGAACTCCTGATCTAAACTGGAAGGCAATTGTGGCTGCCTCGTATGTGCAAGAAAAATGAGCTAGGAGAGGAAAACTCACTATTTGGCAAAAACTGCTGGGAAAACTAAAAACCAGTTTGGCAGACTGGGTATAGACCAACATCTCATACCATATACCAAGATACGGTCAAAAGAGATACGTGATTTAGACATAAAGGGTGATAACAACATAAGCAAATTAGGGGAGCTTAGAATAGTTTACCTACCAGATCTATAGATAAGAGAAGAATTTGTTACCAAATAAGAGATAAGAGAGTAATATGGGATGTAAAATGGATAATTCTGATTACATTAAGTTAAAAAGGTTTGCACAAACAAAACAAATGCAGCCAGGATTAGAAGGAAAGCAGAAAACTGGGGAAAACATTTTTACAGCAAATTTCTCTGATAAAAGCTTCATGTCTGAAATATATAGAGAACTGAGTAAAATTTATAAGAATGCAAGTCATTCCCCATGAGACATGGTCAAAGGATATGAATAGGCAGTTTTCAGATGAAGAAATCAAAGCTATCTGTAGTCATATAAAAAAAATGCTCCAAATCACCATTGATTAGAGAAATGCAAATTAAAACAGCTCTGAGATACCACTTCACATCCATCAGATTGACTAATATGACAAAAAGGGAAAATGACAAATATTGGAGGGGATGTGGGAAAATTGGGACACTCAAATGTACTGCTGTAAACTGATCTAACCATTCTGTAGACCAATCCGGAACTATGCCATAAGGGTTATGAAACTGTGCATATCCTTTAACTTAGTAATATCACTAGTAGGTCTGTATCCCAAAGAGAATTTTTTTAAAAAAGAAAAAGAACTCTACATACAAAATATTTATAGCAGAATTTATCTATCTATCCCCATCAACTGGGGAATGACTGAACAAGTTATGGTATATGATTATGATGGAATACTATTGTGCTATAATTAGAAATGATAAGCAGAATGCTTTCAGGAAAACATGAAAAGACTTACATGAACTTATGCAAAGTGAAGTGAGCAGAACCAGGGGAACATTGTATACAATAACAGCAATATTGTACAATGTTGTATGAGTGACTTGGCTATTCTCAGCAATATAAAGATCCAAGACAATTCTGAAGGGTCCATAATAAAAAATACTATTCACCAGAGAAAAAACTGATGGAATATGAATGCAAATTGAAGGATATTTTTAACTTTATTTTTCTTGGGCTTTTTTTGTCTGTTCCCCCTCCCCCCCAACATGACTAATATGGAAATGTTCTCCAACAGTGGTTCTCAACCTTCCTAATGCCACGACCCTTTAATACTTGTATGTGGGCCTATCTGCATGTGGGTGGACCACCTGGAGACGGATAGAGGAGCGGTGTCTCGGTTCCTAAGACCATCGGAAATATGTGTTTTCCAGTGGTCTTAGGTGACCCCCAAAGGGGTCATGACCCACAAGTTGAGAACCACTGTTTTACAAGGCTGTACATGTATAATCTTTATCAAATAGCTTACTTCTCAATTATGGGGGAAGGGAGGGAGAATAGGAGAGAATTTGCAACTCAAAATTATTTTTTAAAATGAATTATTTTTACATATAATTGGAAAAAAATATTAAATTAAAATTTAAAAAAATAAGCTAGGAGCACCACCTGCTGGCTTACACAGATATTGTGCTCCAGAAAAATATTTTTCAATTACATTTTAATCTTGTTTGGACCGCACCCTGGAGTGTTGTGGATCCCATGTGGTCTGTGTGTTTTAACATCTCCACTCCAAGAATATCTCTGTTCCTTTACCTGCCTTTGCATAAAGAAATATTAAGTTTTGTACTTCAGTTAAAAAAAATTAATTTCATAAGTACAAGTGGGAAAGACTTTGCTAGAAAACACTTTGGGTGAAAAAGATTAACTAGGATTTAGGTTAATGACTTGAAGATTAATATGGGCCGAGAGGGACATTTTAGGTGAGAGCGGGGCCTGGGGAGTGGGGAAAAGTTAGTTTGATTAGGTTGCATTGATTGGTTCCAAGGGTTAAAAAAAAAAAAGAGGTAAGTGATAGCCCTGTTTTACTCTACCCTGGCCAGACCATGAGTCTTCTATTCAATTCTGGGTCCATATTTTAGAAAGGCCATTGGGAGGCAGTATGCTGTTGTGGGAAGTGCATTGGTTCTAGAATCAGATGACCCAGGTTCAAATCCCAACCTCTAATATTGACCATCTGTGTGACCTCAGTTTCCTCCTTGGCAAAATGAAGATATTAGACTAAATAGCCTCTGAGGGCCCTTCTAAATTCTAAATCTATGATCCTCTGAGAAGCCAGAGAACTTCCAGAGGAGGCCAGTTAGGATGGGGAGGTGGATTGGGGAAGACCACATGGGAAAGGCAAGAAGAAACTGGGGAAAAAAGAGTCTTGGCTGTCAAGTATTTGAAAGGCTATTATAGGCATATGGTATTATCGTTCTGCTTGACCTCGGAGAGAACTAAAACAATGAGGGAGGAGGTGGAGGGGAGAGTTGTAAAGATTCAGTATAAGGAAAAATTCTGAAACAATTAGAGGTATGGAATGGCAAGGAATGGGTGCTCCTCCAAAAGAGGTCTTCAGAAAGAAACTAGATGACCACTTGTGTAGGATTCCTGTTCAGGTATGAGCCGAACTAGATAATCCTTTCAAGTCAGTTAATCAGTTAAAATTTATTAAACACTTACTATGGGCTAGGTAAGGCAAGTAGGTGGCATAGGGGATGGAGTGTCAGGCTTGGAGTCAGGAAGATTCATCTTCCTGGATTGGGACACTTACTAGCTATGTGACCCTGGGTAAGTCACTTAACTCATTTTTGACTCAGTTTCCCCATCTGTAAAATGAGCTGGAGAAGGAAATGGCAAACCACTCCAGTGTCTTTGCCAAGAAAACTCCAAATGGGGTCAACAAAGAGTCAGACACAACTGAAGAACAAAGGTTCTAGGCAATGTGCTAAACATTGAAGATACAAAAGAAGCAAAAGATAGTCCTTGCCCTCAAGGAGCTCATAAATTATGATTCTAGAAAATCCCAAGTTAGAAAAGTTACCTAGGCAGGTGAAAGTCTTGAACGAGAGGCTTAATTCTGTCCCAAGTCAAATTAGAATAAAACGAATCTCTCTTACATGATAGCCCTTCAGAGGCTTAAAGATAGATTTTTTGTCTCTTCTTTCACCCCTTCTTCAGTATTTTCTCCAAAGTTACCAGTGATTTAATTGCCAGATCCAATGGCCTTTTCTCAATCCTCATCCTTCATGGCCTCTGTGCAGCTTTTAACACTGTCAATTACCCTCTTCCCCTCCTTAGCTTCTTCTAAGGTTTTTATGATATTTTTCTCTCTTGGTTTCCTACCACCTGTCTGCTCCTCGATTCCCTTTGCTAGATTTTCATCCAGGTCATTCCCACTAACCATGGGGGCCCAGGCTCTTCTCCCTCCGTATTATCTCACTTAGTGCTCTCATCAGCTTCCACTTGCTACTTTTGCCTGGTCATATGAGAAAAGGATCAAGAACTCCCTCTGACCTCATCTTCTGTCTCTCGCTGTGCATGGCCCATGAGGGAAGGCTTTGAGGGGCCAGCAAAGCAACCATCTGCAAGGGCATTTACAAACAAGGCAACTTCCACTTCCTGATGCCTGATCTCCCACTCTTGAAGGGGAAAAGCCTCTGGTACAAAGAGATAAAAACCATCCCTTTGACGTCAAGCCTTCTATCTCCTGCAGAACCTGTCCCTTGAGGGAAGAGGAAGAGGAAATTCAATGGGGAATGGGACTTCTAGCTCCTGCTATGACATCTCCTACCTAATCTCCAGTCATCAGATGGAAGAGAAGTTGGGTCTCACGTCTGACTGTATGCCTTCCATCTTCTGCCACACAGTCTCTAGATCAATCTCCACTCTCCTCTGGGTAGAGGAATGACCCCTTCCACTCAATAATGAACACATCTGGTAATATCCTATACATCCCAATGATTCTGAACCCCTGTAGATCATCATCCAAACTCCATTCCTCACCACACCCCACCACCTGATTCCTTATTTCCATTCCTCTCAATCTTCCCACCCCAAAATCCCAACCAAATGTCACCCACCCTTTCCATTATGCCCTCTGGAATGCCTTTCCATGGGCAACACGTTTCCCTTCATCCTAAATCTTTTCCTCTTCCACTCTTTCCATTTTCCAGTTATCATTAAAACCGGGCTCCCTTCTTTCCACCCCCTACCTCTTAACAAAGCCTCCCTTATTACCCTTCCCAGTACTGGCTGAACTTTTACTCATTCCCCTCAGCTCCCTGGTTGAGACAGAGCAATTGGAATACTCCTTGCTCCCCATTGCCACTTCCAAGTTCTCTCCATATATATATATTCTCACCAGTCTATAGGCTTTTTATCTTACTTTCTTTCTTGAAATAGAACTCTGGAAACCCAGCCTTTGATAAAGCCCATTGGGACACAAATGGAGCTACTTGACTATGCCTTTAAACCTAAACCACTCTGGCTGTCACTGACTGACCAATAATAGGTCCCAACCCAAACCTCACTTGTTCATTATTTGAGTTTTGATGGTTCAGAACTAGTAAAAACAGCAATTGTTCTTATCTGGGGCAAAAACTCTGAGGGTATTCCCCTCCCAGATTGATTCTTTTGAGTAGGCAAACTAGGCCTTCTTTTGCCTCAATTCTAACCTAGTCTTAAATAACTGAAAGGGTGTTGTCTCAGATAAACTGAGACCTGGGAAAGATCTGAGCTTAAAAAAGGCCATCTCCCACTGCACCCAGGGCCATTTGACCTATGTTTTGCCACTGTACTCAGATGACTCTGGAGGAGAGAGTGAGGCTGATGACTTTGCACAGCCTTGTCTCACTTAAATCCAATTCGCTTTGCAAGTCAAGATGTCACCCTCCTGATGTCATTGGTCTTCTTCTAGAATGAAGGATGACCAAGAACAACCTTACCCTCTGCCTTCCTTTACAAAATCCTACTCTTCATCTGTACCATGACCTCTAATCCCTTGACCCCTCAATTATCTCTTAGACTATCTCCTCTGCAGCAGTTACTCACATTGTCTTGACCTCTTGGTGAACCAATCCAACTCTACATTATCCTGCTCTGTGAAATCCCTGGCCCCCTTATCATATCACCAATTATACTTAGCCAAGCCTCAGCCTTAGAATACTTCCACCATTTTCCCTCTTTATGCCTACACATGAATGAGAGTAGATACTGCAGGGGAGAGGGTCTGGGAAAGAACTGAGTGGTCAAGGGATTGGAGGTCATGATGAAAAAAGGTGGAGAAAATCATGTAACATCCTGACTGGGTCTACTAAGAATTTATGTTATACCATCTCAACTGGGCTGTCATTGCCACAAGGCAATACTACTATACCTCACCTTCAACTCCTTATATCCCATTCTCCAAAGAGCCCTTCCAAATCTCATCTCTTCTCAAACTTCTCATGGCTCCTCCTCCCTCCAACCCTCCCCTCTCTGCTAAGAACCCCCTAAAAAGCATGGGAGTACATAAGTCTGCTTCACTCCATTGGTAACTGAGAAAATGAAAGAGTATCCATCATTCATTATCCAGAACCAGGTAAGCAAGCCATTGTGAAACTGATGTATACTACTGATGAACTTCTCCAAGCAACCAAATTTTGCAATAACTTTCCACAAGTCCTCATGACCAACAATACCAAAGGTCTTGATCAGATCAACAAACATTGTGGACAGACTTCTGCTTTGCCCCTGGCATTTCTCCTGGAGTTGTCAGGCAACAAACACCACCTTATCAACCATTCTTCAGCCCTTCTGAAACTCTTGGGTAGATAATCATCTTCCAAGTGAAGGATCAGCCTATTAAGCGGGACTCTGGCAAGAATCTTGCCAGCAGTGATTACAAGACACTCCCCCCCTCCCTCCTCCCCTGCCAGTGATTGTCACAGGACAATCTATTTCCCTTACTTTTACAGAGATGGACAGAGGTATCCTTGAACTCCTAGGGGATAACCTCATCTTGCTATATAATCAAGAAAATTTCAGTTAGATTTTGTATGAGCAATGGACCCCCTGCCCTGTAAATCTCAGCTGGAATAAAATCAGCACCAGGTACTTTGCCGCACAAGAGGAGCCTAATGGCATTCAAAACCTCGTTTCATTGGAAGTTTGGCTAGAGAAGAATTGATTTCAACCTGAGGTATATGGTCAGTGGCTTCAGCATTGCTAAGAACACAATGGAAGTGTTCAGTCCATCTCTCCAGGATCATGTCCTTATCAGTATTCAATGTGACTCCATCAGTGCAGGTCTTTGGCCCATAAATAACCTTCAGGGCATCATAAAAGTGCTTTGTATTATTACTGTTAGTGTACAACTGAATTTTATCTGCCTTCTTACTAAACCAGAATCCTGCATTTCTCTAAGCTTTGCTTGCACTTTACTTTTGATAGAGTTAAAGGATGCCTTCTTAGAGACAGATGAACTATCCTGAGTGGTAATCCCTGTGGAGTTCTCATTTTTCATTTAGCAGCTTTTGAATTTCCCCAACATTTTTCTCAAATCGGTCTTGATGTTTGCAAGTGTTCTGGTCCAGATGAGTAAATGCAGTGCTGTACACCAAATCTCTGAAAGCTGCCCCCTCCTTTTCTGCTCCACTGTTGCCAATCATGTGTTAGCAACAAAATGTTTGGCTTGGAGAAGAACTGAAGGATCTGTTCACATTAAGTCTTCTGGTAGTCACTGCTTTTGTTGAATGTGAATGTTTAGCTTAGAGAGGATAAGTCTATGATTGGCTCAGCACTATACACCGCACATTGTCTTTGTTACTCTCATTTCCTGTCTATCTCTTCTAAACAAAGACATAGTCTATTAAATGCCAATATTTTCTGCAGGGGTACATCCACGAAGTTTTGTTGTGTATAGGCAAACGGAAGACAGTATTGGTTATGAGGTCATGAGATGCACAAGTCTTCAATACTAAGTGACCGTTACTGTTGCTGTTTCTGACTCCATTCCTCCCAAGGACTCCCTGCCATGTCTGGTAGTCTGAGTTTACTCTTTAATTAACATCACACAGAATTATAAGTTTGTCCTCTTTTGGTACATTGATGATGAAGGTCTGCAGGTCTTTCATAAATTTTCCTTTGGCCTCATCAGAGTTTGTCATGGTGGGAGCATAGGCACTGATGTTATGGTACTTTCCTGCAAGTGGCAATCACATTATCATGAGCCTATCATTCACTCCTTTTGGTAGGCATAAAACCTAGAATAGTTTTGATTGCAAAATCTGTGCCTTCATCACGGTACTCCCCTTTACTGAGGCCATTCCAGCTCAACTTCACTAAGCTGGACTTCATTTACCAGTCTTGTTTCACTCAGGGCTGCTATTTGGATATGATACCTGCTGAGTTCTCCTGAAACAAGAGCTGTTTGTTTCTCAGTTCTACTGGATTTCATGTTGTCCATAAGTGTGAGCACATTTCATTTACTGATAGGGAGTGGAATCATCTTTGCAAAAAATTTTGTATATTTTTTTTTGTGTTCCAACTATGGGGTGGGATCCCTGCCTGCTGTAGTGAGCAGAACAAGGTTGGGTAAACCAGACAATTTTTAGGGCATCTTTTCTAGCCCCTTCCTCACGCCAAGAAGTGAGAAGTGAGTTCCTTAGAAGGCTGCTCAGATACCCAGAGGGCTGCTGAATACCACTGCTACTTCAGATCAGTGAGAAGAAGACCCTATGGCCTGGGCTGCTTCTGTGCAGGATTGTGACTATAGCTCCCAGTGTATCCACACCCGCTGCTTCATCACTTGACTGTCACCACAGGACTTTGAGGTAGGTAAAAATGGTAAAATGGTATAGGTGATGTCTTTAGATTCATGCATAAATTGGATTTAAGTGAGGCAGAGTTGTGAGAAGTTGTTGGCCTCACTTTCTTTTCCAGTGTCATCAGTGCCCAGTGGTGAGAAAAAAGTCAGGATGACTGGCCACAGCCCATTATGCAGCAGATGACCTTGTCATCTTCAGCGTCTGACCAAGCTCTAAGCACTCCACAGCGCCTGTTTCAGTCACCTTCATGGCTGTTGGAATTGTTCTCATCTGCCCATTCTGCCGGGGGAAGTCTTCAGATGCTTGGAGAAGACAACCCCCCTAAATCACTGATGAATTTGAGACCCCTCAGTTACTCGCAACCTGCCTTAGCCCATCAGTGAGATGGTTTTACTGAGATGAGAGTTGGGTAAATCAAGTGGACACCAAAGATGAGCAGCCCTGAAAGAACCTGGCAGCTGTCACACCAGAGATACTAGTCTTTCCTGAACATACTCCAGACCTCTCACTGCCACTAGGCAATCCTGCTACATCTTCCTTATCTACTCATTATATCCCACTGTCCACAGTGGCTCTTCTAAACCTTGTCCCTCTTCAAAGCTCCCAATGCTCCCCCCTCCCCAAGCAGAGAACCTTGTGTCATTCACCATGAGCTCCCTCTTCTCCCTTTTTCCTCAGTCAGATGCCTTCTGCCACTGTCTTCTCCTTCACCCCTGTCTCACAGGAGCAGGTGGGCTCACTCCTTACCAAGGCTAACCCTGCTAACTACATAATAAGCTATCCCAATTCCATCCTGTCTCCACCAAGAGTCACCCCAACTCTTTTACTTATTTTCAATCTCTTTCTTTCTACTAGTAGTTCCTTCTCTGCTACCTAGAAACATGCCTGTGCCTCCCCCAACCTCAAAAAACCCTCACTTGGGGCAGCTAGATGGTGCAGTGAATAGAGCACCAGCCTTGGAGTCAAGAGGACCTGAGTTCAAATCTGGCCTCAGACACTTAACACATACTAGCCGAGTGACCTTGGGCAAGTCACTTAACCCCAACTGCCCTGCCCTCCCCCTCCAAAAAGGAAAACAAAAAACAAAAACCCTCACTTGATCCTTCCATCTCCTATATTATTCTATACTTTTCTTTTGTGCTTAAACTCCTAGAGAAGGCTGTCTACAATAGGTGCCTCCACTTTTCTCCTCTCATTCTTCTTAACTCCCTACAATCTTGCTTCCAACCTCATCATTCCCCTGGAATTGCTCTCTCCAAAATTACTGATTATCTCTTAATTGTCAAATCCAATGGCCTTTTGTCTCTCTCTCTCTTTTTTTTTTTTTTGCTTTTTGCAGGGGGCAAGGCAGGGCAATTGGGGTTAAGTGACTTGCCCAAAGTCACATGGCTAATAAGTGTTAAGTGTCTGAAGCTGGATTCAATAGCTTTTCTCAATCATTTTTCTTGACCTTTCCACAGCCTTTGACACTGTTGATCATCTTCTCTTTAATACACTTTAATACACTCTTCTCTCTGGGACACTCTCTCCTGGTTCTTCTGCCTATCAGATCACTCTTCAGTCTCCTCCCCCCACTCAATAAACTCCATTGGCATTTTATCATCTTCAGGATCAAATACAAAATCCTATTTGACATTCAAAGCCCTTTATGACCTATCTCCTCCCTACTTTTCTAGTTTTCTTACACTTTATTACGACACATATTCTTTAACCCACAGACTTCTGACTTCCTGGCTGTTCCCATGAGCAAGGTACTCCATTTATGGCGCCGGATATTTTCTCTGGCATTTCCCCCATGTCTGGAATACTCTTCCTCCTCATCTCCACCTACTGGCTTTCCTGGCTTCTTTTAAGTCCCAAACTAATTTTCCCAACCTTCTTAATTCTAATGCCTTCTTTCTTTCAATTATTTCCTATGAATCTTGCGTAATAGGCTTATTTGTACATAAGTATTTGCTTTCCCCCATTAGATTGTGAGGTTCCAAGAGGCAACTAGGTGGCGGAACCTGGAGTCAGGAAGACCTGAGTTTGAATCTAGCCTCAGACATTTACTAATTGTGTGACCCTGGGCAAGTCACTTAATCCTGTTTACCTCCACTTCCTCATCTGTAAAGTAATCTGGAGAAGGAAAACCCCAAATGCGGTCATGAAGAGTCAGATACAATTGAAACAACTGAGCATCAACATGGAAGCAAGGACTGTTTTTCACCACTTTTTTGTATCCCTACCACTCACCGCAGTGCCTGGTGTGCTGCATGTGCTTAATAAGTGTTTCTGGACTGACTTCCATAGTTACAGTTATAATCTCTATGCAGATGATTCTCCAATCAGTTCACCCAGCCCTAACCTCTCTTTAGGCTCCAATCACTTAACTTCCTATTGAACATTTCAAACTGAAAAGTCCCAGAGACATCTTAAATTCAATATGTCCAGAAATGAAATCAAATCTTTCCTCCCAAATCTTCCCCTCTTCCCAATTTCCCTGTTACTGTAGAAGGCACCACTATTCTCCTAATTTCCCAGGTTAACAACCTAAGCATCATCCCTTCACTCACCTGCCCATATCCAAGCTGCTACTAAGTCCTGTCAATTTTACTTTCCAACCCTAACACCACCTGGGCTCAGGACTTCATCAGCTTGTGCCTGCACTGTGGCAATAACCTTCTGATCGGTATCCCTGCCTGACATCTATCTGCTCCAGCCCAGTTTCCAAAGCAACTTCCTAAAGCACAGGCCTAAACCAGTCACCATCTCACTCAAACTCCAGTGGCTGAGGTTTGCTTTTAAAGCCCTTCCAAACCTGGCCCTTTCCAGTGTCACAGTATTGTAACTCTTCATGGTCCAATGATACTGGCCTCCTTGCTGTTTTCAAAATACAACACTCTGTCTCCTAACTTTGCCTTTTCGTTGGCTGTCCCCATGCCTACAATGCTCTCCCTTCTCGTTTCTTCCTCTTGGCTTTGAGTCTCAGCTCAGATGCTACCTTCTACAAGAGAACTTCCCGGATTCTTTTCAATACTAGTGGTTTATCACTTCCAACCTACCCTAAATATATCATTTGTACATAGTTGCTTGCATAGGGTCTCTCCCATTTGACTAAAAGTTCCTTGAGGACAGGGATTATTTTTCCCTTTTTGTATCCCTAGTACTTAGCACAGTGCCTGGCCCGTAGTAAACACTTAATAAATGTATGCTGACTTCTCAAGATTAACTATCCCCACCTTCTTCCTTCATCTGTTCCTTGAATGGCATGGTGGAGGTATTACCACCATTCTGGCCTTATTCTAGGCAAAATCATTGTATACAGACCATGGCACCTACTCAGAGGCAGCTGGTGGTGCAGTGAATAGAGTGCTGGGCCTGGAGTCAGAAAGGCTTGAGTTCAAACCTAGCCTCAGACACTTATTGTGTGACCCTGGGCAAGTCAATTAACCTATTTGCCTCAGTTTCCTCAACTGTAAAATGAAGATAATAGCACCTGCTTCCCAGGGTTGTTGTAAAGATCAAATGAGATGTTTGCAAAAAATGCTTTTCACAATGCCTACCACATAGAAGGTGCAATGTAAATGCTTATTCCCTTCCCTTAGCCTCAGTGAAGTTGGCACTTTGGATGCTCACAGCATCCTTTTGATACTCACTGGGGAAAGGGACACCCTTGTAGGCAGAAACTGAAACATAGAACCTAAGAGTCAGGAGGAACCTCAGAGGTGACCTGAGACAATTAGGTGGTGAAGTGGTTAGAGTTCAGGTCTTGGATACAAGAAGACTTGAAATTAATCCTGCCTTATTAGCTGTGTGATCATGGGTAAGACAATCTATCTCAGCCTCAGTTTCCTCCTCTGTAAAAGCAGGATAACAGCACCTAGGATTGTTGTGAGGATCAAAGGAGATTATATATAGGGCTGAACTTAAAGTGCTTTGTAAATATTATCATCATCTGGCCCGACTAGTACCTGAGCTGGGCAGCAATCACCTCTACAATAGCCTCAAATGGTCATCTGGCTTCCACTTGAAGATATCCAGTAACAGGAACTCTTGGGAGGAGAGCCTATTCAATTTTTGGACAGCTTTAATAACTTTTTCCTTTCATAGCCTGCAAATGTGTTTGCCTCCAAAGCTGTCTCCCCTTTCTAGCTCTGTGACAAAGGGGGGATATTCTTTCATATACCTGAAGACAGCTCTTGTACCTCTCCCCCACCTCCAATCTCAACTTCCCTTCTCCCAGTTTCTTGAAGCAATACTCACAGCCCAGGTCTCCACTCCCATCACCATCCTGGCCACCCTCCTCTGGCTATTTGCCAGTGTCCTTCCTGAAAGGTGGAGCTCAGAACTGAATGTGGTTACTCTTACCTCTCTTGCCTCGGTAGCACTGTCTGCACAGGGAAGGCTTCCTGCTCAGAGTTGGTGCTCAGTACTTGTGGAATGAATTCAGAACTGTAGCACCTTCTCTCCCAGGATATTCAGAAAGCTTTTCTCCTTCTCCACACCTCTCCAGACAGCCAACCTCATGGTTCCATTTTCAGAGTTTGACTTTCCAAGAGGGATTAGGGGAAAGGGATCAACTGGCCCCAAAGGCAGAGTCCCTGGAGAAGACAATGGGGTATCAGGTGATTAGTAGGAATGGTCTCCCTTGAAACCGGAGTTGGAAGGGCAGGTGAAACACATTGCAGGGTTTTAGAAATGAGTGGGAAAAAGGATTGAAAGTCCATGACCATACTGGTCAAGGAAGATTGCCATGGGATGTGCCTGGAAGCAGATATTTGAGATCATGTCCATGGCAGATGACCAGCCTCTTGGTTCTCTTAAAGGGATGGAGAAAAGGGAAGATCAAAGGAAAACTGAGCAGAGGCATTTGACTACCTTCCGTCACTGAAGCTAAGGCAGAGCCACTCACTATCTGGGTACACTTTTGCTGCTTGCTCCCTGAAGACAGGAACTTTGTCTTAGTTAGACCAGGAACTTCTCCAGCACCAGACACAGGACTCTGCCCACGTTCAGTGCATAGTAAATTTGTTAGATGAATGCCCAGGGCCCCTGGCTGGCCTCCCCTAGCTCAGGACAAGTACAGAACCAGACAGAGGGAGAGAACATTTCCCTAGGACTACAGCCAAGTTTCCACATGTCTACTTTCCTCCCCTTAGGACTCCCTACCCCCACCCAAGCCAGACCAGCACAGAGGTATGTGTGACCCCATCAGATGAGATAACACCCATGCAGGTCCATCTCGGGGAGGAAGAAAATTGATGAACAAACTCCAGCTTTGAAGCTCTCAGTTCCTGAGATGCAAGTATGTCTCCCCCATTATAGGATCCAAGGCAGCAGAGTAAGGAGAGGAGGGGGCCTAGAACATAAGGATCCTCAAGACAGGAATGGGCATCCCTGGAGTCGAGGAGAGGAAGAGGAGAAAGAATGATGCATTTGGAAAAGCACTGGGTTTCGTCAATAGACACGGGTTCAGATCCCAGCTCTCCCACTTGATACCTGTGTGACTTTGAGCCAGCCACTTAAATCTGAGCCTTAGTGTCTTCATCTGTAAAATGAGGGAGTTGAGCTAATGACCTCTGTCTTCCAGCTCTAAATCCTCTGACACTATGAGTCTGGCTGGGCAGTGCTGTAATGGAAGGCAGATTCTGTGGATGGGGAGTCAGAAGACCCAAGCTGACATCCCAGTTCTGCTAGGGTCTCTTCATGGGTAATTTTCCCCAAGACTTAGCATCATCCTCCATAAATGGGTAGGGTGGACAGTCTTGTCCAGCTGTAGATCCCACGATTTTATAAGATGAAGTGGTTGGGCTAAACCCAACTGATCCTATTTCCCATGCCCTCTTTAAAACTTCCATTCTTTGCTCCTGGTTGTGTGTGGGGGTCAGGGGAGTGAGGAGCAAACGGAGCAAGCCTGACACCTTTTCTACAAGGCAGCCTTCCAAATACTTGAAGACATGATCCCTACCTGCCTCTCCTCCCAAGTCTTCTCTTCAGACTAAACGTTCCTAGGTCTTTCTGCTAATTCACTTATGTAAGGACCTCTCTCCTTGGGATGAGCTCTAACTTATCAGCACTTCCCAGGTGTGATGTTGGTGTGAGCAGTCTCTCCCCTGATGCAGCTAAAAAGCTTTCTACAATTTGGTTAAGAATTGCCCTGGTGTCAGGCTGGCTAGATGGCCCAGTGAATAGAGCACCAGCCCTGGAGTCAGGAGGACATGAGCTCAAATCTGGCCTCAGACACTTCACACACACACACACACACACACACACACACACACACCTAGCCGTGTGATCTTGGCCAAGTCACTTAACCCCAATTGCCCTACCTTCCCCCCTCCAAAAAAAAAATTGCCCTGCTGGCTTTCTTTAGCCAGCACTATGCCTCTTGGCATTTAGTCAGCTGTCAATCTGTGACCAAGCTTGTCTGTGAAGTCCTAGTTTGGGAGGACCTGCCAGAACTCAGGGTCACCTCTACACATCATGCAGCATTGGAGGACTTTGGTGGAGGTCAGTTTATCAATGTGGGGCCCAGGTTCCATGTATCTGCTCCCAGTCAATGTCCCTCCTCCCTGCCTCTTTCTTTGTGCGTCCATGTTTTTATCTCAGCTGCACTGGGAGCTTTTGGGGAACAGGGCTCTCTCCCCCGCTAGGTTAGCCCTGCACAGAGTTGCTACCCAACATTTGATGAATGAATGCTTGGCATCCTCTTCCCTGTGTCCTGGGAAGTATAGCAGCTGATGAATGGCAACCTCCTCCCTTTTCAACTCAAGGCTTTCCTACAGACAGGAGAGCTCATGGATTGAAGGTCTGAGTTTGGCTTCCCAAGATGGATGGTGGACAAACTAGGCAGTGGATGCTCCAGAAGACTGGGGATTAGGGGAGTGACAAAGGACCAAAGGGATTTTTTTTGTGGGAGGAACCTAGGCATTTTTCATTTCCCAGACCCTCAGCAGTACACTCATCTCAGCCAGGCTGTTATTAGCCATGTAAGCCTCTACAGCCAAGATAGGTCAAGGATGCCTGCCCTCCTCTTCACACTCACTGTTCATCCTACACTCAAAGGCCCAAGTTTGTAATTGGGATTTATCCAAATGTGGCAGGTCAAGTGTGGTATAGAAGTATGGTTCTGAGCCCACCTAAAGGTCACCTTTCCTGAGCCCTTTGGCCTTCCTGGGTTCACTTCTCCAGGATACACAGGTTTTCAAAATCACCAGGATTTGTCACCCTGGGGGGTGGGAGAGAGCAACTTATTCAACTGCCTAAAATAAGAGTCATTTCCAGAGCACAATGTCCTCATCCTGAGAAGACCCTGAGACCCACAGCGGGTTGGCCACCACATAACATAGGTTATATAGCCCCAGTCTGGTTTCTGGTGCCAGATGATGAGGGTGTGACCCAATAAACATTTCCTGTCCCCAGCAAACATTCAGATAACCACATGTGAGGGGCTACCCTACTCCATGACAACTGGAGAAACAGGCATGGGTATTCATTCTGGGCTCCTCTAGGCCCCTTCCCCCCAGTGAAGATTTCTCACAGCCCTCATGTCTTAAAGCTTCCATGTAATAACCTCTTCTCTCCTAGAATGTCTTGTATTAGGCTCTTTCAGATCACACTTCCCAAAATACCCAGCCAGGGTCATGAGGGCACAGTAAGGACTTTTCCATCCAGACCTTCTTTGGGGGCTTCAAAGGAGTTGGCCCACTCAGTACCAGAGCAATACCTTGCTTGTAGCCATATACCTCTGATTAATGGATATTGAAGTAGTACCTCTAACCTCACCCCAGAATGCAGGAGGTTTGGATTTAGGGTCAGCTGTTGCAAATGAGGTCACCACTTAATGACTTTTGGTATTGGACCACAGGGCTATTAATTCCTACCTGATCCTCTGTTAAGTTAAATGTCTCTATCCTTCTAAATATAAGACACTCACACAGTCACTTTCAGCATCTTGCAATTCAAACTCAAGCAAGGCTTGCCTGGTCTGTCAGACTAAAACACCATATAAAGGGGAGACTCTTTCAGCAGGTCAGTGGGGCACCCAAGTTCATCAGTCTGAGCCCACAGGGAGGAGGATGGAGTTGGCTGACTTGACAGAAGTTCAAATATTTAGGGGTCCCGGGAAGACTCCATGGATAGAAGCTGGACCTTTGTTCATCAGAATGTGTGTGGAGAGGGAGGGAGCTATTCTGAGGCTCCAGGACAAGGCAGGGCAAGAACTGGCCATTCCTTAAAGGTTTAGTGGGCTAATGAGTCTGTTATGGGTTACAGTCCAGAGAGAGAAAGAGTAAGACCAGGGACCATCTTCCCAGACAAAGGCTGGGGAGAACAGTATCTGCTAGACTAGGCAAAGAACAGATGGAGCCTGGAGAGAATCATAAAATATCAGAATGAGGGAGGATCAGAGAGTTCACTTAGTCTAACCCATACCTGTACAGGAATCCAATCTCTTCTGCCCTTATACATTTAGACAAATTTTTCTGTGGTTTCCACCTATTCCACCACTTACTCCTTTCCTCTAGAGCAAAGCAGAATAGGCCTAATCCCTTTTCCACAATGATAAGCCTTCAAATACTTGAAGACAGCCATTGTGTACCGCTAATGTCCCCTTTTCAGGTTAATATCCCCAGTTCCTTCAGCTGAGCCTTATGGCATAGTTGCCAGCTCTCCACCCTAGTTAACTCACCCCTGAGCACTGGTTCTCAACCTTCCTAAAGCCACAACCCTTTAATAGTCGCATGTGGGCAGACCCGCCTGGAGACGGATAGAGGAGGTTCCCAAGACCATCGGAAATATGTGTTTTCCAATGGTCTTAGGCGACCCCTGTGACCCGTGAAAGGGTCATTCGACCCCAAAGGGGTCACAACCCACAGGTTGAGAACCACTGTCCTAGAGGTTTTGCAGTTGAGTCATGTTTTTCCTAAATGTAGTTCCCTAAAATAAACATATCCAGATGTGATCTGACCAGGACAGAGTACAGCAAGGCCATCTATCACCTCACTGATTCTGGACATCACACTTCTCTTAAGGCAGCCCAAGATTGCATTAGCCTTTTGGGTCGCCATGTTGTTCTGTTGATTCACAGCAAGCTTTGCAGTCCACTAAAACTCCCAGATCTTTTTCATGTAGACTAGTCCTCCTCAACTCTTATATTTCTTCCGTTTGTTTTCTAAACCCAAGTGTGAGACATTACATTTATCCCTATTAACGGTCATCTTTTTAGATTCAGTCCATCCTTCTCGTATATTGACATCCCATTGAATTCTGGCATCCCACCAGTTCTCTCTCCTTAGTTTAGAGTTATCTGTAAAATGAATTAGGATGCCACTTATGTTTTCATATAAGTCAGTCCCTGACCAAAAATGTTAAACAGCTAAAGATAGGTCAATGCTTCACTGACCTCCAGAGTTGACATAATTCACTAACAATACTGGGGGGGTGGGGAATCTAGTTATTTAATCCATTTTTAATCATGCTAAGTTTATTATCCTCAAGCCTGTTCTCTCCTCTCCCTCTCTCCCTCTCTCTCCTCTTGCCCATGAAGATAGCATGAAAGATTGCCAAATGCCTTGATGAAATCTAGATTTACTGTTTCTATGAGATTCCCCAGATCTAGGACCTTTTTCAATAGAGTGTAACACTTGCTCTTAGCTATCATTACTTGCCTTGCTAAAAATTCATAAACCATCCCTTTAATAATACTTCTCTAACACTGCTCCCTTCTACCCTCTCTTAATGCAGAGTGATAGGGCTATGACTTAGCAGAGCAAGAAAGTTATAGAAAATGGCCCAGTGAAGCTGTAGGGATGAGGTACCATGTTCCGGACTACCTTCTACTGGAGAGATGCCAAGTTAGAGCAATGGTGGTGCTACTCCTTGCCAGGTTGCTTGGTTGCTGAGTCCACCTACCTTGTTCTTTGAGAAGCCATCTGAGGCCAGAATCAGGTATCACTGCCAAGGACAGTTCATCTAAGACCAGGGAAAATCATTGAGTTCTATATTCTAGATTGAATTGCCTTAAAATTCTGAGTTCAGAGTTTCTGTCTTCATTCAATTGATCTTATGGAAGTAACTCAAGCATCAAGTGGACACTCCTTTCTCTGCTAGCAGTACAGGAAATAAACTGCATTTCTTAAAACTCCTAGGGATTCAGTCCTACGTCTGGGGACTCTGGGGGTCTAGGAGAATAGCAGACATGCAGCCACTTGGCAAATTTTTTTCTTCAGTAATATTTTCTCCTACAGCATTTGCTTTTGTTATTCCTATGGTAAGAGTAAACACTGCACACAGTGTCCAAGAATGTTTGTCTCCTTTCCTGAAGATCTGACGCCAGTATTCCAGGGTCACATGACTAGGACTCATCGAATTATATCTCACTGAAGGAGGTGAGGCTTGGCCAGTAGGTAGGTGGGGGCTCAAAGCTGTTCTAACTGGGTATATTTACAAATTCATACACCCAGTGATAAAAAGTCAGCACCTCCAACTAGATTACGCTTTTACTCTGGCTTAGAATTTGAAGAATACTTCCAGTACAGAGAGAAGGACAGCAATCAAAGAAACATTAAGTCAAAATCCAGTGGGGCTAACACTGAGTTTGGTGTGGACTCACAACAGGAACAACCCCACATCATGCTTGCTTACAGCAAACACTGGAAAAGTTTGAGCAAACAAGCTGAAGAGCTTATTAGGTTCCATGAAGTCCAAGTACATAGTGACCCAGAGGTCTCAAAGGACCTGATCAGTTTTCTGAGAACAAAAAGCTAATTCAAGAGTTGAATAAAAGCCAAGTTACAACGAAAATCTATGATGATCTGTGGAAGAACTTACTTCACAACTATAGTAGCCATGACCCAATTAAAGTGAAGGAAAGCAGTAACAATTTGAATGCATCTTGGATTAAGCTAATTCAAAGCATTGGTTCAGATAAAATTGCCTTCACGGCTGAGCTGAGGATGGTGCAGGCCTCCTTCCAGGATCTGAAGAACTTCCTAAAGTGGATGCCAGAGGTAAAAACCACAATTAATGTGCTTGAAAATGCAGCTCAGCATTAGAATGCTCTCCAGGACACTGGTTTGGCCAAGGAACTCAAAATCAGATTCAGAAAACTTCTATAATCATGCTTATGAAGCTTTCAGCCTAGCAAAGCAAGAACATACAGGCTGAAATTGATGCCCACAATGACAACTTTAAAAATTAAAAAAAAAGTCAGATGCCAAGGAGAGGCAGACCTGAGAGAGTGAGAGAGGTCAATAGCTCTCCTACAATGATTGAGAGCTCAGAAATTAGTACTTCTACTCACTAGGAAAGGAGCACACACCACCAGAGCTGAGCATGGGAAGACTCAGGGCCAGATCCTTTCTGAACAAGATCAGTGAGTAGCTATTGAAGCCACCTGGTTGTGAAATTCGATAACTCTGTAAAGAATCAGTTATGCCCAAAGGCCTGTACTTTTGAAGACTCCACTTTTGACTCTTATGAAATTGGCATATAATTATTTCTCCAATCTTGTATCTCTTCTGTACTCCACAATCTTTCCAAGATCAGTGTCAGTGACCAAGTAATCACATCTGCCAATTCTTACGCTACCCTAGGATATAGTTCATCTAGATTTGGTGATGAGTAATTGAGGGCAGGTTGGTTCTCTTTTTCTGCCCTCCTCAGGCATCCTAGGTTTTAATTCTCTGTTAACTGAGTTTTGTTTTAGCCATCTTCAGTTTAAAGAACTTTAGCATACAAATAAGAAGTTAGAGATGGAGCTGAACAATTTTACCTCTCTGTTGTCTATTATCCATCATTCAGCATGCATTTATTAAGGACCTTTTATGTACCAGGCATTTTACTAAACACTTGGGCAGATGATAGTAGAATTTGTGCCTCCTTAGGCTGAGCACCATGCCTCTCAGTTCAGCCTCAGATGGCTGTAACTTTACTGTATCCTGTACATCCATATACTGGCATCTGCGGCCATGTGTTTTATTGCTGGGTCTTCTGTAAATTATGGGTCCTTGACACTGCTATTCTTCCTATATTGGACCTACCTTTTATGGACTCCAGCTTGCAGATATACATGTGGGCAGTTTTCTCATTCCTGCTCCAATTTCAGGTTAAAACAATCTTGGATTCAGAAGGCTCAAGCAAATATACTCTTACCAGTCTATCTTGATTGGATTCATAAGGCTCAAGCAAATATATTCTTACCAGTCCTTGATAGGTGTCCTCAGGTCAAGAATCCATCATTCTTATATTTTAAGGCATAGTCCAGAAATCCAAAATCTCTTCTCAAGACCCCATCTTCCTAACTAGCATATTCATTTTACAAATTTGCCTCTTTAAAAGTTCATACATTTACCTGGCAGCAGTAATTAAAATGCCACCTGTGTCCTTAAGATCATCAACTCCTTTCCATGGACTTCATAATCCCTAGCAATGTTTTCTAGCTTCTTTCTGGCAGTTATCATTTGTCCCCACATACATCACCAAGAGTCAAGTGGTGGTTGTCAAGTTTTAGAAGTTAGGGGAGGTTCTCTGAATCTTCCTGGCTACACATACCAGGAAGTCATGACATGGAGTCATCAACCATCACTATTTTCCCCTGGCCTGTCACCCCTTTGTGGCAGGCCCTTACAGGTCAACATCCTTCCTTGATGAACAAGAGATGGCTTCCTCCTCAAAGGATATAGCTCCAATCTTTACAATAGGGATTTTAAACTTAAGGACTCTGTGAATATTTTCAAAAATGTTGATAACTATTTCAATATCACTGGTTTCCTTTGTAATCTTACGTATTTCCCTTTATGAACTCCCAAATGATATTCCTGGAAGGGTCCTCTAGGCTTTGCCAGATGGCCAAGGGGGTCCAGGACACAAAATAGTGATGAACTGATCTACGTAGCTCCCAATGTTCAGTAGTTTTTTCTTCTTAGGTCACCTTCTTCCAACATACCTCTCCCTGCCTCCACCTTCGGGACAAGTTAGGATTCCCTGCTGTCTCTCCAGATTACTCTTCTCTTCAAAGCACTTTCCCCGTTCTTTCAAGGAATGAATTTCACACACCAGGTAAGTCAGAGAGTAGAAAAACATCCAAGCAGGGAGATCACTTTGCAGAAACAAATGGTGCCCTTTGGGACAGGTCACTGAAAACTTCTCTTGCCTTCTGCATTTGTAGGAATCAAGACCCTCGATCTCCTCAGTTTTTGTTCTTTTTTCGGGTAGCTCTATGGACTAATGTTCATGGTTGGGGGGTCAATTCACCACGCCCCCTTTTAATCTTTGATCGGTAATGAGCAATGTCCTGCTGAGTTCTAATGGAAACATCTCCCAGTTGCAAGAAGGGCTTAAGTAGAAACCCATTTACCAGCTTCCCTCTTCGGACCCCACCTTCCATCTTACTGCGTCTGGGCTGAAGTATCTGGTGGTCCCTTCCAGTCCCTGAGAGGGAGGACAATCACTTAACAACTGGCCTCCTGCTATTTCTCACAACATGACTTCTCTCTTCTCTGACACAGTTTCCATTTTAGCAATATTTTACCTAAAATGTGGCCTCCAACACTGGGCAAAATGCTCCAGCAGTGGTCTGACTGGGGCAGAGTACAGCAGAATACTATCGCCCCAACACCCAACCCCTACCCTTCCATCTGGTCAGCATGCATCCACTCAGTATAAGAAAACATTAGCATCTGTGGCTGCTCTCATAAAACGTCTGCTCCCCGCGTTTGTGATCCACCAAAACCTCCAGGTTTTTGTTGATTTGTTATCACTGCTTTTAATAAGCTTGTTTAGCCATATCTCTTCCACCTTTTACTCGAAGAGGGATACAGGACAGGGCAGAGAGGCTGCCAGAGAATAGAGATAGAGTACTAAGCAGTAAAGCTAGGGGGTAGGAGTGTGTCAGAACTGAGAGCACACTTCACAGAAGGGAACCTGGAATTCAGCAGTCGCCAATGTTGGCCTTTTGCCTTAGGTCAATTCCATACAAAAAAGCCCTTCCCTGCTGGGCCCCAAATATCCCTCTTCTAAGTTTCAGCCTGTCCTCACCCTCCCCTTCAGCTCCCTAGAGGCCCCTGTGGCTTCACAAACATCACAAAATCTCAAGGTTGGAAGGGTTCTTCAAGGGCAGCCTATCTGTTCTGTACCAAAACAAAAAACCAAGACCAAAAACAAAAAGCGCTACCAAGTGGTCATACACTATATTCTCAAATACCCTCACTGCCTCAGAAAATCCATTTCACTTTTTGACAGCAGTAATTAGGAAGTTTCTCTTTACCTTGAGCTGAAATCTCTCTCTCTGCAATGTCCCAGTGCTCCTAGTGCTGCCCTTACAAGGTCAAGCAAAACAAATCTGATAATCGTTCTTTCATATCACAACCTTCCAAAGACAGCTAGCTATCATATCCTTCCTTAAAAGTCTTCTCTTTTTTAGGCTATTCCTGGTTCCTCCAACCAACCCTTATCTGTAACAGTTTTGGGGTACCCTCCACTGGACACTCTATAGCCAATCCATGTCCCTCCAAACTATGCATTGTAGAGTCTGACTGGGGGCCCAATACAAGCAAGATTGCCCCTCCCTCATTCAAGACAACGTCTCTCAACATAGCTATGGCCTACAAGAGAATTAGCTTATTTTTTGGCTGCCGTGTTGACTTGGACTGAATCTGAAATCCTACTCTGCCCATGACCTGTCTCTGTCCAGGGCAGTTCCCAAAACCCATTTACCAGCCAGTGGGGTTAGGGCTGGCTCTCTCATTTGGGGTAGCTTAGTTTCTCCATCTCCCATCTATCTCCCTAGTGGTTATTCTTTCTTGAAAGCGGATGTCATCTCTTCCTGTGGGTTTGTTCCCTCAAGGGCTGGCTTCAGCCCCCTTTCTGTTGACCCTTGGAGATTGTTTCCTTTGTTGGAAAATGAAAGGAAGTTGAACTAAATGTTTCTTATGATCCTTTACAATTCTGACATTCTATGATTCTTCCTACCCCACTCCCATTGGTCCACATTATTTCTTTTCCAAGGTGGGCTCTTGCGCATGGGGCCACAGTGGACATATTCTCAGCCCAATGCCTCATCCAGCCTACCTTGTATCGGAAGTTCTATTCATTTTTCCAGCTTTCATCTAATGACTCAACCCCAAAAGGCAGTGTGGTTGGGTGGTGATGAGAACTTTGAATTTGTAGTCAAATGACCTACGTTGAAATTCCAGCTCCAGTTTCTTGTATGACTCTTTTCCACCCCTGTTTCCTCATTTGTAAAACAGAAGGTGGGCCAGATGATTTCTATGCTCCTTTCAAATGATATCTACATCAAATCTATGATGCATTGATGTCTGGTCACCCTAAGAGGAGTGGCCCCCAGTCCCACCCCAGAACACTCTCCCTATGGTTTCCAAGAGAAGAACACTTGACATGGACAGTAAGAACAAGAGACAGTTCCTGAGGAAAGTCCTTCGAGTTAGAACCCGCGATTCCTCACCTACAGAAAAGAGAAGGGGGAAGGTTCCTTACAAAAGGAAAGAGGAATCAGGAGCACCAGCCCAAGGAACATCCATGGGGAGGGGAAAGGGTTAGGGAAAAGATTCTTTGGGGGAGGGAATGACTCCATCTGAGGTCCAGTGGAAACTAAGGACAAACCCTGAATTTTAAGCCACCCTGTCACTGACAATTATCTCAATGTACACTCGTGTCCCTGATAATATTAGCAGCAAAACCCTTAGAAACCCCTGAGGTGAGTGGGGCCTGAAGGGTAGGGGGAGTGACCAGACTCAGCACACAACTAAGGAACACTGTGGTGGGGGAGAAGAGGTTCTTGGGAGTGTTTTCCTGGGGTATGTTTTCTTCCTGGGGGACCTCTAGGTGTGTATGGGGGTGGGAGGGGCTGAGGTGGGTCTCCTAGAGGGAGTCTTTGGGATGGGGGTTGGGATTCTAGCAGATCTCTGGGAGGCAGTTTCTGTAGAAGGGACTGGCTAAAGGGATCTTCCTGGGGTGGGGTGGGGTGGCGTGGTCCATGTATATGTCTCTTTGGGAAGACCTATTCCACTTTCCTGTCGCTGCCTCGCTCTTTTGGTTCTGTGTGTTTTTGGTGCATGGGAGTCTGTACCATGCTGAGAATATCCATGTGTGTGGGTTGAGTCTTAGGGGAGAGGTCTGTATGTGTGTGGAGATTCTACCTTGGCAGAGACAGCTCTAGAGTTGACTGATTCTATGCACAAGGTTGTATAGAAAGTTCTGGAGTATCTCTGTGGGGTCCTAAGACTTTAAAGTATTTCTAGGCTCTTCTGCAGCAATCACTGGAGGTATATGTGCGTGATCTTGAAGGAGAGATATCTAGGAAGGGTTCTCTGAGGAAAGTCACATCCTTAAGTGGTTCATCTTGGGGGGGACCCTCTTCATCTGCTTTTCATACAGTAGTTGGGATGGGGAGGGGTCCCTCTGTGTGTATATGGGGGGATCATCTCTAGATAGAAATCTTTAGGTTTATTTTGTGTTACATGTGTCCCTAGAACACAAGTCTCTGCCCACCTCCATGGGGACTCACTCCTCACCTTGCTTTTGGTGGGTCTGGGCTGGGTTTTGGAGGAGGGGAAGAAGCCAGTGCTTTCCGTACAGGATTGCAGAATCCTTTGGCTCAGTGGGATCTAGAGGATGGGGGAGGGGAGGCACTGAGAGCTTGAGAACAGCCTTGTGGCAAGACTTTCTCCCACCACCTGAGGACTTCATTCCCTCATCCCTCGTCCCTGACCCTTATGGCACTCACTCGGATATGCTTCCGGATCCTATGCACTCTGGGACTCTTTGTGGAGGTCGCTCCTTGCATGAATATGGCATCTAAGTCCAGACTCAACTTCTGACAAAAGGAGCTTTGGGACACCAGCTGAGGGATGGTGCGGGGTGGGGGGGTAGGAGGGGTGGGGGTGGAAATTGGAGAAGGATTCCTGGAAAGGGCTAGAGAAGGGTCCCCTGGGAAGAAAGTCCCCCCACCAGGGGAAAGGTGAGGGAGGGTCCCTCTGGGATATTGTTGGAGGGACCATGGAGGATATCAGGAAAGGTCCCCAAAAGTATACTAGGAAAGACCTAGAGGAATCCTGGAGGTGGATTGTTAGATTATTGCAGGAGTGTAACACAATGATATTAGGAGACATTAGAAAAGGGTGCTCTGGGAATACTGGGGAGGTGGAATAATGGGAAGAAGTGCTGGAGGAGGGTCCTAGGGAAGTCCTGGGAAGGGAGTCATAGGCTATCTTGGGAGAGGGTGCTAGGGAGTATATTAGGGGAAGGTGCCAGGAGATACTGGAAAAAGGTTGAGAGGAGGTATATTAAAGAAGAGTACTGGAGAGATGTTGAAGGAGAATCCCAGGAAAGTTTCGCATAACTATCTTGCAGGGATATTAAGGGCGAAGTCCTGGGGAGATATGGTGGCAAGGTCCCAAGAGGATGTTAGGTTAAGCAGATTTCATGTATACTGAGGGCACATCCCAGAGAGAAAGTGGGTGAGGGGAGGAAGATCCCAGATGGGTGTTGGGTATATGTCCTGCAGTATATTGGGAAAGGGCCATACAAGGACATTAGAAGAGTGGGCTGGGGACATATGGTGGATGAAGGTATTGGACAGAAAAAAAACAGGAAAAGATATTTGGAGAGAGACCTAAGGAATACAGAGAGAGGGTCCTGGGATGTACGGGTAGAAGGTCCCAGGTGATTTTGGTGAAGGATCCCAGGAGGGATTGTGGGTAAATGGTCTGTAGGTTATTTATTGGGAGATCACATAAGGACACTTGGAAAGAGGAAGTCGGGCCACTCTCAATAGGCCTATTAGTAGAGAGTGCTTAGGGGATTGCTGATGAGTGGATACAAAGAAAAATACTTTTGATGAGGGAATTTTTTCCTAAGGGAATAGGGAGATATTAGGGGAGGGGCTCAGGTTACAGTGGAATAGGGTTAAGGTTAGGGATATTGGGAAAAGGTCCTGAGGAGTAATATTGAGAAATGGTCTTGGAAGGATACTGGAGAAAGATCCCAGGAGGGAAACTGGGCAAGTGTCCCATAAGTATATTGGGGGAGGGTCTTAGGAGAGAGATTAGGGGAAGGCCCTGTTAGGTTGTTGGGTAAGTAACTTGGTATGTTGGGGGAACAGTCACAGAAGGATATTAGGGAAGATCTCTGGGAGATATTAGGAAAAGGTGCTGAGGGGATAACGGATGGTAGAAACTGTGGCAAGAGATGTTAGGAAAGAGTTCCAGGAGATAGTGGGAGAAGGTCCTGAGGAGACCTGTTGGGGGAAGGTCCTTAATCTTGTGTAGGTAACTGGTTAGAGGATTCTTGGGCATATTGGTGAGTATATACAAAGGAAAATATTTTGGGGGAGGGTCCCATGGGAAAGTGGGAGAGGGTTTCCTGGAGGGTACATTGGAGAACTAATATTGGGAAAGGGTCCTCAGGGTTATTAGAGAGGGGGAAAATCTCAGTTGTGTTCTACAGGTATTTGTGGGGGAAGATCCCAGGGATATTGGGAGAACATCCTAAGGAAAGATGGGAGTTAGGTCCAGGAAAGTAACTTGCATTTATAATGGGACTAGTCACAGAAGGATATTTGGAAAGGGTCCTCTGGAGAAATTAGAAAGAGTACTGATGGGCTAGGGTAGAAACAGGAGAGGGTCCCCTAGGAATATTAGGGAGCATGTTGGTAGAAGGTCTTAGGAGGGTTCAAAGAGTAAGTATTCTTAGACTGTATCCTAAGGAAGGGTCCCAGGAGCATAATGAATAATTTTGGTGTTGGGGGGGGCAGTTCATACTCATATAAAGAGGTATTAGAAAAAGGGAATGGAGTATGGAGAGAAAAGAATCTAGTGGGATATTGAGTGAGGGTCACAAGGGATAATGGGAAAGGGTCCTCAGGGCATATTAGTGTATGCTACCTAGAAATACCCAGAAAGGTATTAGGTATCCTGAAATATATTGAGATATGGCTACAGGATGATTCTAGCGGGAGATATTAGAACAGAGTGCTAGAAAGATATTTGGGAGTGGACTTAGGGGGGTACTGGATAATGTCCCAGAATGGTTTTGGTAAAATTATATTGGGGGATAGTAACAGAAAAATATTAGAGTGACCTCAGGATATATCAGGACGCAAGAAACTTTGAAGTTGGAAACAGAGGAGGGTATATTGGGGAAAGGTACCAAGAAATACTAGGGATAGGTGCTAGGGAGGTGAATTGCTGAGAAACCTATGGGGAAATTGGTAGAACTGGAACAAAATCCCAGGAGTGTACTGAACGAGTATCCTGGAGGGAGATCTTGAGGTAGAGTTTCAGAAGAGTGTTGGGAAAGTATCCTGTGGATATATCAAGGGAGGGTTAAACAAGGATATGAAGAGATATTAGGAAAGGGTGCTAAGGGAATGGGGGGCAGGGGAAGAAATATAGAGGAGGGAAGGGCCTAGGAGGAGACTAGGGAAAAATCCCTGGGCATATTAAGAGAGGGTCCTGGGGCAAGGTCCCAGAGACAGCACCCAGAAGTATGTATATGTCCTTCAGGTATAATTGGGATGCTAAGAGGCTGTTAGATGAATATTCTGCAGTTGCTGGGTGTTTAGCTGGAGAAGGTCCCAGGAGGGTCTTGGATAACTGTCTTTCAGGTGTGTTGGTAGTTCCTGGCAATACTGGGGGAGGATCCCAGGAGGAATATTCTATCTGGCAATTACATGAGAGTCAAATTAGGATATTAGGAGAATTCTAGGAGAAGAGGATCTTGGGGGATATTATTGGGGTGAGTAGAAATAGGGAGATATAAAGATACACACACAAAGGGAGGCACCCAACACTCCCTAGACAAATACTAGGGAGAAAAGCATCCAGGAGGTTGTTAACCTTAGGAAAAGATCTCAGGAGGGTATATGGGGAAAGAGATCTGGGGAGACCCTGGAAGGGTGACCCAGGAGGATACCTGCAGACATACTGGGGAAGGGATATTGAGAGAAGGTACCAGGAGGGTATGGTGAGAGTGTCCTGCAGTATATGAGGAAAGGTTCTGGGGAGACCTGGAGGAGAGGTTCCAGGAGAGAATTAGGTTAAGTATCCTGTAGGCATATGGATGGGGGGGGGTGTCCTGGGAGGATATTGGGGGAAGGTCCTAGTAGGGTATGGTGGAAGATTCCTGCAAGTATATGGAGGGAAGGTCTTGGGGAGATATTGTGGTAGGATGGATCAGGCTGATACTGGGTAAATATCCTGCAGAAATATTGGAGGGTATCTTGGGAAGATATGGGGGGAAGGTTCCAGGAGAATATTGGGTAAGTATGCAGGCATAGTGGAGAAAGGGATCCTGGAGGATGTCCCAGGAGGGGTAAGCAGGCACATTTGGGGAGTATCTTGGAAGCATTTTGGAGGGAGGTCACTGAAGAGCATTGGAAAAGTATCCTGCAAGCTTATAGAGGGAGGGGGTTGTCCTGGGAGGATATTGGGGGGAGGTATCAGGAAAGTATATGGGGGACAGTACTAGAGGGTGCTGGAAGACACTTGCAAACATATTGGGGGCTGGGTGTTGTCCTGGGAGGACACTGGGGGAAGGTCTCAGGAGCGTATGGCAGAATTGTCTTTCATTTGTATCAGTGGAAGGTAACACAAAATATTAGGAGTGGAGTCCTGTTAACGAACATTAGGAAAGGATTTAAGGCAGGAGTAGGGAACCTGTGGCCTTGAGGCCACATGTGGCCCTTTAGGTTCTCAAGTGCGGCCCTTTGACTGAATTCAAACTTTACATGTGGCTGCCAGCCGAGGTGGGGGTGGGGGGGTGTCAATCACGAAATCATAAAAGACATGGTTTCTAATTTCAGACTCCCTCCAGAGTCATCTAGTCAGTTCAACCCATACCCGAAAAAGGATCCCTTCCATAACATATCCATTAAGTGGTCATCCAGCTTCACTTGAAGACCTCTATGGAGGAGGAGCTCACTCCCTCCCAAGGCAACCCAGGCCACTTTTGGAGAGCTCTCATTGTTAAGAAGCTTTTCCTGACTTTGAACTCAGATTGGCCCCTTGGCAGCTTCCATCCCTTGGCTGTGGGTTCTGCCCTCTGGGGCCAAACAGAACAAATCTTAAAACCTTCTCCAGATGTTAAATTAAGTTTCCTTCCCACCCCCCCTTTAACCTTCTCTTCTCCAGGCTAAACATAGAGGAAGAAAAATTGGAGGAGGCTCCCAGGGGGAGCATACTGGGACAAGGGCCCAGAATATCAGAGTATTCTGAGGAGCACCTTGCAGTAATACTGTGAGACAGTCACACAAAGAAATTAAGAGACGGTTCCTAGGGCTTATTAAGGGATGGTTCTGCAAGACCTTGGGGGATGAGAAGTAGAAGGAAAATATTGGGGGAAGGTTCTAGAGGATATTGGAGAGAGTCTCAGGGATATATTGGAGAAGAGGAAGGGGGAAGGTCCCAGGGGATGTTAGGGGAGGGGAGGAGAGGGTGGTTACTGGGCAGGTATCCTGTAGGCATCTTGCAGGAGGGGCCTGGGGAAATATTGGAAAAAGGTGCCAGAGTATGTTGTGCAAGGAATGTATCCTGCAACTAATATTGGGGAGCTGAAGTAACAAGGATATGAAGAAAGGGTCCCCAAGTGATATTAGGAGAAGATGCTGAAAACAGGGGATGAGATGCTGGGGAAGAGACCTAGTCAGATACTGAGTAGGGTGATCTCCTGGGGTCTTGAAAGGAAGACATGGGGGTATATTGAAGCTAGGTCCTAGAGGAATATAGAGAGAGAGGGGAAGGAGAGGAAAGAGGGTGGAGAGGTCCAAGATGGGCATTCAGTATGTGATTTGTAGGTATATTGGAAGAGGGTCATGAGGAGGGGAAAGCAAAGATTTTAACTATGGGAGGGTGCTGAAAAGCTACTGGGGGAAGAAACTAAGAAGAAATTCCAGAAAGGTTCTGGGAATATACTGGAGAAGAGGAGAAGATATCAGGGGATACTGAGGAAAGGGAAGGTCCTACGTGGGATTGGGGAGGGGGAGAAGAGGAGTATCTCAGAATAGTATGGGGCAACTATCCTGCAGCTTTATTAGGAAAGAGGGAATAACAATAGGATATTAGGAAAGGGTACTTGAGAGATATTTGGGCATGAAAACAGCAGTAAAGATACTGGGAGGATCTAGGGAGATTCTAGGGAGGGGTCCTAGGCGATATTAAGAGAAGGCTCTATGGGTACAGTAGGGAAACAACAGAAGGAATATTGGAGGTCGTCCTGAGGAAGCATATTGGAGAAGAAATACTGGCTAAATGCCCTTTTTGGGAATATTGGGGGAAGATCCTAGGAATATTAGGGGGGCAAAGTCCAGGAAGAAAGGGTATTAGTAGTATCTTGCAGCTTTATACCGGGAGTCAGTCACACAAGGGCCCAAACATGGAAAATCTGAGGATGAGGGAACCAGGGGAACAATGGAAAAAAGGTCCCTCTGCAGAAGTGGGAGAGATCTGGGAAGACATATTGGGGAAAGGTCCTGTTCAAACTTTCTTGGGAAGGAGGTCTGTGGGGATTAAATCTTGGGGCCATAATGGAGAACCATTCTAAGAGGAAATTAATGGAGGTTTCTGGGAAGAGGCTTATTGGGGAAGGGATCCAGGAGGGATATTGGGTTTTGTCCTTGAGGTATAATGAAAGTGTCCCTTAGAAATACTGGGGACAGGGGGGGGGAGGGTGTTTCCAGGAGGGTATCAAGAGACAATTTTGAAAGTATCTTAGTGGAGAGTCATACAAGGATATTGTGGGTCCCCAACAAGGGTATTAGGAGAAGATACTGGTAACAGATAAAAGCAAAAAGGCATTGTAGGGAAGGCTTATGGTAATATTGGGTAAAGGTCCAAGGGAATGATGGGAGAAGGTACAAGGTTATATTGAAAAGTCAAGGAGAGATTTATGATAGCGTCTTGGGGAAATATTAGAGGATGATATAGAAATAGATAGATGGGGAGGGTCCAAGAAAGGCATTGGGGATTTTGGAAGTTAGGGGATTCTCACCGAGCTCAAAGGCATTTGGTCCACAAAGCCCGGATCGTTCAAAGCCTCATCCTCCTCTTTGCTCTTTGCCATTGGGAAGGGAAAAGATGAAAGGTGTAATGAGGCTGAAGGCTCTAGCCTGGAGTTAGGGGATGTTTGAGAGGCTTGAGAATTTAGCTGGACTACGTGGGGGTTCTGGGACCCAAGCAGTGCAGAAACCCCAAACTGGGTGGGAGGAATCTCCATTTAGTGCTAGGGGAATGGAAGAGAAATGCAAACCTGGTGGGAGATAGGAAAAAGAAATCTGAGCTGGTGAAGGTGGGGGGAAAAGAGGGGGGGGGAGAGAGGAAGGGGACAGGAAGAGGGGAAACTGAGCCTGGAGGAAGAAGAAACGGAATGGGATTAGGGGAGAGGAGAGAACTCTGAACCCAAGCTGGAATTGGAGAGAGGGGAGAAATGTGAACCTGATGAGAGAAAAGTTAGGGGAAAACTTGAGCCCAGAGAGAAAAAATCTAAACTTGGGAGAAGCAATTCTGAGGCGGGGGGAAGACTCTAAGGTGGCGGGGGGTGCGAGTAGTGAAGAGATTTGGGCATGAAAGGTGTGTAGATGTGTGTGTGTGTGTGTGTGTGTGTGTGTGTGTGTGTGTAATACACCTGAGAAGAAAACCTGAGCCTGGGTGTGTTAGAGACCCACCTGTATATCCTGTCAGTCCCATTACTATAACACCTTATACCTCCTTTTTATATTGCTTTCCATGTGGAGAACAGAGAGGACTTAGAGCTGTACCATTCAGTCATAAGCAAGCTGATCAGGACCTGTCATCACAGCTCCCCAGCCTGGGACTGCCTTGTACAACAGGCCCCAGCATCCACCCAACTCCCTGTAGGTGGGCAGACACCAATTCTCTCCCTCTACCCACTCAAACCTTTGGGCTTCCCATCTTGACCTTCCCTCTCATTGTTCTCAGAGTCACACTCACTCACCCCACACTACAATCCTTCCCAATCCCACTACATTTTCATCAGCACTATTCTCACAAAATTGCAGACAGCTTTATCTTTGGCTCAACTGTTCCTGCCTTTCAGCCCAAGGAATCTCGAGGGTCTCATAAGAGAACTTGGTCTCTTGAAAAGAAACTTGAATGATAATCTGAGCTGGAAGGAACACTCAGCCCGAGTTTGGAGTGTCCACTTGTGAGTTTGGGAAGAATGTGAGTAGGAGCTGTAGGCACAAGGGATGTCTCTGAGCTATAGTACACAGAGGAAGGGGAGCTCACCACACTATCCAGTCGGGAGCCGTAGATGACTTGTAGGTAGTTGTGGAAGGCCTCCAAACGCAGTTGTGGGGTGAGAAGCAATTGGGTCAGGGGCTCCACCTGCCCCAAGGCCAGGCTCCGTACCTCCGCATCCCTGGCAGCCAGTCTAGCACAGGCCTAAGGGAGTCAAAGGATACCTCTCAATCTGGGTCCAACCTACGCCTCAAGTAGAAGCTCCAAGGTCCTCACCCAATACTGCCCAATGGCATGCCCAAGGGAGGCAAAGGAACAGGGATGTACACTGACACAGATGAGGCAAAAAGAGACATAATATCAGGGAGATTTTTTTTTTAACTCACAGGACCAGAAATGGAGGACAGACTCACATAAAAAGTTAGTCAGAAACAGGAAGAGATACAGGGACACACAAAAGGAAAGAATAGAGACAGAAAGATACCAAGGCACACAGACAAGTCCAGAGCACGGGCATTGTATTGGGATACTACTGGGTAAGGAGTGGGACCAGGGAGGTTGACCCCCACCCCCACCTTATCCACCCCTTATTCCATTCTCCTCCCTTAAACACCTCATCTATCTTCTGTTGTCTGTACTCTGCCTGCAGATACTCGGGCTTTATAACCTGCTTCATCCTGCACACAAAGACACATGGGATGATAATAAAACATAGGACCCAACCTTTTGTGGGACACCCATGGACCGATAAAATACAGTAATGGGGCTGGGGGTGAGTAGGGTGGGGAGGGCTGGGTCCTTGAGAGAGTGAGAGATCAGAGAGGCCTCTGTAGAGAAGGGAAGAACCCCATCCCCTCACCCATACAAGAACCAGCTGAAGGAACTAAGGATGTGAAGCCATTAGAAGAGAAGGCTTAGGGATGAGAGCACTGCTTTCTTCAGGTATATCAAGGGTTGCCATGGGGAATAAATAAATAATGAACAGATAGCTGAGGTGTGTATACAAAGCACCATATACATATAATTTCATTTGAAGAGATACCAGGCTTATACTACCTGGCTACAGAAGGCAAAACTAGAAGGCAGAGAAAGGAAAATTTAGGTTCCATGGAAGGAAAATCATCCCAACAATCAGAGCATATATATCTGCCTCAAGAGCCAGTTGGATTCCCTATAACTCAGGATATTACAAGGGGATTCCTACTTAAACATCAGAAATTATCTTCTCATGCTGACAGTTGTGTAGCCTGTGACAGCAAGTCTGTAGAGGGGTGGGGGACTGAACTGAGAGTCTGGGGGACTGTATGGGATGTGGGAGGGGATAAGGGTGGTCTGAAAGTTGAGAGTATGAGGGTTCATGGAGTTGATGGGACACGTAGTAAGGCTGATGAATCAGAGGATCTGTGGGGCTTGGGTGTGGGTATATTAGAGTCTAGAAATCCACAGTAGCTATGGAATCTAAAGCTAGAAGTATGGCAAGTGAAAAAGGGTGAGTGCCTGAGAGATCTCTAGGGACTTCTTACTGATTGTGGGGTCTATTGATAGTCTGGGGGAGCCTGAAAATCTGTTGGACTGGGGGAGTCAGCAAACCTGTGTAGATCTGATGTTTGATCCAATTACGGGGTCAGTCAAGAGTTAGGATGGGAATAGAGGAAGGAAGGATGTGTGTTGGGAGGAGGAGAGGATGGGACTTGGTCTGACCGGATACTACGGGGAGCCTGCAATCCTTTTATCCTTTTCAGCTCTTCTGGAGTCAGCAGCTCCAGATCTGTCAGTGGCAGGGGTGGGTCTTCCTTAGGGTTTTGCATTTTCCGACAGAGAACCTGTAGGGTTTAGAGGAGACATCAGTGTGTGTACTAGGTCTGGGAGCCCGCTCTCCTTACACCCTCCAAACAGCACCCCCTATATGTCTCCTTGGCTCCCTTTTTTTGGGAGGAAGGTATCTGGGTCACTAGGAGTCTGAGTCAGAAGTAAGCCCTTCCCACCACCCCTGTCATCTAATCCAATCCTTTTACTTGATAGAGAAACTGAAGCTCAGAAAGGGAAAGGAATTTGTCTACAATCACCCAGGTGCTTAAACAGTAGAGCCAGGGTTTTGAAGCTAGGGTCTCTAAATTCCATCCCAGTGCTGGCAGGTACCTTGACCAGATAAGACGTAGGCAGGTAGATTTTGTGGGAGAGCAGGCAAAGTTGTGAGCCAAAGGAAAGGATCAGATCCCCTTTGTCATTGCAGAAGGTTATGGCCTCTGGAGGCATGTTCAGATGCATTACCCTGGAGAGTAAGGGCAGGGAGGTTAAGTACTAAGTTTCATTCTACCTGTCTTGGGAGACCCAAGGAGGGTTAGTCGACTGTGCTCTGGATACACATAATCTTCACCAGGGGTGGGGAACCTTTGGCCACATGTGGCCTTGAGGCTGAAGGTTCCCCACCCCTGATTTATGCACTATCACATACCTGAGCAATTTATTGTCCTGAGTCCAGATTCTCAAAGTGCAATCCAGGCTTGAAGAGGCATAAAGCTTCAAGTAAGGGCAGCAGCATAAACCTGGAAGTTGGAAAAGAAACAAGAAAAGGGATGCTAGAAACGGTATGGCAATCTCAGTCTAGTGAAAGAGAACTCACGAGGGGACCAGGGCTGCCTTTAGGGATCTGTTCATGGGGAAGGTATGTGACCTGAAGTCCTCTTCAGGGACTCCAAGGGTATGTGTCTGGTGCTTGATGCAGGACTGTTGCCAACTGAGACTGCTGACCTGTGATGTGGTCTGTGGGATCATCCTGGGGGCGATGGTCATGGCGTACGTCATCGTTGTCAGCTGTCCCATACTGCACCAAGCTGTAGGTAGCACTGCAGGGGTCCTCAAAGGCCACAGTAACACGAGGACCCATGGCACATAGTGCCACAGTTGAGTGGTAGCAGAAAAATGTCCGAAGCAAGGCCAAGCTCTCTTCTGAGTAGGGAAATACTCGCCACATCTTTACAGTCATGTCTGTGCCTGCCCCACCCCCCCAGAAAGAAGAGACAGAGACATGAGGGAGCTTGCCTGCTGGTGGACATCAGGATGCCTGAGGGGCAGGACCCTGGGACTAAGGGGGGGGGCAGGGAGAGGATCACTGGGAGGGCTGAGCAGAGGCTTCTGGGACAGGGTCTGGTTGCCAGGGGCGGAATCCAAGGAGTCTCTCAGAGCATCAGGACAGGGCCTTGAAGTCTTTTGGAGTTTGGACCATCAGAGTAGTTGGTCTGATTTGGGATTACGCTAAGAAAGTGATGCTGACCCAAAGGTCCTCCTGCTAAACACATACCCAGAGGAGATCAAAGACAGAAAGTCTAATATATAAAACAGAATATGTACAGAAACACTTTCTTTCTCCCCAAAACAGACACAAAGTGGATGTCCATCAACTGCAAAACGGCTGAACAAACTGTAGAAAGAATGGATACAGAGCATGGGAAGGCTTGAAAGATCTGATGCAAAGTGAGGTAAACAGAACCAGGAAAATAAACACAATGCCTAAATAGATAGAACGATGCAAACAACAAAACAGAAAGTAAATTCTGTGAAATTATAATGACCCGGCTTGGCCCATGACCGCCTCTGGGTGAAGAATACTGCACATTCTGTCAGACTTGCTCGATAGGCTGGTTAATTCTGCTGAACTTTTTTATTCTTTTTTCAATTCTTTGTTTTAAGGGATGGTTCTCTGGGATGGGGAAGAGAAAGGTATTAGGTAATTGGATAATGAAACTGAGACTAAAAATAATCAATGAATTAAAATTTTTTTTTAGAAAAGAGGGGCGGCTAGGTGGCGCAGTGAATAGAGCATCGATCCCGGAGTCAGGAGGACCTGAGTTCAAATCCAGCCTCGGACACTTAACACACAACCAGCCGCGTGGCCTTGGGCAAGTCACTTAACCCCAATTGCCCTGCCTTCCCCTCTCTTCCCCCCCCCCCAAAAAAAGAGTAGCTGCTTCAGAGGGACAGGGGCGGCTGGACCAGAAAGGGGAAGGCAGGGGAAAGAACATGGTTAAGAAGGACCAGCGAACAGAGAAGATGTGGGAAATGTATGTGTAGAGAGTTAGGAGTGGGGTCAGGAGGAAGGAGGAACATGGGGGTCAGGCATCTGATGAGGGCGTCAGCTGGGAGGAAGGGGTGAAAGTCTGTTTGGAGAGGGAGGGGAAAGCTGGACCGAGGAAGGACTGAGCAGAGGGTGTGAAGGCTGGACAGGAGAAGAAGGCGGGGCTTGCTGACCAGAAGTCACCAGACTCTGCGGACTCGAAGCAATGGTAGTCATGGAGCCTGGGCCATGGGCTTCTGTGTGAAAGATCTTTCTGCAAGACTGCCAATCCAGCACCGCGATCGTACCGTCCGTGTAGCCTAACACTGGCAAGAACCTATGGTCCGAAGGAGGGACATCACTACCTCTCCCACGCCCAGGGTTCTTGTGGCCCTCTCCCCTCCCAAAAATTCCGAAGTCCCAGCCTCCCCAGGGTCAGTGTGCTGACCTGTTCTTGTCCTCCCATATGGTGCTCAGCCAGCTCTTCTTGCGGAGCTCCCCACCACGATTCCGCAAGGTTTCCCAGGAGCTACGGGCCCGCATCTGGTCAGCAATGTGGCTAATCAGGTGGAGGCAACAGGGCCGGGCTTCTGGAGGCTTAGGTGGCTGCAAGCGGCGGACCACGAGCATGGGGAAGCATACTGCATTGGCTCGGAGCAAGACCCCCGCGTGGGTCAGCACCAGCAGAACCTCTCGAGGCACGCAATAGGCCGTGGCTGCAGCCATCTCTCCAGGCCGGAGAAGTAGCGCCGAAATCATCTTCCCAGTGATTGCTGAGAAGATGCGCACGGTGCCATCGGCGCATCTGCTCACAACGCGCAGCGGCAGAACATTCCGGTCTGGCTGCGGCAGCGGAGGCGCCAATTCCAAGCCTTGCACACAGGAGCTAAGGGCCACCAGAGGGTGGTATAGCTGGCGCACTACCCACAGCTCCAGAAACGTCAAGCCCTGTGCCAGCAGAGGAGCACCGGGCCAGACTGGTGCCCAAAGACGGCACACGGTTTCGCAGCAGTTGCCAGGGGGAGAGGCGGGTGACATCTCATCCTCGTTCCCCGTGTCTTGTCTCACCCCCGACACTGTCTCCAAATGACTCCTAAGAGGCACTTCGCCCACCTGCTGCACCGTCTCCAGGTTCCAAGTGCGCAGAGTCATGTCCTGCGATGCTGACAGCACCAGCACTGAGCGGGGCAATATGGCCAAAGCTGTCACTGGACCTGTGGGGATGGGACACGGCACGTGTCACCAAAACCTGGAAACACACCTCGAGTTGAGACAGGAGATACAGACTAGGGTTTGCAGGCAGGGACTACCTTGTGGGAATGGGATACATGGGTATTGTACGGGAAGAAGAGGGGAGAGCAACTGAAGTGGAAGAATCTGAAAGGCAGGAGAAAGCAAGACCAAGGCAATGTGACAGAAGGTTGCACGCCATGAGAGTGGGTAACGTCATAGGGCAGTGACTGGTACATGCAGAAGGTAAAGAGTGGAGCCAGATATGGAGGGGTGCTGCATCTTGATGATGAATGAGGTGAATGGAAGGGATTGCAGACATCAGGAGGTCCCAAGGATCCTAGGTTACCGACTAGGGCGGATTTAGAGGAGACTTGTGGAATATGGAGAACTGGAGGTGAAGTCTGGAAACTATATCCCCTCATTACCTGTGTGCCCCACAAAAACGCTACGAATTTGCCAGTCAGCATCCCACACCTTCACAGTGCTGTCTCGAGAGGCTGTTACCACAGCCTCTACTTCTTTACAGTACACCACATCCGAGATTATGCTAGGGAGACAGCAGAGGGTTAAACTAATCTAAGACCCAAGACCCCTCCGTGCAAGACATGCAGTGTATGTCAGAAGGTTGCTATATTGTCTCAGTGCCAGACCTTTGGCTTTCTATGCTGCCCTCTGGGTAAGCCCCAGGCTGTTCCACCCCCCTACCCCTTTCCCTTGCTTTTCCCCCTTTCTTCTCAGTGAATCTCAGAGCCCCAATTCCTCCCTTCAGCCCTCTTCCAGTCAGTCATTTCCACCTCTCTCACGTTTTGTGCAGCTTCCTGCGCACATCGATGATCGAGCAGGTAGCCAGGTCATAAGTGATCAGCTTAGCGCCGCAGACAGCAAAGCAGCGAGGGAACACCCCATGAGGTGCCACATCTAGAGCCATTCGGCTGATAGGGTAGGACCGTCCCTGGCTTGGGAGCACCGGAAGCGTAGCTGCCCGCACTAGACGCCGGCCACCACTTCGAAACTCCCATATTGACAGTCTACCACCCTCCTCGCCAATGGCCACCATCCCCTTTCCAGGCAACAAAGCACAGCACGAGGGCAATCTGGACGGCTCCAAGAAGTTGCGGGACATCAGTTGCAGGTCCTGGCTCAGTACTACCAACCCTTCGGGCCCCCAACCTATGAAGCGTCCTGGGTTCTGGCCCAGGTTCTGAAAACCCACGAGGGCCACGAGCCCTGTGAGTTCTACTGGTGCAAGGGCACGGCCTCGGGTCCAGCCATCTTCGGCATGCAGATACAATTGGCCAGCCCTATCCAGGAGCACCAGACGTGAGCTTTCCACGTCTTGAGCCACTGCCAGCAGCCCTGTGGGCACCTCCAAGCGCCGCAGGGATTCCAGCCCGTGTGTCAAGTGTGCCACCTGCATCTCTGCGCGCTTCATCTGAAGAGAGAACGGGACTTCTGGTGAGCACGAGCTTCGTAGGCTTGGCAGGCACCGGAGTTGGGGTGAGCAGGAAGAGAGCTTCGTGTTGGGAAAAGGGATCCGGGTGTGCAAAGACCGTCCAAGGGCTTATGTATTGGGGGAGGGCACCCAACAGGGGAACGCGTGGGTGCCACAGGCAGGTGACAGGCACACGGTGCCACAAATGGGACTGGACAGTGGCGGAGACAAGAAGTGGGCTGAGTCCCTACCCTTTCCACCAAACGGTACAAGCCAGCGCGCAACACCAGCCAGAGACGGCGGGCCCGGGAGAAAGGCATGACACTCCACCACAGCTCGTTGGAGGAGAAGGAGCCCGTCGTTGTCGTTGTGGTCACGTCCTCCGCTTTTGGACAGGAATACCAAGGTCTATGTCAGGGATAACCTAGGATCCTCCCTGTCCCCTTTCTCCCGGCCCCCCCACCCCACTGAACCCTAAAGATGAGAACATGGGACTGGTGAAGAACCTGCTTCCCCTGCCCTCAGGCAGAAGTAGACACCTTGTCTGGAGTGCCCCAAGAGAAGTTTGGAAAGGCTGGGGTGAGTAGTTCTCAGTTACGGGAAATGGGGAGAGGGAGGGAAAGGCCGGGGAGAAAAGTAGAAGAGGGCAGGATCTGGTGGTGACGTCTTATTGCTCTCCTGTTCTAAAATCTTTTCCGACTCAGACACATTTCGAAGCTCACCTGATTGAACCTGGCCAGTGTCCTGGTTTTCAACTTCAATCTGTTGTGGCGGCTCTTTCACCATTTCAGGCTGATCCGTTTTGGAGTCCCTTTGACTTTCCGACTTGTCTACCTTATGGTTTTTCCGATCCATTGCGGCTCTGGGACCTGGGGTTGGGGGTTGCCCCTCGTCACTCCAGGTACAGCTCCCTCTCGAAGTATAAGTGCTCAGAGGGGCAGGGTCCGTCGTCTGCACCCCTAAGGGGACAGTGCCCCCCTATTGAAGCGCCACCACGTAACAGAGGCGATGCCACCCTCCCGCATAACTGCACCTCACAGGACAGCCACTCCTAAGCAGTTTCCCTGCCCTGGAGAGTCCTGTGGCCACACCCCTCGGTCCTCCCGGCTCCACAGTTAAGTCGGTCCAGACCGCCCCACCACCAATTACAGGGCCCCTCGCCAGAACAGGATTTTTAATCACTTGTCTCAGGACTTAATATCCCTTCCAATTCCTCCAATGGACAGTTCTCTTCAATAGTCACAGATCCTTCCCCATCACCATACCTTTCTCATTCCTCCACTTCTCTCCGGGTGGTACTGCCTGGTACATGGTCAGACACCCCTAACTACACCCCTCAAGGTAGCACATGTTTCATTGTACTGCCCCATCTTGAAATGGACCCTCCCCAACCACATCCGTTAGGATCGTCCCTCTTCACTGCTTCCAGAATTCCTCCCTTAACGGTGCTCTCTCCTGGTTCAGACCTACACATCTCACCTTACCAGTCTCTTCCCCTAACAGCGTACCACCCCTCTGGACTGTCCCGAGACCCAGCCCCACACTACCACACCCCTTAGGATTTCGACAACCCCTCCCACAAGTGCCACTACCCTCAGGACAATGCCCAGCATTGCTGCACCCTTTTCTGTAACTCCTCCCACGTCAGTGTCCAATCCTGGGGCAGACCCGGGTCATGTGTGACTGTAACTCTCAGGACAGCATTTTACCGCGTAGAGGCCAACCACTTCCCCACTCTACTCACCAAATAGTCCCGCTTAAGCAAACGCCTCCATGTTTTTAGGTTTCCTCCCCCTCCCACCAGAATTAACCTACAGCTAGAGTCCAGTACCGGTCACTCCTACTGCTCCACCCTTGGCTGCTAGGAGACCCGCTGAGCCACACCCCTCCCCCTTCCCTCTCCAAGCAAGAATCGCGTTCGAGGTTAGGGAACCTCCATCCAGCACGAGAACACTATACACCCAATCGGGCTACGCCCCTGCCGCTGTGTCGCCTTCATCCCTCTTCCTTACCACGTCCATCCCAGCTGGATCTAGAAACATCATTCCCCTCTCCCCCCAACCTAGGCACTCAAAGCTAAGTCACAGAAACTTTATTGGAGACAAACACAGAGCTGCAGCAAAGTGACCCCTCAGTGCACACTGACTGCCCTTCAGGGCTGGACCGAGGTAGGAGGGGCCTGGGGCATGGGTCCCGTCCTGCCCTGCCCTGGCACCACTAGGTGAAGGCTGTGCCCAGAGTCAAGACCAGCTACCAGCAGGCCCAGAGTACATACAGACCCCCACCTGCCACCTGGGATTTGGGGTGGAGTGTGGTGGGGAAAAGAGGAGCTAATGCCCCTGTACGAAATATAAAAATACAATCTGGGAGCCAGAGGGAGCAGGTCAAAGCTAGCCCTGCCACCTCCAAAGACAGTCAGTGGGATTCAATCCTTCCCCAAGAGTCCGGGGCTAGGCAGCATGAGGGAGAAGGCAGGGGTTCTGGTGCTGGTTCTGTAGGATTGGGAAAGGTTGGGGGGGAGTCAGTTGCTCACAGTCTGGAGCCAAAGTGCTAGGAGGGCTAAGCCCAGCTGGTTGCAGAGGGATGGCCAACTGGGAGGCCCAAGTGGGTCGAGCAGACAGGAGAAGTCCTCGCCCAAGAGCAGTGAAGAGGAGTGGTTCCTGTACTTCTCACATGCAGATCACCTGGAGCCTAAGAATAAAGAACAAAAGGGTATTTATAGTCAGGTTTGCAAAAAGGGAGGAGAAAGGACTTGAGCTGACCAATCCTGAAAGCTGAGGTAGGAAGGGAAATGGAGGGACGGAAGGGGCAAGGAAGACTGGAATATGAGGTGTCTGAGGGGTCAGGGCCAAGAGAAGTAGTAAGGGATGGGAGCTGAGTGAAGAAAAGCTAGTTTATTGAGAAATTCCCCCTCTCATGCCAGGGTGAGAGAGAAGGTGCTGCAAAGTGGCCCCAATCCTCAAGGCAAACCTGTCCTCCATGGTGCTGGTCTCCTCTGTTGCCCCCTCACTGCTGCTACCCCCTCTTTCTTCTTCCTCTTCCTCTTCCTCCTCTCCCAAGTCCATGTCTAATTCATGGCCGGCCTCTGATCGAGTGTATGTGGAGCCACTGTGGGAGGAGCAGGGGAGATGTGGCCTTAGGAGCCCCTTCTAGCCCTCACACCTCTTCCCCCACATACGCACAGCACAACTGGCCCCAGGAGGACAGCTGAGGGTAAAGGCCCTGGCTCAGACCTGATCGATCGACAGCTGAAGAAAACGATTCGCTTGAGCCGCTTGTTGTAGAAAAAGTAGTTGAAGGACCAGAGGCTGCCATCTTCACCAAAGGGGTCAGAGTCCAGGTCAGGATTGTAGCTGGGGAGTAGAGTGGGAGGAGTAGGACAAAATAAGAGATCCCCATGGGTACCTGAACACCCCCACCCTAACCATCTTATTTGGGGTGGGAGAACCCCAAACAAGAGGGAAGAGTGAAGATAGGTGGCTTCAATTCATTAAGTGTCTGCTATGGGCCAAGCAACTATATTGGGTGTCAAGCACACAAAAGATGAAGTCCCTGTTGTCAAAGAGCTTACAGTTGGGGGGGGGGGGGGGAGAGGGGAACACACCACAAAATGTGCAACATTAAGGAAAGACTCAATATAAATAAAAGTAATTTCCAGGTGATGAAAATATCAACAAAGGACAGGCTGACTAAAGGCTCCTCTGGCATAGCAAGCGTCCCCTGAAATTTGAGCCCTGAAGGACGTCTAGTCCTGGAGATTAGAGGAGGCAGAGGAGGGGAAAGAAGCGTTCAGCCAGACTGCCAGAAGTCACCAGCGCCGAGCTCGGCAAGTCTGAAGGCCCACTCTGAGAACAATGTAAGGCCAGTCTGGGATCTTAATGGGAAGGAGTTCAAAATGTTAAACAGTTTCTATTTTATCCGAGAGGTAACAGGAAAACACCCAGTCTCTTTGGGTAGGGAGTGAACAGTCAGACTGGTGCTTTAAGAATACCAGTTCTGTAGTGGTGGAGGGAAGAAATACGATGCAGGGAGACAGTCAGGAAGCTCCTGCAGTGGTCTTGCCCTAAACCATCGCAAGGATGGGGACCATATGGATGAAATGAGGGGGTAGGTAATGTTACAAGAGACTGAACATGGGAAATGAGGGAGAGGGGCAAGGTGAGGATGACTTGTGAACCGGAGTGACTGGAAGGACAGTAGTGACCTTGGCAGATACAGGGAAGTTATAAAAAGGGGGGTGGGGGTGGGTTTGAGAGAAAGATTATTAGTTCCATTTCAGAGATACTGAGTTTGAGATGACTGTGGGGCATCAAGGTAGAGATGTTTGGCAGGCAGTTTGTGAGGACAGACAAGGGCTGGATATGTATGTACATTTGAATCCTTGCAAGTTGATAAGTCACCAAATGTACAGAAAAGGGGATCTTAACTTGGCACCTGTGAATTTTTTTTTAATATTTTGATAAGGGGTGGCTAGGTGGTACAATGAACAGAGCACCAGCCCTGGAGTCAGGAGGACCTGAGTTCAAATTTGGCCTCAGATACTTAACACGTACTAGCCGTGTGACCTTGGGCAAGTCACTTAAGCCCAATACCCTGCTTTCCCCCCTCCAAAAAGCAAAAAAAAAAATTTTTTTTATAACTGTACTTCAATATAATTGGTTTCCTTTGTAATCCCATATATTTTATCTTGTGCATTCAAAAACATTCTTGGAAGAGGTCCACAGGCTTCGTCAGACTGCCAAAGGATCTAGGACACCAAAAAGGTATAAATCGCAGGTATAAAAGAGAAGGTGGTCTAGGACAGAAATGAGTGCAAACATGCACAGTAAGCCAGACCTGAATGACGATCCACCTTCTGAGGTGTAGCCAGGAGCACAAACTGCCCTAACAGTCCCCTGTACATGCTCTGACTTCCAAATTCCTCTTGGATTCCCACCTGTAGATATCACATTCAGACAGGCAAATCTCTTCATCTACTGCATTCCAGAGCTGGGGCTTCAGGGCAGTAAAGTCCTCACGAACTGCAGAAAACAGGCTGCAATTTACTGAGTTTACCACCTGGAAGGGTGTGGGGAGGGAAGAATAATGACAAGAATATTTTGGTCATCTCCAACATAAGCAACTTTCATGGCCAGAGGACAAAGATGGGGGGGGAGGGACCAGTTCTAGCTGTCCACCCCCCATGGAAGGCGTGCTCCCCCCACACACACTGCCCAGCCCCACTCCCCACCCTGGCACAGGTGCCTCTTCTCTCACCCAGTTGAGGCTAGGTTCTCGGCTGAATTCATGGCTCTTGGCGGTGCTGAAGTCATAATCAGGCCGGAAGGACTCATTGAGAGTAGCAATCAGATAGAAGAGGGTCTTTCGGCTGCACTTATCACTTAGTGGCCCTTCATCATCCCCTCCCTGGCTCTTGCTCAGCCTGCTAGGGACATGGCCCTGTCATCCTTCCCCACCCCACTTCTGGTAGTTCCCACCTACCACCCCCCAGATTCAGAATCCCTGGGTGCCCTTCCCCTGGGGCTTGAAGAACCCATCTTTCCTACAGGACACACCATACCTGCTAGGGCTGAGACCAGAGGTCTGGGGGGGCGACAGAGCCTCTAGCACATGAGGCCGGCCCTCCTGGCAGAACTGCTTGAACATGTGCTTGTCGTCCCCTGCCATCTTACAGGAGTAACTCTCGATCCTGGGGGGGAGGGGGGGAGGGATCCATAGATGAGGGTGGAGAATGTAAGGAGTACAGGACTAGAAGTCAGGAAACAACCACAACTCATATTTCTAGAGCTTTGAAGTTTGTAAAGTTTTTCCCAATAGCCCTAAGAAGTAGGTCATATAAGAACAAAAAAGGAAACTGAGGTGCAGGTAAGTTTAATGACTTGACCAGAGCTAGAAACACTGCTAGTAACTGTCATACAGAATTTGAACCCAGATCCCTCCTAATCTCAAGTCCAGCACACTTTACACTAACCAGGGAGCTAGTCTCAAATCTGCTACTTATTAATGTGACCCTATGAAGTGATCAGACAACTCAACATCTTCTATACACATTTCATTTTCTTGCCTTTATTCATATTTTTCCTTGGGTCAATCCCTAACAGTCCCTTTTTTAAGCCCAATTCAAATGGCTTTCACTCCCTCCAGGAAGTATTCCCAGTTCCCCTAAATTCATTCTCCAGCCCTACATTCATTTATTCAACAAACAATTGGGCAGTGAGAAAGATATAATTGGTTCCTGCCCTCTAGGAGGGTAAGTCAAGTAGAGAGATAAGACACAAAGAGAGATAACTTTAATATACAATAATAAAAGCACCTTCTGGAGTTATAAAATAAAGGACCATCAAATAGACTTTCATCTTCTTTGCAGCCCTAAATCCATGATCCTATAAAGTGCTACAAGAGGTCTGAGATGCATTTGAGCTGAGAGGGAAAGAAAGGATAGGAATTCCACAGGCAAAGAGTGGGAAGGAAGAGTAGAGGGAACTGGCTGAGCAAAGGCAAGATATAAAAATGGTCTGGTGCAGGGTATGTTTAGAAGTTGTTTAATTCTGCTGGAGTACAGACAGGGTGGATAGGAATAACATAAAATAAGACTGGAAAGGCAAAATGAAAGCAGGTTATGGAGTAACAGGACGGGAATCTGATTTTTACTTGAGGACACCAATCAAGATTTCTGAACACAGAAGTAACATGACCATGTCAATGTGTGAAGAAAATTACTCTGGATACTAAGGATGTTTTGGAGGAGGGAGAGATCAGGAGCTAAAAAACTTGTTGGGAGGCTATGCAATAGTCCAAATAACAAGGACCTGTTCTAGGAGGGTCTCAGCTGGGAGCTCACTACTACATGGTGATCCTTTTATTCTTCTATAACTGACTACCGACCACATTCTCCAAAGTAGCTGTTCTCAATCTTCTTGTATTTCCTATTTTGAATCTCCCTTCTCTCTTATCAAATCACCTCACCAACTATTTTACAGAGAAAATTGAGGCCATTATCAACTCTCTTCCGCATCTCAAAACCACTCTTTATATTTTCATCTGTGTGTTCCTCCTTTGATTTAGTGTCTGAGGAAGAAATGACCCTTTTGGTCAAGGCAAAGCCCTTTGTTTTTGCCCTTGATCCCTGCCTCCAGCCGTGTAACCCAATCATTCCTTGTCTCTCTTTCATATTCAATATCCTTATCTCTACAAGTTTATCTGATGCCTAAAAAAAATGCCCAAGTATTCCCAATCCTTAAAAACCTAAACTTGACTCTGCTATCTCCTCAAACTATTGTCTTGCCTTTCTTTCACTGCTTTGCTGTCTACTTCAAATCCAATAGTCTTTTCTCAGTTGTCCTATTTAACCTCTCTGCAGCTTCCAACATTGTTGACCATCCTTGGCCTCTGCACTCTCTCTTGGTTTTCTTCTTATGTGTCTGACTACTTCTTTAGTCATTCATCATCTGTGTCCCATCCTCTAACCATGGGTGTGTCTCCCAAGGAGGTTCTGGACATTCTTCTTTTTTTTCCGCTCTCTTCCTTAGTAACCTCATCAGTTTCCATGGGTTCACTTATCATCACTAGACAGCATGCACCTAATCTGTCTCTTGCATCTCCAAATACAACATTAAATGTCTGTTGGACATCTCCTCCTCAACATCCCATCAATATCTCAACTCTGAATGTCCCAAACTGAACTCACCATCTTCCCTGTCTCTGTGAAGGATCACCCAAGTTTGCAAGCTCCTACAACCAATCAGGTGCCAAGTCTACCTCCATAATATCTAATCTGTACTTACTCTTGTCTTCACTTACATGGCCATCACCACAACTCAAGTCTCATTACTTTTCACTTGGACTGCTGTAATAGCCTTTTGGTTGATCTCTCTACTTCTGATCTTTCCCCCATCTAATCCTCCAAGGGATGCCAAAATAATCTTCCTAGGACACAGTCCTGACCAAGTCACTCCCTTGTCCACAAGTCTTCAAGGGCTCCCTAACCTTATTAGCCTCATATCTCATTACTCCCCTTCATGCTATGTTCCAATAAAAATGGATTACAAGCTGTTCCAAAAAATTGGCCTTCCATCTCTCGACTCCAAGTACTTGCACAAGGCACCCTTTAGCTCTAGTATGTCCTGTCTCCTCACTTCCAGCTCTCATATTCCTTAAGTTTCTTTAAACTCAAGTGTCACTCCTTCTTTGAAGTTTTGTCTTGATTCCCCAAGTTCTTCAAGCTCTAGTCCTATTCAAATTACTGCATATTTACTAATCTAGGCACATGTTGTATTCTCCCCACAGAATAAGAGACTCTCTGATATGGAAAGGACTATTTTGGTTTTGTCTTTGAATTCCTAGGTACTACCAGAGCACATAGTAGGCACTTGACAAATGTTGGTTAATTAAATGATTTACTTTATGTATTCTCCCAACACCTAGCATAAGGTTCTGCAAAAATGCAAGGTATAATAAATCTTTGATGAACTGAATTTCTGCTTTGTGGGTCTCTGCTGCTCAAGCTATAAAATGTGGGAGAGGAAAGAAGGAAAGAGGAAGCGGGGGGAGAGAAAGGGAAGGAAGGACAGAGGAATAGAAGAGAGGGGAAGGGAGGGAAGGATATGGAAGGGAAGGGTGAGAGGCTGAGCTTAATGGTCTCCAAGGTACCTTTCTAACACTAACATTCTGTGAGTTGATGTAGCTGAGGAATCTGAAATGGGCCTGGACATACTCAAGGGGACAAAAAACAGGGACAAACAGTAATAGGGAAAAGTCTATAAGCCTGGATAAAAACATAGGGGTTAGATACATGTAGGAAACTGGATGGACACATACACAGGGGATGGATGGCAGATATATTTGTTGGGAGGCAGTACCTGGAACAGAGAGGAAGAATAGGACAAGGATTAGGGTTGTGAGGGGATCATAGGATCACAGATTGAGCTGGAAGAGATGTTAAAGGCCACCTAACACAATGCCCTCATTTTATGGAGGAGGAAACTGAGACCTAGAGTAGTATTACTTGCTATCAAAAACTAGAATGAACCCTCCTGATTCTAGTACTGGCACTCTACTACACCAGAGGTGTCAAACACATGGCAGCAGCGTGAAACACTCCCAAGTGCAATCCAAACCAGATTAAAGTGTAACTGGGAAATACTTAACAAAATAAATTAAAAAACTGAAAGACAGACAATATTACATTTTAAAACTTAGTCAACATGTAGCTTCCGGGGAGTCTTATAGATTAGTGGTCCCTGTTTCTATTTGTTTTGACACCACTCCCCTCCACTATGTGTCTAGCCTAACTGGATTCTGGGGCCAATTCTTGTATAACGTCCAATCCTTTGACATATTTTAGGAAGTCAAGAACACCTGGCCTTAGAAACAAGACATATAGGCTACAGTGAGTGAAATGGTGGGGAAGGGGGTTTAGTAAAAGAGAGGAAGGAAATGACAGGGCGGAGTCACTAACCACACTGCCTTCCCCTTACCTTCACAGGGAAAGAAACCTCAGGCCCTTCTCAAATTAAGTGCCTCCCCTTAGGGGCAGCCCCTAAAGGGCTGAGGGCCTCACCTGCCAATGATGTGAGCATCACCTGTCTCCACCGTTAGCTGGGAGTTGATAGCTTCAAAACTGGAGTTTTCCAAGAGCTTCATCTTCTTCAGGGGCCAGTGACAGGGAAGTCAAGGGACTTGGATTAGGGCAGCAAAGAAGGAGTGCCTGTTGGGAACATGGGGGATGGCTCTGAGTTGTCTTGTTTTAGAGGTAGGGAAGGTCATCGTTAAAATTCCACAACCACCTCCTCCTACCATGGCAGGGTCTCAGGGCCCAGAAAAAAACGCATCTTCTGCCATCCCAATTAGGTCTAGGTCTCCCCCCAGCCTTTCACTTTCCCCTCCCCATCCATACAAGCTGCCTGCCTTGTAAGTGGAGAAACTGTAAACAAGCAGAGACCTGGCCTTGGCCCAAAGCTTGTGGAGAGAACAGCAGGAGGGGGACCAAGTGCCAACTTGAGGCAAACAGACCTACTTTCCCATATCTAAACCCTAAGACACCAGAACCCCAGCCCCTCCCTTGCTGGAGGGCTCTGGTATCATGGAGAAGAGGAGATCCCCTTACCCAAGAGGAAAGGGGAAGTGTGGGGCTCAGGTCCAGTTTAGGGTGTCTCTTCCTCTCCCAAGCAATGACCTGAGGCTTCATCATGATTTACAAGCACTTACAAAACCCTTGGACAGCCACTCTTTTCTCCCCTTAGTATATATATGTAAAAGTGAGCATATGTGCGCGTATATATAGACATGTGTATGTAGCCATGGCCCCAGGGTGCTGCTCAGCCTGGAGGATGGGGGAGGGGCAGCGCAGGACGCTGCCCATGAACCTCTGGAGGCTCAGCAGAAGGGCAGGCAGGGCCTGGGGACCTGGACACCTGCTGCTCCTGGGGAGGGGAGAGAAAGGGAAATCCAAAGCCAAACCCGAAGAAGTCTGTCACCAACCAACCCAGGACGCCTCCATTCCCGCCCCCCACCCTCTCACCCCCCCCCACCAGTGAACAAGGCCGAATCTCCTTTACCTGGATTAGTACGCCAGGTTGCTTAAAGCACTTAGAGATCCCCACAGTACCCGCCTCGACTCCCGAGAGGGAGAGAGAGGCTCCATACGCTAGCACCTAATGGAATCAGAGCCTCCCCCGAGTCCACTCCCAGCTCACCCCTCCCGGAACCCAGGGCGGGCACACCCCCAGGTCAAGCCCCGCCTCCCTGGAACTACAATTCCCAGGAGGTAGTGCGGCGCTGGAAGGCGAGAAGGCAGAGTGTGGGGGCCGCTGGGAGCTGTAGTCCAGGGACAGCCACTGACTCGTTGGCGACACCAACCTGACTGGGGCGTCCGTCTGCGGGGCACCAGAAAATCCAGGGGTCCGAGAGGCTCCTCAGTCCCTGGGGGCTACGACGCTGCGGCCTCCGCTCGGGCCGCGCTCTATCCGAGGAAAACTTCGCAGCGACAGCCTTCTCCTCTGGGTCCCGCCCGCCTGCGCGGGCGACCTCCGCGACATGGCCCCACCGCCGATCCGGCTCTGGCTGCCTTCAGCGCCCGACTATGGCAACACAGGTAGAGACAGACACACAGAGGAAGCCGCCTCCGCCTCCCTCAACCCCGAGAACAACAAGCACCCGCTAGGCCCGGCCCCGCCCCCACCACAGATCCTGCCTTGATGATTGGGCTCTTCTTCCCCGCCCTGGGCTAACCAGCATATTCTCATTGGTCTAGGTCCTCTCCGCTCATCACGTCCTTCATAGCTATTGGTTACTGTTCCTGCTCATCAGTTTTTACAGCCTATTCGCCCGCCCCACTGATTGGTCTATTTTGTAGGGGAGCTCTCATATTGGTGTAGTTCCCCTGTAGACTCTTCAGACACCTCCTTATTTCTCATTGGTGACCCCGCTTGCCATTCTTGTCTTCCTTGTTGTACGCCCTCCTCCCTCTCCTTCTCTGTGTGCTTTAAATACAGACTCCACTCAGGGGATTGGGAGGTACTGGAAAGGGGCGGGGACGGGGAGGAGTAAACTGGGTCGCGCCTGCGGGTTGGACGCTCGGGGACAAAGAATGCTCGGGGTGGGGAGGCGGGGGGCCGCTGTACACAACCCTCATTGGTTGCCGCTGATGTTAGTGTCTCCAGCGGCTCTCATATACTGGCCTTCAGAAAACTCCCCCGGAGTCAGCCCCCTGGAGCTGGGAGTTTGTGTCCTGCAGCCTTGTCTCTCCCAGTGCCACCCTGTGACCTCCACCCTCAGGCCATTAACCCGGCTCTAGCTTCATTCTGACCTCTCATCTCGGATCTCCTGCCCCCAATCCACAACCCCGAATTACTCCCATCGTTGACCTCTTCCGTTTCTCTTCCTCTGCTGCTGAACAGAGCTGGAGGGAGTTCCTCACCTGCAAAAATTCTGGGGTTGGACAACATGTCCCCTGAGGCGCCTTCTCCTTCTAAACCTATGGCCTTATGATCCTACTGTGTCACCCAAGCTGACTGGTCCGCTGCAGATTTGTTAGCTGATCTCCACCGAGCCTCCGAGGCTCCAAGTCAGTCCGTCTTTGAACTCCTTCAGTGGATTCTCTCCATCACAGCTCCTCAGAGCAACCGTTCCAAAACTTTTCTCGCTAGTGTACGTGCCTCTCTTCCTTTTGTCAGCAAATTTCCTTGCTTCATATTTTACAAAGGATTTAGTTGATTTAATTACCACCTCTATGCTGATTATTCCCAAATTTACTGCCCCAATCTCTCTTCTGATCTCCAGTCTCACTTCTCCATCTGCCTTTCAGACATCTTCAAGTGGCTATGCAGTAGACGTCTTAAACTCAACATGTTCAAAATGGAACTCGTTATCTTTCTTCTTAACCACTCCACTCTTCCTCCCTGCTGCCATATTTCTACTGTAGAGGGCAACATCATCCTCCCAGTCTCTCAGGTTCACAACCTAGCAGGCATCCTGGATTCCCCCCTATCTCTCAATCCCCATATTCTGTCAGTTTCTCCTTTACAACATCTCTGGAATATGCCTCCTTCTCTCTTACACAGCCACCCCTCCGGTTCAAGCCCTCATCACCTCTGCTGTTCAGTCTGTCTGATTCTTCCTGACCACATTTGGAGTGTTCTTGGGAAATGTACTGGAGTGGTTTGCCATTTCCTTGTCCATCTCATTTTATGGAGGAAGAAACTGAGGCAAACAGGCTTTAAGTGGCTTGCCCAGGGTCACATAGCTAATAACTGTCTGAGCCCAGGTTTAAACCCATGAAGGTGAGACTTCCGGCCTCCAGGCCTGGCCCTCTATGCACTGCACCACCACCTAGCTGCCCCCATCCCTTCAAGCCTGGATTATTTCAATAGCCTGCTGGTGGGTGGGTCTGCCTACTCCACTCTATCCTCCAGTCAGCCACTAAAATGACTTCCTAAAGCATGGGTCTGACCACCTCTCCCCTCTGTATTCAACAATCTCCAGGGCTCTCTGTTGCCTCCAGGATCAAACACAAAATGCTCTATTTGGCGTTCAAAGTTCTCATAACCTAGTCCTCACCTACCTTTCCAGTCTTCTTACACTTTACTCCATGAAATATACTCTTCAGTCCAGTGAAACTGACCTCCTGATTGTTGCACAAACAAGACACTCCATCTTTTGACACCAAGCATTTTCTCTGGCTGTGCCCTATGCCTGGAACATTCTCCCTCCTCCTCTCTGACCACCAACTTCCTTTAAGTTCCAACTAAAATCTCAGCTTCTACTGCAAGCCCTTCCCACCCCTCCTAATTCTAGTGCCTTCCTTCTGCTGATTATTTTTTAAAGTTTTTCCTGTATATTTATTTGTGTGTTGTCTCCTTCATCAGATTATTAACTCCTTTAGGGCAGGGACTGTCTTTTGCCTCTGTAACTCCGGCCCTTAATAAATGTTTGTCCTTTGTTTTTAAAGAGGACCAGTGACCACAGAGGGTAATGTCTTGACTTCTGTGTGAACTAGGTTTAAGTGAGGCAGAGTTGCACAAAGTCATCAGCTTCACTCTCTCTTCCAAAGTAATAGAAATTCAATGGCAAGACGAAAGTCAAGAAGACTAGCATCACCCAGGGTGAAGTCAATGACCCTGTCATCTTCAATGTCTGACCAAGCTCTAAGCAATCCATAGCACCTACTTCAGCTGCCTTCATGGATGTTGGAACAAGTTGTTCTCATACACTCATTCTGCCAGGAGAAGTCTTCACATGCTTGGAGTAGACACCCTCCCAATTTACTGATGGGTTTGAGGCCTGTCAGTCACCTTCATTCTGGTTTAGTCTGTCTGCCAGATGGTTTTACAGGATGTAGTCCCTGTGCATACTATACCTTCTTGGAGCCACAGGTGAGAGTTGAGTGCCAGGTGGACACAAAGATGGATGAGCAGCCCTGAAAAGGACTCAGCAAGCCCTCACAGCAGAGGCACTATTCCTCCTGAACACCCATACACCCTTTATTGACTGACTGATCGACTAAGAAAATAGAAACTATTTGCAATGACTTCTTTCCTCTCTCCTTCTCTACGCTGCAAAACCCCTTGCTATCTTCACCCATTCTCTACTCCTTTCCTTCAGTTCTGATTATAAGGTGGTCTTTCTTCTCACCGAAGCCCAAGGGTCCAAGAATCTGCCACTAGCTGGTTTTGTGACCTTGAGCAAGTCACCTCCCCCTTCTTGGCCTCAGTTTCTCTATCTGCAAAATGAGTGTGTTGTATTCCGTTTTAGGAAGAGCATTCTTTAGGATCACCCTTATATTTAGATATATGGTCCTGTCCTGAATTCAGAAATTTCATGCAGCTACCTATTGCCTAATAAAGAAAATTCAAACTTCTTAACCTCTGCTAACTTCTGTTATCTATTTGAATGATCATTATTCCCCTCCCCCATATTGTTGTTGCTGCTAACGAAGATGATAATGATTCTGAGAAAGATAAACTGGGAAAAACATTTCTGATGATCTCCATGCTCTTGCGCCTCCCTGGAACTGCCTTGAGTGTGTTTGCAATGGAAGAAAAACTGCTTTCAGAATAACATACACATTCAGTTGGGTATCTTACCCTACAGCAGTGGTTCTCAACCCTCCTAATGCCGCGACCCTTTAATACAGTTCCTCATGTTGTGGTGACCCCCAACCGTAAAATTATTTTTGTTGCTATTTCATAACTAATTTTGCTGCTGTTATGAATCGTAATGTAAATATCTGATATGCAGGATGTATTTAAATTGAACATAACCCACAGGCTGAGAACCCCTGCCCTACAGGAAAGCAGGGGGGGAGGGGATAAGAGGGAGGATGATAGAAGGGAGGGCAGATTTGGAGAGAGGGTACTTAGCAGCACACACTTTTGAAAAGGGACAGGGTCAAAGTAGAAAATAGAATAAGTGGGGGCCGGGATAGGATGGAGGGAAATACAGTTAGTCTTTCACAATATAACTACTGTGGAAATGTTTTGCCTAACTACACATGTACAACCTATGTTGAATTGCTTGTCTTCCCAGTGAGGGTGGGTGAAGAGAGAAGAAGGGAAAGATTCTGGAATGCAAAGTTTCAAAAACAAATGTTAATTTTTTTTTTTGCATGCAACTGGGAAATAAGACACAAGCACGGGGGTATAGAAATCTTTCTTGCCCTACTAGAAAGTTGGGGGGATAAGATGGGGGAGGATATAAGAGAGAACAGATTGGGGGAAGGGGTATTCAGTAGGCTCGCTATTTTGGGGTGGGAGTAGGAGAAAGACGGGGAGAAAAATTTGTAACCCAAAATCTTGGGGCAAATGAATGTTGAAAACTAAAAATAAATAACTTGAGAAAAAAAGGAAAAAAAAAGAAAAGGCCCTCCCTAAAGTAAAAGACCTCTGTCTGTAATTCCCCTTCCATCTGATTTGCCCTGACGAGACTTCCTATTGCATTGAGAGGAATTGGTATCCAAGTGTAATGGTTAAGAGTGCTGGCTTTGGAGCCAGGAAGAGCTGAGTTAAACACTATTAGCTTCATAACCAAGGGCAAATCATCATAAAATGGTGAAAATAACAACACAAATGAGGTAGTGAAGGTAAAGTGCTATGCAAACCCTAAAGTACTCTATAAATGCTATTAATTGGGTCACTCATTGGCTGGCTTGGAGCCAGGGTGCTAACTAAAAATTCTGGCAAGAGACATACCTTTGGGAGGTTGGGGATGTTGGGGTAGTAGCAGCTGCATTAAAAGCAGAAGGCTACACTGATGGATAGGGCTAGAGGAGGAGGAGCCAAGTCTATGCTCCCTAGTGCTCCCCAAATACACAACACTTCAAGACAGATGGTAAAGATGAGCACAGCAGAGGCAGGTCCAAAGCAGCAGGGACTGGCAGCTATTGGAAACAGCAGATGGTGTAGATAGAATGGAAGATGGCTCCATTCTTGAAACCTCTAGTTTCCCCTGATCTCTCTTCTCTTTTATTCCCTTTCTATGACCTATGGATACAAGAGAAATTTTGGAAGATGGTTAGGCAGAAGGTTCCACGTAGAAACCTCTGCCATTTGTTTTCCTTTCATTTTTTTCAGTGTTTAATAAGCTATGTGGCCACAGCATGCTGAATAATACCTATGTCCTGTAAATGTGGGGTTATTTTGACAGAGATACATGGTAGTGGAGGAGCCATAGATTTTCTGTTTTTAATTATTTTGATCTACATTACATAAAATTCCCTGATCTCAATGCCAAACACAGCCTACATGGGTTTTAAACTGCTCAGCTTGATCAGAACCCTCTTGATATAGTAGTGTAAGAAGTTCTCAGACAAATGTCAGAAAGACTCCAACAAGACCACTTGGTTGTTGACTGGAATAGAATGCCACCTGGTGGACAACTCAAGTATATCATACTCTTAGTGACACCCTGCCTTTCTATAAGCTTAAGGAAGGCCAGAGACAAGCCCATTTGAACTGCTTGTTCTTTAGAATTCAAATGCAGTGCACCAAGTGTCATAGTCTATACACAAAGTGGCATGGCCAGTTCACACAATTTATATCTGGTATTCAAGGCCTGCCACAATTCAAAGCTAGCACACCATATTTTTTTAGACTTTTCTTCCTAACTTTCACACTTTCATACTCTACACTCCAGCCATACTGGACAGCTTAATTCCCACTACCACCACCCCTATCCACCTCCATACCCTTCTGTACCCCAATCTTTGTTCACTGTGTTCCATGGGCCTGAAATGTTCTCCCTCCCTGTCTTTGCTTGATTATTTTCTACCCAGCTTTGAAAGTTTCTCTCCAGGTAATCCTTCCCTAATCCTACTAGTCAGAAAGATTTTCCCCTGGTATTCCACAGATCACTCTGTTTTGAACCTCTCAAATGCATTTATCATTTAGGATAATAGATTTTGCTCTGGAACATAATCTGGTCCAACCTTATGAGATCCAAAGAGGTTAAATAACTTCACCAAAAAATCGCAAAGATTGTAAATGACAGAGTTGGAATTTAAAACTAGGCCTTTTGGTACTTCATCCAGTATTTTTCCTCACTGTATGACACTAACCTAACCAACTCTTTACTTCCAATATTTCTCTTTTACTATACCTTAAACACAGCTATAGGATTAATCTTCCTAACACACTACTTTGGTCAGGTTCTTTTTTTTTTTTTCAACTCAGTTTTATTTTCAGTTCCGTGTTCTCTCCTCCTACCACCCAAACACACTCCTCCTTGCATTGAGAAAAAAAGAAAAACAAAATCCTTGTTATAAACATGTATAATCAAACCAAACAAATTCCTACGTTGGCTATATCTTTTTAAATGTCTCCATCTGTTCTCTGAATCCATCTGCTCTCTAATTGGAGGTGGTCAGCATGTTTCACCATGAGTCTTTCAGAATCATGGCTGGTCATTGTATTTATCAGAGTTCCTAAGTCTTTCAAAGTTGTTTATCTTTACAACATTGTCCTTATTGTGTAAATTGTTCTCCTAATTCTTCATACTTCACTCTGCATCAGTTTATACAAATCTTCCCAGATTTCTCTGAAAGTATGTCTTTTATAGTTTCTTAACACAAACAGTATTCCATCACATTCACATAGCATAACTTGCATAGCCATCCCCCAATTGATGCATATGCCCTCAGTTTTCAATTCTTTGCCACCACCAAAAGAGCTGCTATGAATATTTTTGTACATATGGGTCCTTTTCATCTTTTTTTTTTTTAATATCTTCGAGGTATAGGCCTAGTTGTGGTTTTGTGGGGTTGAAGGGCATGCAAAGTTTTACTTTCAGACACAGTTCTAAAGTGCCTTCCAGCATGGCTAGACCAGTTCACAGTTCTACCAACAGTGAACTAAACATACCTGTTTTCCTTTAGCTCTTGTACTTAGGTTACTTCTATAGTTAGTACTTTTGCATTCCCCTCTTTGCATCTCTGTGAAGACTAGGGCTCAGAAGGTGTTCTACAGAGAGAAAAAGAGAAACATTCCACCAGAAGTGAGACTGCCCTGATTGCCTCTAGGAAAGAGGGGACAACATAGGTGCTTTGGGACAAGAAGCCATGTACCAGGAAAGGGAGACATAATCTGCATGCTGAGATCCACAGTTTGCCTCTTGGCTTCCTTCCACTGGCCTTGAGTTTCTTGGATTACATGAGGGAGATAGGAGTAAGCCCAGAGGAGAGAAGATCCAGAATTCCTGAGACTGCCAACTCTTATGATTTCTCTTGGAGCAGTGAGGTGGGAAACTGATCTTCCTTATTTTCCTTGGCTTCTAGTACATGAACCTGAGATAGAGAGGTTCCTATCCTTTATTTCTTTCCTGTGGGCTGTAGCAAAGTGTGGTATCAGTTTCTCTCTTATTTACACCCAGTAATCTGGGAGGACATGATTGACTGACTGGCTTATGCTTACAGAATAAAATCCAGAGTCCTTACCTTGGCATTCAAAGTTCTCTACAAGATGACTTTACTGTATATGACTTCCATATTTCCAACTGCTTCCCTATATGAGGCAGGCTGAGTAAGCAGAAGATTACAAGATTATAAGATTACATTGACTGAAATAAGGAAGTCAGAAGCAGAAGTTGGCAAAATAATAACAATTGTCTACATTTGTGTCATCCCTCTGTGAGATTGTAAGGTTCATGAGGGTAAGAATCAGATCTTTTCATAAGATTTAATGGAAAAGATATGTACCTGATTAATGCTTCAGCAACCCTATTGACAAACAATCACCCAACCTCTGAAGACCTCCCAATGAGGGGGAGTGTCTTTAATAATTGTTGTGATACAAGCTATCATTTTTATAGTGCTTTAGGGCTTGTAAAGTGCTTTACAAATATCTCATTTGATCCTCACAAAACCCCTGGGAGGTAGGGGCTATTATTATCCCCATTTTACAGATAAAGATAACCAAAGGTTAGGTGACTTGCTCAAGGTTACACAACTAATAAATGTTGGAGGCCAGATTTGAACTTGGATGTTTTTGGTTCTAAGAGCCAACCTCCATAAGCTCCACCACCTAGCTGATTTAATATCCCTGTCTCAAGTCTCTTCCCCAATTCCACTTCACCTTCCATATAGCCCTCAAAATGATTTTCTTAAAGCACAGATTTGATATCGCACCCATGCTTAATAAACCCTCTATTTCCATTACTTGTAGAATCAAATATAAAATTCTCTATTTGGCATTTAAATCTGACCCCTTCCTCCTTTATCAATCTTCTTTCTCACATGTTAATTCCCTCCCCCAACCCTATTGCCCCAATCTCAAACATACCCTGTGATCTAGCCCACTCTGTGTTCTGTACACAATGCTCCATGGCCTGTCTCTTCATGCCTTGCACTGGTTGGCTAGCTCCAGTGCTTAAACTCACTCCCTCTTTACCTCTGCCTCTTGGAATTACTGGTTTCCTTTAAGACTCAGCTCAGTCACCATCTTCTGCCCCACCTCCTGTCCCTGAACTGCCTTGTATTCATGTCACATGTATTACATATATCATTGAATATGTGTAATGGAGTAGAACACACCTCACAGGAACATGTGAGATAAGGATTTCAGCTGTTTGCTAAGGGATATGCCTCCCCTGGCCCATGTGATGGATCAAATTGGATTGGACATTGAGCCAGGAAAAACCACTCACTCAGTAGCCTTCAAAGGGAGACACACCTTCCCCTGGCTGAATGCAGACTGAAGCATATTTTTTTTCCTACTTTATTCTTCTTCTCTGCATTAAAAAATTAGCTACTTTGAGTTCAGCCATTCTACCAGTTCCAAATCCACTTAAGTGTGTTATCAATGAATAAGCACATCTCTCCATCTTTTCCACAGGAGAATAGTAGGAGATACTCTGTCAAATATTTTCCTAAAATCTAGGTTAAACTAGAGCTATAGCATTTCCTGATCTATAGTTAAGTAATTCTTTTCAAAAAAGGAAATAAGATTAGTCTGACAAAAGCTGTTCTTTTAAAATCATATTTTTATTGATCACTGTTTCTTATATAATTTTCATTTCTAAATATGAGTACATACACCTGTATGCTCAACACATACAAATATACACATATACATATTTATGTGTGTATGATACTACCCTACCTAGTGAGCCATCCCTTAAACCAGCAATTAAAAAAGAAAAAGGAAAAAAAAATATAATGCAACAAAACCAGTAATTGGAGAATATACAATATTCGACACCTACAGAGCATGACTTGTTCTTGGTAAAGTTATGCTGGCCATTATAATCAACTTCCCTTTTCTAGAGGTTCACTAATGACCTATTTCCTATGATCTAGGTACTCTAGATTCTCTTAAATTCATGCAAGAAGGCTCACTCATTGGATGACTACTGTGAATGAACCTGTATCTTTGGTGGTTAGTTATAGCTCGATGAAGCCAGCAGAAAGTGCTCAAAGCTTGAGTTATACTACCTCACTCCTAACAGAAGCACGAGATCTAAATTTTTGTCATCCTTAGCTTTTCTGGTAACTACCTAGGCATATGAATAACTTAAACAATAACTCATAAATACCTCATGGTCTGGTCTCCATCAGTCTCTATTAGTTGGTCAGTCAATAAACATTAATTGTCTGCTTTGTACCAGATACTGTGCTAAGCACTGGGCTATATAGAAAGATAAAAAAAAAACAGTCCCTGCCCTCAAGGAGCACACAATCAAATGGGAGAGAGAATATGCAAGCAATGGTGTAGGTCAAGTTGGAAATAACCAAGAGAGAGAAGGCACTAGAATTAGGAAGAGCTGAGATTAAATTGCAAGACAGGGAAACCAGAAGATGGAAACGAGGGAAAGCATTCCATGCATTGAAGATAGCCAGTGAAAATACCCTAGATATAATGGAACGGAGCCAGTAATTTGAGAGTATGTACAATATTCCACACCTACAGAGCATGACCCGTTCTTGGTAAAGTTATGCTGGCTATTATAAAGCACTTACATCTCAGGGTTTTTGTGAGGATCAAATGACATAACCGTAAAGTGTACCTGGTACAGAGTAAGCACTATGTTATTATTATTATTATTATTATTATTATTATTAATCAGATAGGAGAGTGACATGGTCAGACGTGAACTTTGGGAAGATTGCTTTGGCACATTGCATCAGCTCATGTAAGTCTTTCCAGATTTTTCTGAGAGCATCCTGCTTCTCCTTTCTTATAGTACAATAGTATTCCATCATAATCACAACTTGTCCAGCCTTTCTTCAATTTATGAGCATCCCCTCAATTTCTAATTCTTTACCCCCCAGAAAAAGGCTGCTATAAATATTTTTGTACATATAGGTTCTTTTCCTTTTCCTTTCATTTCTTTTGGGATATAGACATAGTGTGGTATTGCTATGTCAAAAGGCAGGTCTGGTTTTATAGCCCTTTGGGCATAGTTATAAATTTCTCTACAGAATGGTTGAATCAGTTTACAACTCCCTTGGTACAAAAGGATGTACTGGAGTGGAGTCCTTAGTCAGGAGTCCAGGCATGAGGTGATGAAAACCTGTACTAGAGTGGTGACAATGTCTGAAGATAGAAAGGGGCATGTATAAAAGATGTTACGAGGCAAAATCAATAGGCCATGGCAACAGGTTGGAAAGGAGGTGGAGAGAGGTGGAGAGAGAGTCAGGAAGTGATGATGACACCTTGGTTTTGAGTCTGGAGGACTAGGGCACCTGGTGGTGCCCTAGATAGTAATAGGGAAGTTAGGGAGAGGGGAAAATTTGGGGAGAAAGAGAATGAGCTTAGTTTTGGACATGCTGAGTTTAAGGTATCATGGGACATCCAGTTGGAGAGGAGAGTCTGAAAGTCAGTGAGGTTAAAGCTGGATATCCATCAACACAGAGATGATAATTGAATCCATGGGAGTTGATGGGATCAAGCAAGATAATACAGAGGGAAAAGAGAAGAGGATCCTTTGGACAGGACCCTTTGGAACATCCATGGTTAGCAGGAGTGACCTGAATGAAGATGCAGCAAATGAGACTGAAAAGGAGCAGTCAAATAGGGAGAACTAGGAGAGAATAATGTCATGAAAACCTGGAGAGAACAAAATATCAAGGAGAGGAGAATGATAGCATCAAAGGCTACAGAGAGGTCAAAAGTGAAAATTGAAGAAAGGCCATTGGATTTGGCAATTAAGAAATTGTTCCTAACTTTGGAGAGAGCTTTTGGTTAAATGATGAAGTCAAAAGCCAGACTTTGGAGAGTAAGAGGAAAGAAGGTGGAGGAATTGAACTTAGATGGTCTCTCAAGGAATTTAGCCATGCGAGATTGGAGAGATATGAGATAATCACTAGGAAGAATGGATGGGATCAAGTGAGCACTTTTTAAGGATATGGGAGACATAGGCATGTTTTTACAGTAGCATTTAATAGACAGGAAAAGATTAAAGATAAGTGAGAGTGGGAATGATTGAAGGGGAAATCTGCTGTCGATGACAGAATAGAATCACTTTCATATATAGTCCTAAAAGGATTATTCTCTCTCACACACGTGTGTGCATCTATATACATTTATATATAAAAAATATGTGTGTGTGTGTCAGAGTACATTTATTAAAGCAGAACTGAAATGGACAAAATACTGGAGCATTGAGAGTGACCTTGTTGCTCCTCTTCTGGGCATCTCCTGGAATCTCAGTTCCTCCCACTCAGTCCTTTAGGTCTGGTTTTCTACAGGAACACCTAAAGACTTTGTTATGGGGTCACCTAAACACAGCATTTTGGTCCAAAGTTACAACATGCAGGGCAATTTCCTGACATCCTGTTTCTGGCTGCTACAGTAATAATCACCTGATGCCTCTCTTCCATATCCTTACAATTCCCACGTAGGTTAGGCTGCTGACCTCATGGCTGAATCACTACAGGATGTGTGGTCAGGAGCTTTAGCACTGTTTTTTTGGAATGCCTGGTGATTTAGAAAATTTCCATCTTATTGTGGGGCATTCAAGTGGCCTCAGGCAAGCCAAAGAATCCCAGAATTTGAGAGTTGGGACTTTAGCACCCATCCAGGCCAACTTATGATGGAAAGAAATAGCCATGGTAACATACAAGTGGCTATCTCACCTTTGCTGGGAGACCTCTGGTGATGGGGAACCCAGCATTTCTTGGACATGCAGTCCATTCATCCAGCTTTGACCAGCTGTTAGGAAGTTTTTCCTGCATTTAAAGTAATTAGTCTCTTTGCAACCTTCTGCTCCTAGTTCAGCCCTCTGAGAACAAAGAGGACAAATCAAATCTTCCTCTTAGCTGAGCCTTCTCTTCTCCGGCCTAAATATCAGTCAATCAGCAATCAACTGATTAACAAGCATTTGGTGTTAAGCATTTACTGTTGTGTTAGTCGCTGTGCAAACCCAGTTTCTTCAAGGGATCTTCATATTACACGAACTCAAGGTTCTTGACCCTATTGGTTGCCTCTCCTTTGGATACTCCAGCTTATGAATATCCTTTTTAAAACCATGGCATTAGAACTGAACACAATACTCCAGCTGTGGTCTGACCAAGTCAGAGTACAAGGGGAGTCTCATCTCCTTATTCCTGGAGGCTACATGCCTTTCTTAAAGCAGCACAATACTAAATTAGCCTTTTAGGCCACAACATTTCGTGGCCAACTCATATTAGGCTTGTGGTCTGCTGAAACCTCTAGATCTTTTTCAGGCTCACAAATGCCTTACCACGCCACCCATAACTCTTTACTGGTGATGTTCATTTTTGAACCCTAGTGTAAACCTGTCCATTTACTCCTACTGAATTGCATTCTTAATGGATTCAGCCCAATGTTCTATCCTGTCAAGATTTTCTTAGAGCCTGGTTCGGTCATCTAGGATGCTAGCTAGCTTTCCTCCCAGCTTTGGGGTCATCTACAAATTTGATGAGGAGACCATCCCTGCCTTTGTCCAAGTCTGTGATAAAACTATGAAGCAGCACAGGGCCTAGTACAGAATCCTGGGTCACTCCACTGGAAACCTCCTGTCCCAGGCCGGGGGCAGCATGGGGTGGGAGTAGGGAATCTTTTGTTGTTGTTTTCTGAAAATCCAAGAAACCTTAGGAGGAACACAGTTGTGACAGAAGTTTACATACAAGTGATGGATCGGTAGAATAGGTTGGGTATGCAAGATACAACAGTCAATGACTATCCACTATTGGATAAATACAAAGATTCCAGCTTCTGGGATAAGAACTCACTATTTAACAAAAACTGTTGGGAAAACTGGAACATAGCATGGCAGAAACTAGGCATAGACCAACATCTTATATTCTATACCAAGATAAAGTCAAAATAGGTACATGGTTTAGATATAAAGATGGTTACTATAAGCAAACTAGGAGAACAAGGACTAGTTTATCTGTCAGATCTATGGAGAAGGGAAGAATTTATGACCAAACAAAAGATAAAGAACATCATGAAATGCAAAATGGATTATTTTGATTACATTAAATCGAAAAGTTTTCAATGCAACAAAGCCAATGCAACCAAGATTAGAAAGGAAGCAGAAAGCTGGAAAATAATTTTTACAACCAGTGTCTCAGATAAAGGCCTCATTTCTAAAATATATAGAGAAATGAGTCGAATTTATAAGAATACAAGTCATTTCCCAATTGATAAATGGTCAAAGGATATGAACAGGCAGTTTTCAAAAGAAATTAAAGCTATCTATAGTTATGAAAAAATGCCCCAAATCACTATTGCTTAGAGAAATGCACATTGAAACAACTCTGAGGCATTATATCACACCTATCAGATTGGTTAACATGACAAAACAGGAAAATGATAAATGTTGGAAAATTGGTTGGCATTATTGGTGGAATTATGAACTGATCCAACCATCCTAGAGAGCAATTTGGAACTATGCCCAAAGGGCTATAAAATTGTGCATATGCTTTGACCCAGTAATACTACTTCTAGGTCTCTATCCCAAAAAGATCATACAAATAGGAAAAGAACCCACATGTACAAAAATATTTGTAGCAGCTCTTTTTGTGATGGTAAAGAACTGGAAATCAGGGGAATGCCCATCAATTGGGGAATGGCTGAACAAGTTGTGGTATATAAATGTAATGAAATACCATTGTGCTATAAGAAATGATGAGCAGGCAGATTTCAGAAAAACCTGGAAAGACTTATATGAACTGATGCTGAGTGAAATGAGCAGAATCAAGAGAACATTGTATACAGTAACTGCCACATTGTGTGATGACTGACTTTGATAGACTTGGCTCATCTGAGCAATGCAAGGATCTAAAACAACTCCAAAAGGCTCATGTTGGAAAATGCTGTCACATTCTGAGAAAGAAGTATGGAGACTGAATGCAGATGGGAACTTACTAATTTGTTTTGTTCCTTCTTTCTTGTGTTTCTTCCCATTAGTTCTAATTCTTCTTTACATTATAACTAATGTGAAAATGTTTAATATGAATGCATAAGTAGAGTCTTTTTCAGTTTGCACATCGTCTTGGGGAGAGGGGAAGGAGAGGGAGGGGGAGAAAATTCAAAACTCAAAATCTTATGGAAGTGAATACTGAAAACTAAAAATAAATAAATTATATATCTAAAAAAAAAGTTTACACATAGATAAAGAAATGAACGCCCCCCCAAAGTGACTGGCCCAAGGCCACACAGGGGATCCACTAGTGGTAGGGACACAAGGGATAAGAGCCAGGGATCAGGCAACAGGAAGACCTTAGTTCAAATCCTTCTTTAGCTACTTAGCTGTGTGACTGTGGACAAGTCATCTAGCCTTTATTATTGTGTTGTTGCTGCTGCTGCTGTTGTTAGTGCTTCACACAAAACCCGGGAAATTTAGATGCAGCAAGGTGGCGCCTGCTCTTCCAGAATCTACACCCAAGCCTCCCGTCCCAAGTCCTTCGCTTCCCTGGTGCCCTGGTCACCCTCCCTTCAGTGGTACAGCCTGCCCCGGCTCCCCCCCCCCACAACCCCGTTATTGGTATAGTCCTTCTCGAGTTCCTTCGGGTGAAGAGTCCCGACACTGGCTCAGCCCGCCCACCCCCGCGGATTAGTGGTGAAATCCTCCCAGCCCTTCCCCCCCCGCCATACTACACCTGGTACAGCCCTGCCCCTGCGGGTGGCTCTCACCATTCGCTCCTCCGCCCCCTCCCCTAGGCCGGCGCGCGGCTCGGGCCCGGCCCGGGCCCGCCAGGGTGATGGCGCCGCCTGCAGGTGGGGGCGAGGAGGCGGAGGGCACACCGCAGAAGGAGCTGGCCGTGCTCGTGGAGGTGCGGGGCCTGGGACCCGGGCTGGGACCTGATGGGCTGTGGCGGCTGCAGCTGAGCGCAGAGGCCTCAAGGCCAGAGCACTTCCGCCTGGCGCTGCAGGGCTCTGGGAGCCCCCCCGGGGTGAGTGCACCTTGGGGCTAGGAGGGAGAGAGGACGGGGAGGATTGGCGGTGGGGGTGGGGAGAAGTGGCTGAGCGAGGACGGGCTCGGGCCCCGAACTGAGTTGCGTGCTTGCCCTGGTTGCCCACCCAGGAAGGCTTTCAGTGGCCCCTGGAATCCGTGGCCTGCACCAGCCGTAGCCCCTGTAAACTGGAGCTCCAGCTGCCTAAGGAAGGGCCCGGGCCAGGTGTTCTGACCCTGTGCTTCCGCGATCCTCAAGACACCGAGCGCTGGAGTGCCCTGCTGGAGAGAGCCCGGGATCCTGCCCTCAGGGGCACAGGTCAGGGCGTGTGGAGGTCGGGGGTGGGACAGCACCAGGGATGGAGTCACAGAAACGGGCAAGTGCTAGGGTGTGAGATCACACTAGATGGGGTCATAGATGACCAGTCACAGGGGATGGGTTCATATCGCGGGAGGCTGGGAGCACACATGCGGGGTCAGGAGTTTTGCAAAAGAAGTTGCTTGTTTTGTCCTATGCCCTCTCTCTCAGCTGTCGCCAGCCGTGCTTCAGCCCTTGCCCCAGGCATTCTGCCCCCCAGTATCTCCACACCACCTCCAGCTTCTGAGGCTGAATCCCTGTGGAGCCCCCAGGATTTTTCTGAGGAAGGTAAGGTTGAACTGTGCTGCTTGAGTGGGTCATGGGGGTTAAGTTGGCTCAGGAAAGAGAGCATGAGGCAGAGGAGGGAAGAAGAGGTGGCTTGGACTCTGAGGAAGGGAGGGCAGGATAGGGCTGAGGGGCTTGGGTGGGAAGACAGTCAATCTGTAGGTAAGCTGAGCATTCTCACATACCCTCCCTCTTTCCCCTTGTCCCTGGCAGAGGAGCTGGCAAATCGTCTGACTCAGGCCATTTGCGGGGGAGATGAACAGGGAGCAGCTCAAGCCGCAACTGCCCTGGCTCAGAGGCAAGTGCCTCTCAGCATCCTGCTTCAGGAGAGCTGCTTCCCTCCAGGTCCCATCAGGTGAGAGCCTTCTTTCTTTGGCCAACACCAACCCCATCCCGACCAAGGCCTTAGTGGGGAATCATTGCCAAACGTCTGGGAGATCCCCAGGCCACCAAAATGTCTGTCCATCTATTCTTCCTTCGGTTCATCTGTTGGTCCAGGGTGCAGGTCACAGTGGAGGATGCAGCATCATCAGCTCACATCTCCCTCCGAGTTCATCCTCACAGCACAGTAGCAGCCCTACAAGAACAGGTGAGAGTGGCAGAGGTGGGGCTTCTTAGGCCTGGAGGAAGGAAAGGCCGGGGAAGTTGTTGTCTCAAATCCCCATAGGGATGAGCGACCTCATGACTTGGGCTATTTGGAACCATAGGTGTTCAAAGAATACGGCTTCCCACCTCGGGTGCAGCGCTGGGTGATAGGTCGTTGTTTGTGTGTGCCCGAAAGGAGCTTAGCCTCCTACGGGGTGCAGAGAGATGGAGACCCCGCCTTCCTCTACCTGCTTTCTGGGCCCCCTGGGCCTCACAGTGCTCGGCCTCCAGGTCAGTGACAACATCAGTGAGGAGGTGGCCAAGCAGTCAGGGCTAGGTGTGGGGATCAGTCTGAAGGTGAAATTGTGGGCGGAGAAGTACTCCTTTCTGTCTCATAACCCATTCTCTGATACAGGCCGGGGACTAGAGGCCAGCGAGAAGTCAAATGGGGAGATCAGCTCCCTCCTCGCCCAGCAACCAGGGCTTCCCCAAGTCTCGAGTCCAGCCCCCACTAACCTTCCTGGATGCCTGCAAGTAAGTGTATCATGTGAGAATGTCTCCCAGGCTACTGTGAAGAGGGGTGAGGAATGGGACTGGGCTGAAAGCCCCAAGAAAGTTGGTTTCCCCATCTGTCTGTAGAGCTAACTGACCTCTGTCCTGCCTTATCTCCACTCCATACCCTCAACACCCCACATACTTCTCCCAGGTTTTGGGGAAAGGTATGATGGAAAAATGGGCATTGATTCAGTTCACTCTATAAACACCTGCTGTGTGCTAGCTACAAACTCACAGAGCTGGAAGGTTCCTTACGTAGAGATTATCCCTGATTGTGAAGAAAAGCAGACTTTACAAACACTGTCATTTTATCCTTATAGCTATCCTAAGAAGTTGGTACTATTAGTATATCCACTTTATAGATGAGGAAACAGAGACAAAGCTTAGATGACTTGCCCAGGGTCCCAAAGGTAGTTAAGTATCTGAGGCTGGATTTGAACTCGGGTCTTCCTGATTCCAGGGCAGCTAGGTGACAAAGTGATTAGAGCACTGGACTGGCAAACGAGAAGATTTATCTTCATGAGTTGAAATTTAGCCTCAGACACTTACTACCTGTATGACCCTGGGCAAGTTACTTAAATCTGTTGCTTTAGCTCCTTATCAACAAAATGAGCTGGAGAAGTAAGTAGCAACCCCACATGGGGTCACGAAGAGTCAAATATGACTGAACAATGAAACAACTCCTGATTCTAGAACCGTGCTTCTCGTTTACCCCTGCTGTCATCCTCTGCCAGAGTGGCTCTTAAAATCCAGACTCTTGACTCATAGTCTAGTCCAGGGTTCTTTCCACTGCCTCGCAGGAGGGCTGTTGTAAAGTACCTGACATACTCCATCTCAGAGCTTGAGGAAAGGAGGTTGAATGATTGAGTCCTGCTTATCTGTCCTCCTCCCAGGTTGGCTGGTCCTGCCCTTCCTGCACCTTCATCAATGCTCCTGGGCGACCAGGGTGCGAGATGTGCAGCACCGAACAACCAGCTTTCCGAAGCCCCCAGCCAGAGGCTTCTGCTCAGCAGCCCCCAAAGGTAAGGGCAGGGAAAGTGTGGAGGTTCAGTCATTAATTCATTGAACACTGAAGTAAGCAGTGCACTGTGCTAAGGACCAGAACTGATCTCCACTTGTTTCCTCCTCAGATCACAAGGCGGGGAGAGGACATGACCATTCCCCCCAGCATTGGGTCCCTAGATGCCTTCCGTCACCTGTCCAGCGAATTTTCCTGACCCATTAAGGTCAAACTGACTGACTGGGACTAAGTTATAAGATCAAGGGAAGTCTGAGAGTGACTTACCCACAGCCTAGATGGACAACAGGTGGAAATTGGACTATACCAATAAAAATAGGCCATCATATTTGGAGAAGATTGTGTAAAAGCACATTTGCATCCGTTATCCAAGCTAGGCTGCCACGATTGAGACCTCTCCCCCAAACACACTGAGAAGCTATCAATTCACTTCAGCAAACATATTTATTAAACATTTGCTGTTTATCACCTCCTGTGATCAGTACCATCGCCACATGTCTACAGAGGATCCCTGCCCTTCAGAGAACTCAATAGGCTAGGAAGGGGATAATAATAGAGAACCATAATAAACACTACCTGAGTTCATTAGAGATGAAAATCAAGGTGTTCTCTGAAGTCAGAAGGGTTAGGAGTAAATTTTTTTTTTTGAAGGGGAGGCATGGATGAGAATTCCTGCAAGAGCAGAGACTTGGGCTTTAAAAGATGGGTAAAAATGCACCATGCAGAGATGTTTGTGGCATAGCAAAAACCCAGATGGGAATAAGACTAGAAAGGCAGGGTATGGGATACCAACTTGTGATGGGCACTGAATGCCAGGATATGAAATTTTAATGTCCTTAAGGAGGCTCTTGTAGAGGTAGCTACTGGAGTTTGCAGGACTGACATGATAAGTACTTTACATAAGGAAGATTCACTTGGCAGCATGGGTGTAGAGTGGAGTTGGGGAGACAAGGTTATTGTGAATAGTCTAGGCACGTAATAATGAAAGCCCAGGTGTGAGATGTTGAGAAGGTAAAATTAATAGGACTTGGCAACTGGTTAGATATGAAGGGGTGAAGGAAAGAGATAACTAAGGTGACATATAGGAAACTAGATGAATAAAACATTTTCATAGTGGGGAAAAATAAATCTAGTCTTGAAGATGCTCAAATTTGGGGTTCTGGTGGGACATCCCGGCCAAACAGACTTAAGTGACTTGCCCAACATTACACAGCTGATGTTTGTGGACAGATCTAAAATCAGGTGGTCCCAACTCCCAAGCCCTGCATTCTGGGCCGTTCGGTTCATTATACCATTCATTATACCACCTAGCCTTATCATTTATATAATGATTAAAATTGCTGGAGTGTAGAAAGAGATACCTGGGCAATGATCACTTTAAAGAATCCCACAGTCAGAGGAGAAACAGTGGACTGACTACAGAGAACACCATGGTCAGCTTTGTAAAATGATGCAGATGAGTCAAGGAGAAAGGTCTAAATAGAGGCCTTTGGATTACGTAATTGGAAGTCACTGGCAACCTGAGAGCACAGATTCAGTTGCAACTTGTGATAAAAGTCAGATAAGAGGCTGAAGAGAGGAAATGGTAAGGAAATAGAACTTTCAGATATTATCAAGGATTTTCTTAGAGGCAGCTGGGTGGTACAGTGGATAGAGTGCTGGCCTTAGACTCAGGAAGATCAAATGTATGCCTCAGCATCTCCATCTGTAAAATGGGGCTGACAGTACCTACCTCCCAGGGTAGTTGGTTTGCCAGTTATTTTCATATATATTAGCTTTAAAAATGGAAGAGTGTAAGTGTAAAGGGCTTTTTTAGTCAAAAGTGTTTGCAGGAGCCAATGCAAAGAGAAAATGAAGATGCATGAAGAAAGGGAAGAGATAGTGGAATGAAGTTCTGAAGCAGTCAGAAGGGTGAGGATCGAGGGAATGGTGTTAGTAAACGAAGGGATAACCATGAAAATCAAGGAGCTAAGAGGAAAAGAGGAAGGGGTCAAGAAGGTATGTGGAAGGTCTTGTTATCTTTAATAAAACCTGTGTGGATCATTGGGGTCTAAGGGATTGACGCTTAGGAGATTGGCCCTATAACTTGCACATCCCTCCTCCCCTTAGTTCATGCATACCACAACCATACCTATACACAAGGCACTGACATTCTCCCAAGGACCTCATGACATTGTATAAAGGGAACGACAACACACACACACACACACACACACGTACGCGCGTGCGTGCCAAGATACTAAATACCATAGGTAACAATGTTCTATGAAGAACTTGAGGGAGATAATTTTCACTGAAAGTGGTGGGGGCTGGGAGGGAGAGAGAGCTAGGAAGAAAGGTGTCCTAAGTTCTACAGAGAGGAACATGCCATGGGCCTGGAAAGCAGGCATTTCAGCATTTGGGAGAGGGGTTGGACAGTCAATTCCAGGCATCTGGGGGGAGAGGAGAGCAAGAAGGGACTAGAAACATTTGTTATCACAGCTTACCTCAAAAGCAGTATGTAAACAGCAATAGCAAGATAAAGCTGGAAAGATAGATTAGAGCCCAGTTACGGAAGGCTTTGTATGCTGAGATCCATTTTTTGTTTTTTTACTCAGTGCACTGAGAACCACTGAAAGTTTCTGAGTCAAAGGATGATATGATGAGAACTCAAGTGTCTGAGGAAGGGAATGTTAGAGAAGGCAGATGATTGAGACCAGGGCAGTGGCATTAGGAAAAGGGACAGATAGCAGCTCCTGGAGGTAGAATCAACAGGACTTTGAAATAATGGGAGCAGGAGCTAAGGTCAGCAGTTGATGGAATTGAAGATTACAGGTTCTGAACCTGTGGGTCTAGAAGTCTCATTAGTTGCTAATAAATTAAAGTCCCATTTTTGAAATTACTAATCCCTTTCCATGAATTTTAAGGGGAAGAACTAGAGGAAACTGGGATAATGTTAACTGCACTAGAGATGAAATAATTCATTAGTCTTCCCCCTGTCCCTTGTCTTGTCTGGGACAGTTTAGGAGGCAATCCCCAAAGGGCATGGATGTGTGCATGTGGAAATATTTCTTTTTGTACCACCTCTGATACTGCCCTTGGTGTATTTATTGGGGGATGAAGGATAAGGAGGAGTAATATAAGAGGACAGACAAAACTCCACCTGATCCTGGGGCGCCCAAACCTAGAGCTCAATGAGGGCATCTTTTTGTTCAAATTATAGGAAACATCAACCCCTATGTCCTGTCCACCTCAACCCTAGTAAATATCCTCAAGGGTGGCAGAAAGGATGGTTCTTCATAATGTGGGACAACAGGGAAAGTGCCTCGGAGAACATAAGGAAGTTCCAGTCTATCACAATGCCTTCCCCCACAAACCCAAACATTTCCTTCTCCAAGGCAGACAGTCTTGGTTCCCACTTCTGGTGCTCTCTAGCAGTATGATCATGACCAAATCAACAGTTCCGGGTCTCTAAAAATGAAGAGACTGGTAACTGATCCTACTTGATCCCTCCCTCTGCATCAAGTCCCTATATAAACGGTGAGAAGTTAGCCCCTGCCTAAACCCTAATTTTCAAATATCTAAACTGCTTCAGAGGAGCATAGGTATATCCTATTCCTCATTCCTGAGGGCACCTAAAACCTATTAACACCCAGTTTTCTGAAGAGCTAACTCCAAGCCAGCTACCTTGACCTGGCCCTGTTTGGTCTCCTCATTTAGCCATTCAAACAGTCACATTGAGAAACTTAATTTATTTCTGGTGGAGGGAGGAGGGGCCTGGCAGTGCTGGTGGGGCAAAACCAGTTCTTCTGCCTCACCTCCACCCTTGCCCATCCAAGAACAGTGGTCAGACTGGGCTGGACTTGATGGCCAGACTGACCATGCCTGTAGGATGAGATGTGCCAGGTTGGGCTGAAGTGAATCAAGCCCAATAGTAGAGGAAGATGTCCACATGAAGGCGCGATCACTTAGGGGGCCGGTACGCCAACTTCCGACTCTTTAGCACTGACCACTTGTGCCTTTTCATGGCGTAGGTGATCGGGATCAGCAAAGCAAACATTAGCAGCATCTGGGGAAGAAGACCTCAAAGTCCTTTCCTTCCCTCCCTCAGCAGGGTAAGGGCTTCTTGCCCCAACACTCCACCCTTCCCTTTCTCCTTCTCCTTCTCCTTGCCCCCCAAACCTCCTTCCCCTACCCCAGCCTCTTCCAGGCCTTTATCACCTTGAGCCCCATGAGTTTGCGATGATCATGTTCTGGTTCAGATGCCCAACGCAGGAAGGTACACACATCCTTTGCTACCTGTGACATAGTGGCTGGTGTGCCTGTGGGGACCAGAATAGTTAACTCGATGAAGGCAAAGCACCACCAACAGGATCTGCTACTGAAGGGACTGGGCTCCAGGCAATCGGAGCATGGGGACAGGTCCCCATGGTAAGATGATGGGGTGACAAAACTTTGAGGGTCAGGCAAAGCCTCCTGAAAGGGCCCTGAGCTTCCACTTCAGCCCTGATAACAGAATATAGGAAGAGAGAGGGAAGGATCATAAGAGTTCAGAGCTAGAAGAGGCCTTGGAACATAGATAGCCCAACCCCTTCATTTTTTTTTTACATGAGCAAACAGGCTTAGAAATAAATGGGTAAGGGAATTGCCCACCCAATGTCACATAGCTAGTAAGTATAGGTATAGGAGCAAAGGACTAGGACTAGGACTAGTGGGGAATCGGAAAGAGTAAGGCACAGGGAATGGTCTAGGAATAGGACATAGTGGGTAGGGGAAAGAAGGAGAAGACATGGAGGATGGGGTTTGTATGAAGCTCACCATCGTCATACTCAAGGACCTCATTGTAGATAGGAGGAGCCATGGCAATGGCCTGGCCAGGGAAGTAGGCATTGAAGTAAAGTCCCTCTCGAAGAGAGACTCCAGCAGGTGGGTCACAGTATCCCGTGAGCAGGGAAAAGACATAATCCTCACCGCCATGCCTAGTCCAGAGACAGTATTAAGTACTAACCACATCTTCCCAAGCCCGTGCCCAGGCCTTCACCTTACCCACTGGGGTCCTTTAAGACTAGGACCTAGCTCAGCTCCCAATACTGGTAAAAAAAGGTTGCAGTACCTGGCTCGGATAACGTAGCTGAGGTCAGGGGGTAGTGCCCCATTGTTGGCAGCCCGAGCAGCCTCAGGGTTAGGGTAGGGTTGGGGGAAATAGTCAGAAAGCTTCCCTGGCCTCATGAACATCTCTCCATCTTCATTAGGGCCATCCTGAACCTCTACCTAGAATCCAAACAGCCCGTAAGTCACCAAACTATTTAGGTACAGGCTACCCCAGTCACCAACTCCCCTTTTCTAAATTCCTCAAAGACCCCCTGGCAACATCCCAGGCATAGACACTCTCTCTTATCTCCTTCAAAGAGCACCCCTCCCCCCCCTTTTCTGTCCTGTAGATCGATCTCAGTCTCTCAGGATCTGGACCTCTGCTCTGATACAGTCACATCTTCCTTACCTCCTCGGCCAAGGCCTTGGCTTCTGATTCAGTGTAGCACACACCCACCAAATGTCTATAAGCCAAGTAGTCCATGCTGTGGCAGGAAGAGCACACCTGCTTATACACCTGGAAGCCCCGGCGAATGCTGGAGTAGAAGAGACAGAGAACTCAGGGAAGTTTCAAGTAACCCTCCACTACAAATGCATACACACAGACACAGACACACACACCCCTCTCCAGGGTAGCCAGCTCACTTTGTCCCCCATTATACTACCCCCACCTCCCCATCAAAAAGTTCCACCCACTAACTTAAATTCCCCAGGTTTCAACAGCAAAATCCCAGGCCTACCTTGCATGGTCCAAGGAGGAGAGGTAGCCTCGGTGAGACCAGGGGTAGCTTGGTGGGTGCAGCTCTAGGTCACTGGCACCTACAGCAGTGTGCAAGGCCACAGCAAGCCCTGCACCTCCTGCAGCCAGTATGCCCAGGGCTGATAGCACCACCTTCCGGCCCCTCGAGAGGTTTGAGAATGATGACATTGTGGCAGCCTGCAAGGTACCCACTCAGCTCAGTGCTCATGCCACCCTCACTTGGGGCTCTTATCAGTTTAATGCCTGAAGGTTCCCTTCTCATTCCCAGAAGTCTATAAAGCTCCAATTAGTTTATAGCCCACCTCCTCTATACTGCTTATCAAAAAACCCACATCCCCAAAGAACAGATATTTATATATAGCCAGATGAACTTCAAACTTCCCCCTCACCCCTCCCATCCCTATTCTCCCAATAGAAGAGTGGGGAAAAATCAGGTCTAGTTTCTAGTCTAGACTTAGCCATTGACTCACTATAACTATATACCAAGCAAGGCCATTCATTAACCGCTCTGATCCTCAGTTTTCTCATCAGTAAAAAAATGAACCCTAAAGTTGCTTTTTCTAGCTCTAAATCCTAGAACATTCCTATATGGTTGAGGTACTTTCCAGGGGTAAAACTTATTTTACCTATCCTAACTGGGGGAAGGGGAAAACCATCTTCAGCAAGGCTTAGGGCTTCATTCTTGTCCCCTCAGAAACAAAAAAGGTGACTATCCCCCATCTTTTTCTTCCAACTGCCCTAGACAAGGAATGAATTTTAAGAGGAGGTTTAGAAAAAGAAGGGGAACATGGGGAGGAAGGGATTCAGATGGGTCTCTTAGTTAAAGGCAGAAGCTCAAGGTCAGAGGTAGCTAGACCAGAACATGCTAAGGTCATGCCTCACAAGTGGGGAGGAGCACTCTATACAGTACAGGTATACAAACACTTTGATGCTCCTGTGAGCAGGATACTTAGGACGACAACCTAGCTAGGGTCCTTCTGTTTCTAGACAGCTTGGGGAAGAGATCTACCTTGCTTCTAAAGGATCATACAAATCCTGTTTTAAAGGACCACACAAATCTTACTGCCTATCAAGAAGCTACACCTTATTGATGGTCAAACTTCTCTTCCTCCTGCTGTAACACATCCCTTCACTCCACACCAAGACAGCAGGGATGGAAGACAACAGGCCTCCCTCTCTCTTGGAATGCAAACCTTCAGTCAGCTTCTCCCACTTCCAGATCTAGGAGCTCCAGGCCAAGGTGCCCGACACGGGGGCTGCCGAGGGTGGAGAAATCCAGGAGGGAATGAGGAAAGAGAGTGGACCTCGGAAACCCCTAAATGCTAAGTGTAGCAGAGTAGGCAGACATATGCCCCAGGAACCTACAAACAAACCAACCCAAGGACAATCACCTACTTCCTGACAGTCAGCCAGCCAGCTCTGGGGGCTTACTAGGGGTTGGAGCTCCAGGTCAGCCAGGACCCAGAATTACACAGAGGGCAGACCAGCACAGGTCAGATTGATGGTGTTGGGGAAGGATTCTCTCTGGGGTGTGATCTCACGCTTTCCCATTACCATCCCTCTCCCAATTCCTAGAGAGAATGCATTGCCCAGGGCTGGAGATAGTGACAAGTGCTTACCCCTCCTATTGGGCACTTTGTGTCAGCTTTCCTCCCTAGCCCACAGTCCAGGGCCAAGGTCACCCCAGGTTCCATGCCAAGGCTAGAGGGGCCTAGGAGGCTGAGCCCAAACTGAGGGGCTCCATGGCCCCAATATAACCTAAGACGGGCCACACAGACCCAAGAGAGGACAGAAAGAGGTCACGGGGAGGAGAGGGGGTCATGCATGGAAAGCCTAGGCCAAAGGGTGGGGCTGCCCTCAAGCCTGACTCGTACGTGACCTCTGGGGCAGGGGCGCGGGGATGTTAAAGTGTGCCTAAGGCAGTCAAAGGACCCCTGGGAGGAAAGGCAGGATAGGGAATAGATCCCGGGGAGGGAGATGATGGGCATTCGGGGAAGGGGGTGGCTGAGGCAGGGGCAGTGACTCTTAACAGGGTCCAAGACAAGAAGCATCCATATAACACTGGATCGAGCCGGCGCTGCAGGGCAGGGACCCCGGGCCGGGGGCCGCGGGCCAGGGCAGAGACACGCTGCCTGGCCCGGCCCCGGCTGCAGGGCGCGAAGCGGGTACACGGTGCCCCGGACCGGCTCGAGCTGCCGCGCAGGCATCCCGGAACAGCACCGGAGCCGCGCCGCGAGCCCAACGGGCCGGTGCCGGACTAGGCCGCGCGCCCGGCGCCGTGACCTTCAGGCGGCCGCGCCTGGACTGCCGGGCTGGGCGCCCGGAGGGGGCGAGGAGGGAAGGGGGCGGTGCACACTCACCTGAGGCAGCCGCAGCACGAGAGTGCCCGGCCTAGCGCCGCCCAGCAGGACCCGGCAGTGGGTGCGCCGAAGCCCCAGCACCGACAAGCGCCCCACAGCCCCGGACGCCGCCATGTCGGGCCGCCACAACAACGAAGCCACCACCGTGCTGAGAGCTCGTGCGGCCACCGCCAAGGAAGGGAAGCCTCGCGAGAGCAGAGCCGCCGAGCTCGGCCCGCCGCAATGGGGCGGGGCTTCAATGAGCCGGACCCGGGCCAGACTGCCCAACCCCAGCGCTACAGTGCAAGGCATGGTAGCAAGTGGGGGCGGAGAATCAGGGTCCTGAAGAAGTGCGCCTGCGCAACGAACAAGGCCTCAAAGGTTGTACAAGGTGACTAGAACCTCAAGCGCAGCTGTCGCCAGAGGAAGATGCAGGAGGGAGCGCCGCCCACGCTCCGTTTCCATGGAAATATGGGGATGGAGAATGGACTCTTTCTGTTGTCATAGGAACGGACATCCTTTTCCCAGCATATGGGAATGTGGTAGTTCCTGCCTTCCTCAGGCCACAGAAATAAAAGAAAACAAAGATGAGAGAAGAAAAGGGCCCCTGGAGGACACCCAGTCTAATCTATACCCAATCAGTAATTGCCTCTCCAACAATGAACAGAAAATAATAACAGAAGACATTTCTGTAGAACAATACTCTTATGTCGTGGTTGTCATTATTGATCACCGGTTTTTCTTCTTCTTGGATACTCTCTTACTTTGGGTCTTCATGGAACTTTTCTCTCCAGGTTCTCCCATCTACTTAACTGCTCCTTTTTGGTTTCCTTCCATCATTCATCTTCAAAGTCACCCCCAAAGCTCTGTCGTTGTCCTTCTCTCTCGTCTTCACACTCTCACTGGGTGACCTCAGCTACTATGGGTTCAGTTACTCTCTCTATGCCTATGTTTTCCAGATCTATATATTCATCTCATTTTCTCCTAAGCTCCAGCCTCACATCACCATTTGTCTATTTCGGTTCTCAAACTCAACGTGCCTAGGCCAGAACTCATCTTTCCTCTCAAATCCACCCTTATTGCTGTCAAGGGCTTCACCATACTTCTAGTCACCTGTGTTTGAAACCTTGCTGCCATCTTTGATCCCTCATTCTCCTTCACCCCACATATCTGGTCAGTTTCCAAATCATTTTTTCCCCCCTCCATGACCTGTGTCAGCAGTGGAAAGAGCTTTGGTTCTGGAGTCAGAAGGCCTGGGACAAAGGGTATGTACTATTTTACAACCCTTTGGGCATAGTTCCAAATTAGTCTCTAGAATGGTTGAATCAGTTCACAACTCTACCAACAATGCATTAGTGTTCCTGTCTTTCTCTGTCCACCGAAATAAAGATGAGAGATGAAGAGGACCCCTGGAGGACACCTAGTCCAATCTACACCTGAGCAGTAATTGCCACTCCAGCATCCTCAAAGAGTGAACAGAAAATAATAATAGAAGACATTTCTATAGTCAGAAGGCCTAAATCTTGCCTTTTATACTTGCTATCTGTGTGACCATGATCAAGTCTTTTAACTTCCCTGGGCCTCAGTTTCCACATCTATAAAAAGAGAGGGCTGGACTAGTGGGCTTCTTAAGTTCCTTCCATCTCTAAATCTATGATCCTATATTCTTCCCTCTCCACTGAAACAGTCGTTACCATAGTTCATATCTTTATCACCTCTCACCTGGACACCCATTCTAATAGTCTCCTATTTGGTCTCTCAACTCCAAGACTCTTTCCAACTCAGTTCATCCTTCATATAGCTGCCAAAATAATTTTCCTGAAGTGAAGATCTGATCACATCATCTCAATATCCATTATTACTAGGATCAAATATGAACTCAGACATTTTCCCCAATTTTCACAGATTAATTGCTCATGGGTAGGCTGAGTCAATACAATATAATGAGTCAATATAATAAAAATGACAATTCTGCCTAAATTAATTTACTTATTTGGTACCATGCCAATCAAACTAGCAAAAAATTGTTTTATAGAGCTTAAAAAATAATTCATATGGAAGAACAAAAAGTCAAGAATATCAAGAGAATCAATTAAAAATGTGAAGGAAGGTGGCCTAGTAGTACCAGATCTCATCAAAGCAATCTGGTACTGGTTAACAGAGTAGTGGATCAGAATAGATTAAGACCACAATACACAATGTACGTGACCATAGTAATCTAGTGTTTGACAAACACAAAGATCCCCACTTTGGGGACAAGAATTCCCTATTTGATAAAAATTGCTGAGAAAAGGGGAACATAGTTGCTGTATACCAAAATAAGATCAAAACAGGTACATGATTTAGACATAAAGGGTGATATTATAAGCAAATTAGGGGAGCATGGAATAGTTTACACCTAAGATCTATGGATAAGGGAAGAATTTGGGACCAAATTAAATAGCATTGTGGGATATAAAATGGATAATTTTAATTAAATTAAAAAGTTTTGCATAAATGAAAGCAATACAGTCAAGATTAGAAGGGAAGCAGGAAACTAGGGGGGGAAATTACAGCAAATTTCTCTGATAAAGGCCTCAGAGCTCAACTATCTAGAGAACTGAGTTAAATATATGAGAATTCAAGTCATTCCCCAATTGATAAATGGCCAAAATATATGAACAAAATTTTAAGAAGAAGAAATCAAAGCTATTGATAGTAATATGAAAAAAATGCTCTAAATTACTGTTGATTAGAGAAATGCAAATTGTGATACCACCTCACACTCATCAGATTGGCTAATGTGATAGAAAGAGAAAATGACAAATGTTGGGGAGATGTGGAAAAAATTGGAACACTAATGCATTGTTGGTGGAGTTGTGAACTGATTCAGTCATTCTGGAGACTAATTTGAAACTATGCCTAAAGGACTATAAAACAGTGCATATTCATTGTCCCAGTAATGTCACTATGAGGTCTGTATCCCAAAGATATCAAAGGAAAAGGAAAAGGATCTATATGGGCAAAAACATTTATAGCAGCTCTTTCGGTGATGACAAAAGATTTGGAAATTGAGATTGGGGAATAGCTGATTGGGGAATAGCTGAATAAGTTGTGGTTTATGATTGTGATAAAATACTATTGTGCTACAAGAAATGATGAGCTGGACGCTTTCAGAAAAACCTGAAAAGACTTACATGAACTGATGAAGTGAAGTGAGCAGAACCAGAACATTGTATACAGGAACAGCAATACTGTACAATGATCAGCTGTGAATTATTTAGCTATTCCCAGAACTAAAAATATCCAAGACAATTGTCTTGGAGGTCTGAAGGACCTAGGATGAAAAATGCTATCCATCTTCAGAGAAAGAACTGATAGAGTCTGAATGCAGATTGAAGCATGCTGTTTTTTTAACTTTCCTTCTTTCTTTTTTTGTTTGTGTTTTCTTTCACAACATGACCAATATGGAAACATGTTTTGTATGACTGTAACATGTTTAACTTATATCAAATTTCTTGCTTTATCAGTGAGGAGAGAGGAAAGGGAAGGAGGGAGAGAATTTGAAATTCAAAATTTTTTAAAAATGTTAAAAATTGTTTTTATATGTAATTGGGGAAAAATAAAATATGAAATAAATATATATTTTAAAAAAGAAAAAAAGATTATACAATATGATCAAGTTGGATTCATACCAGGAATGAGATTGGTTCAATATAGAAAAACATTATAAACATAATAGACCATATTAATAATAAGCCAATAAAAATACATGATTATTTCAATAGATGCTGACAAGGTTTTGGACAAAATTCAATGCATATTTCTACTAAAATTCTAAAAAGCATACGAATATATGAACCTTTCTAAAATCAAGGACCAATATTTCTATATAATAACAATAAAACCCAAAAAGAAGAGCTAAGAAAGAAAAATTAGATTCAAAATCACTACAGAATGTACAAAATATTTGGGAATCTACCTACCATGACAAAGATAGAACTATACAAATACAATGATAAAACACTCCTTATAGAAATAAATACATACCTAAAATAATTGGAGAAACAGCAATTGCTCATTATTAGGCTGTGTCAATATAGTAAAAATGACAACACTATTTAAATTAATTTATTATCCAGTGCCATATAAACCAAACTACTGAGGCATTATTTTATAGAGATAGAACAAATAATTAAACTCATCCAGAATTTTTAAAAAGGTAAAAAATTTCCAGGAAAAGAATGGGAAAAGGGAGTTCTATACTAGATCTCAAACTGTACTACAAAGTGGTAATGGTTAAAAAATAGAGAGGTTGATCAGTACAACAACTTAGGGATGCAACATACAGAAGTAAACAAATGTAGAATAAGATGGATGTCTTTGATAACTGTCTAATATAAACATATAGAAATATCTAATATATGTATATGTGTGTACATATATTTCTATATGTGCTTACATAGAGAGAGACATTTACATATATATTCTATACACACATACCATGTATCATATATAGATATTTGATCTGGAATCTGAGCGATGGTATGCTAGAACTGGCTCACACTTGTTTACACTAGGGCATATTGTTAAAGTTTCAGGAATTTTGTGATCTGGTGACAACCAACCAGTGTACAATTCACTTAGCTTCTGGACTGGTAATGTTATGTGTTGTTTTAAAAGAATTCGTGTCAACCCCATTAGAATGTCTTTTTTATATGTTATTGTTTATTTTAAATGATTGTGGCTTTAATAACAAATATTTGAAAGCAAACTAAATTGCATTTTGCTCTAATAGTGCTAATGCAATGCTGGGAAAAATATATAGGGTAGCTACAAGGTTGTCAAAAAAATTTCCTGAAGCGCTGTTCAAATCATCAATTGCAATGATTGCTTGACATTTCAATATCTGAAATAAAATAGGGAGATAATCTAAAAATATTTCTAGATAAATTTTATCACCAATATAATAAAAATCAACCTCAGCTAGAAATATAACTAAAGAATTGGAAATTACTAAAATTGGTTTAATACCGGGACCTAGATGGGCAGCGTGTAGTTTATTATATGCTACTGCTAGAGAGAGAGACAGAGACAAAAAGACAGAGAGAGACAGACAGAAAGACAGAGTGACAGAGAAAGTCAGAGAGAGTCTCAGAACTCACCCAGGGAAATTCCCTGAAGTCTGGGATAGGGAGATAATAGTCTGCCAGCTCCTTTCAAGTTGTTTCCTTCCCAGAGTCTTTCTCTCCCTTTAACAGCTGTAAGAGAGGTTGGAATCATGCATCATCTCTCTTGAAGCAGGAGGATTGAAGAACCCGGATCTCTTTTCTTTCCCAATCCCACCAACTATACTTGCCTGTCTCGTAAGGCATTGCTTCATTAGCCTCCACCAATAAAGAGAGAGCTTTATTTAACTGGCCCTTTGAGCCAAGGGTTACATCAAATTTAATGACAATAAATTTATTAGGAGAAGAGTTAGCTAATTGGGATGCAATTCTGCTTATCAGATCATGATTAAATATTAACCATATTGTGACTATAGATACAAAACTTACAAAAATCAAGGAAAACATTCTATGAAAATCAATTGACTTTGGAATTTACAACAAAAAGTATTATATATTTTATTATTTGTAAATAAGATTCTATATACCATTTATATAAGCAAAATATATATGAATTTATGTACATATGTGTGTATGTATTTATACACACGCACACAACACACACACACACACACACACACACACACACACACAAACTTCCTCCCCCCTGCCCTCCCACAGCTGGTTGTTAAACATTTATCAGCACACAATTGGATCTGGCTCACCTAGGCTCCAAAGGAAATTGTCATTTGAATTTTTGTTGGCAGCAAGAGTTTGGCACCAATTGCTGGCTGTTAATATCTTCACTCATCTCTCTCCAGCAGGTGCAACAGACAAGAATTATACCTACCATATAGTCTAAAGGTATGATAGACATTGTGAATAAAAGGCCCTTTCCCTGGTCACTCTTAAGGAGACAGTAATACTTAGTTTACTCTTGACAATTTTACCCACCAAATGCTTCATACACAAAAAACAGTCAGGTATAGGTAGTAAATGTCTTTATTAAAAAAAGTAATAAACAAAAATCAGGGAGATTGAATGACAGAATGTACAAATAAATGCTAGAATGTACAATCAGAGTGAAGTAAGATCTCAGCTTAGAAAAATCTCATGGGAGGAAGAGTTGGGCATATGTGTGAATATGTCTATGTCATCTACATACATATAGATGTTGTTATATGTAATTTCTTGTCCAGTTATTTTAGTCATGTCCAACTCTTCATAGCCCCCTTTCGGGTTTTCTTGGCAAATATACTTATCAGTCTCTGAAGTTGCAGGCACTGGGAATCAAGAAACATAAACTTCGACACATGCTCTGGGAAGATCTCCAGCCTACCATTCAAAAATTCACAATGACCTCTCTATCACATTCTCAAGTATTTCCACTTCACATGGTATCCCAGGTCAGAATTTTCTCAGACAGCATAGTGTATGATAAACCTAAAGACCCCAAGGACTGGGGTAGGTATTCACTGTTTGATAAAAATTGCCAGGAAAAATGGAAAGTAGTCTGACAGAAATTAAATATAGGCTAATAACATATCTCATATGTCAAAGTAATCTCCAAATGGATCCATGACTTAGATAAAAAAGGTGTTACACCATGAACAAATTAGAGGAGCAAGAAAGAACATATCTTTTGTAAACAAACAACAAAGGATTGTTTAGTCATGTCTGACTCTACATGACCCCATGCACTTTTGTCCATGGGATTTTCTTGGTAAATATACTAGAGTAGCTTACTATTTCTTTCTCCAGTGTGTCTCCATTTTTACAAAAGAGGAACTGAGAATAACAGGAGTTAAGTGACTTGCCCAGGGTCACATAGCTAATAAGTGTCTGAGGTCACATTTGAACTCAGATCTTCCTGACTCTAGGCCTAGTGCTATATCTACTGTACCACCTAGCTAACCTCCAAACAAAGGATAGAGAGGATCAAAAAAGTTTTAATAGTGTATATTCTTTGACCTAGCAATGCCACTAAATGGGTCTATTCTCCAAAGAGCTTAAAGAAAGGAGAAAAAAATCCACGTGTGCAAGAAAATGTTTACAGCAACTCGTTTTGTGGTGCCAAAAAGTGGTGGAAACTGAGGGGATGCTCATCAGCTGGAGAATGATTGAACAAATTATGATATTTGAATGTTATGGAATATTATTTGCTATAAGAAATGAAAGGGATGGTTTCAGAAAGACCCGGGAGGAGCTGTATAAACTGATGCAAAGTGAAGAGAGCAGAACTGCAAGAAAAATAACGACAATATTGAGAAGACAAACAACTCTGAAAGACTTGCAAACTCTGATTCTGGAGGATTCTTGATAATCATGCTGCCTACCTCCCGACATACAGATGGTGGATTCAGATTGCAGACTGAGAGACTTTCGAGGGTGTAGGGGCGGAGAATGGAATTTCTATTGGTTAAAATACACATTTGCAATGGAGTTTTTGTTTTTCTTTGTTTCTCAAAGGAGGTGGGGGGACGCTGCAATGGAGAGAAAGTGGACTTACATTGATTAAAAAAA
>CM053580.1:524547873-524570456 GCA_028627135.1 Pseudochirops cupreus
AATCAGTCTCTCACAATATGCCCACTGTGGAGAGGTTCTGCGTAATTACACATGTACAGCCTGTATCTAATTGCTTGTCCTTCCAGTGGGGGTGGGTGAGGAGGAAGAGAATCTAGAATTTAAAGTTCTATAATCAAATGTTAAACATATATATGTATATATATATATATATATATATATACACATATATGTATATGTGTGTGTATATATATATAATAATTATTATTAACTACATCCAACTGGGACTTAAGATACACAGGCACTGTGGTAGGGAGATCCATCCTGCCCTACCGGAAAGTCAGAGGAGTGATGGGGAAGGTCATAGGAGAGAATAGATTGGGGGAGGGGTTATACAATGGGATGGCTATTTTGGGGTGGTGGGTAGGGGAAAGTTGGGGAGAAAATTTGTAACTCAAAATCTTGTGGAAATGAATGATGTAAAATAAAATAAATAAAAGTTTAAAAAAATAAATATAAAAGCATCCTTCTAGGATGAGAGCCATAGCTTCACTGGAAGGTTCTAGGAACTACAAAGGCTGAAGACCCTTGAAGACCCAGAGAATCTCTAAGGTCCCTCCAGGTTAAACACTGAGTTATCCTTAAAATGCAGATGTGTTCTGTAAGTTCCTAAGGGATCTCTAGTGAAAAGGGACTGCTGCAATGGCTAGCCCAGGGCCCAGAGTCTGTATTCAGAGGAAAGGTAGGTTCTCTACTGCCTAATGCCAATCTCCATTTCTAGTCTCATCTCACATTATTCTACTTCATGCTCCAGTCAAACCAGATTCCTTTCTGACCCCCAAATATGCCTTTTGCCCTCCTGTACCTTGACTCCAAGCTTCACATTGTTCATTCCTAACCAGCTTTTAAAGCCCTACTCAGAAAAGCCTTTTATGAAGACTTCCCTGATTCCTCTTCCCTTCCACTCCTCCCCTCCGCCCAAGTTGGTAATGACTTTACTGCTCAGACCTCACACTGCATTTTCTGTGTAATTCTCAAAGTCCTTATCATGCAATACGGTACCCTAGAGTTATCTGCATTTGTGCCTTATCATCCTACTACACTGGTAGTCTAGCTCCATTAGGAGTAGGACTCTAGTTTTTCTAAACTTTGTAATTCTTCCAACTTTGGGCATATGGCTCTGCACATAGTGGGTACTAAATTTCTGTTGGGTAGATGTAGTGAGGAGGGGAAAGAAGATGAGGGAAGGACCACATTGTGTGACAGAAAAGAAGGCTTTCATCCAGAGACAAGAGGAAGCACAATTCTGTCCCAGGCTGAAGACAGGAGACAGAGAGGACAGTCTGGACCCCAGAATCCTTATGCTTGTGTGTGGGAATGGGAGGGAGCTATGGCGGATAAGGTGGGAGGAAAGGAACTCTTGAAGAATAGTGAAATTAGCCAGCAACTAAAAAGCTAGAGTGAGCAGTGAGAGGAAGGGAAGGAGGTACTTTTTGGTATAGCAGAAGAATTTTCACATTATCTTGCTGTAAGAAGAGTGCTTTGTGATGTTTAGGGTTTTAGAAATGTCAACTACCGTCATCATGAAAGTGCCTTAGTTACCTGGGTGAGAGGAAGGCTGACAAAGATCAGACAGAACAGAGGCCTGGCTAGAAGCCTACCCAAGATCAGCTGGCCTCCTCTGGTTACCTATCCCCCTGAAGGGGTGCTGCCCATATGTTACTTTTTCCTCTTTCTAACAACTTACTTGCCCACAGCAGTCATGTCGTACTTATACTGGCGGAAGCTGTTGATACCACGTAGGGTGATGGCTTCCACGTGGTAGCGTAGGAAAAGCCCATGGGGCCCATGAGGGCGGCCAGAAGCCTGACGCAGAACCATGAGCATCAATGTCTGCAGTCCATGCAGGGAGCCTCCCAGAGATGCCCAGTCTGAGTGTTGCAGCTGTGGAGGGAGCACAGGGGTCAATGGCCTAGAATACCCTTCCACATGGATGGCCCTGGCCAGCTACAGGAAAGTATAGAGGTTTGGGTGTTTCCATTCAAGTATGGGTACGTATAGAGATAGCCCACTGGGTCAGAAGGCTAGAACATTCCCAGGGGATTCAGGGAACCCAGTCTGGAAGTTGCATCTACGGTAAAGCACAGAGGCTTGGGGGATACCCTGCTTATCCTGGGCCATTACAAGGAAGCATAAGGTATCAGGGTCTAAAAATCCCTAGGAAGAGTATTTCATCCAGTCCTTGCAATTACAAGGGGAACACAGGGAATCAAAGGGCCAGGGAGTCTCACTGTGATGGCTATGAGGAGACACAATGGGGTTAAGGATGCCCACAACAAAGACAGTCCAGTTAGAGTATAGCAACTGTGGGAGGAGCAAGGGAAAACAGAGTCAGTAATGGGATACAGGGCCACGAGATCCAATAAGGTCAGGGGAAGGAAGCAATGTGTGAAGGATGAAGACTCCCACCTGGGATATATTATCTGGTTGCAGTAGCTGTAGGGAACAGAGGGGAGGAAAAGACAGAAAGCTAAAACATCTTACGTAGCACTGACATCTATAGGAAGAAGGGATGGATGCAGGGAAGGACAGGACACCTCCACCTCCCACCAGGAACTCCCTATCCAGCCAAAGAAGCTATGTAGGGAGCAGGATCCAGTATCACCTTCCCCTGCAGGGTGCAGAGCAGAGACTCCTTCTGACAGAAGGCATGGAAGAGATTGAGGAGGTCCAGGTTAGGTAACTGCCCATTCAGGCCCTCCACAGACACATCCAGGCTGGTGACCACATCACTGTTCAGCTCCAGGGCCACTGCTGCCTGGATGGCTCCTGCACGGCCCCGAAGTGCAGATGACTGCATCCCTACAGGGAGGGGAAGGGAAAAAAGGGGATGTCATTCCAGTGGGACTCAGAACTGAGATAACCTATATGACCTGAGTTAAGTTACAACCTCTGGCCTCAGCTTGTTCTTGTGTTAAATGAAGGAGATGAACTAACAATGAAAGCTGTCTTAAAGCAGACTGTGTAGGATGCCTTAGCAAAGAGGCAGCTTCACTTTACTGGCAATCTTCAATTGGAGACTGGGGAATACCTTTTAGGGATTGAAGAAGTGATGTTTGCTCAGAGATGGGTTGGACTAATGACCCCTGAGGTCCCTTCAAATTCTGAGTTTCTATGGTTCACCCTGGTGGTCAAAGGGTGGGGTGGGAATCACATTTTTACTATGATGTGAGAAGAGGAGCAAGATGGTTACACTCATGGACTTAACATTATTATTAAGAGAAGGGGTCAGTTGGAGCCTTATTCAAGAAAGGGACTTAAAAGAGTACCAGGGGTCCTACCAGTAATGTTGACATCATGGTAGGCTTCTAGCCAGGCCTCTGTCCCCAGCAAGTCATGCTCTGTCACCAAGAAGATGATGTCCTTGGCCCAATAAATCTGACCTGGGCAGAAGGGAAGGGAAAAAGAGGAGGTGGTAGGAGGTAGTCAGTTACTTGGTCAGGGTCCCTCCAGGGTAAACCTCCTGGAGTCATTCCTGGTCCATAACTCAAAGGTCAGTCCCAAGGGCTCAACCCCTACCCCAGAATCAGCCTTAGGAAGTTACCCTTGGATCACTCTCACCAACTCATTTCCTTACCACCCTCCTCATTACCCACCCCCATGGCCTTACTCCGGAAGTAAGCAGCCAAGGACAAGAGCAGTCCTACTGCCTGGGCATTGAGGGTTTCAGGGCTGGAGGGCACAATGAGCACCAGTGACTCAGTGCTGGCTGCCCTTGGAGCTCGTAGGATCCCATACACGTTGGTACCTGACACCATCTGCAGAGGCACTAACACAGGTCACCATGTGGGAAAACAGACACAGTGACACAGATTATTTCACTCATGACCTGCTCCCAACACTGTCACTGCTCTATTTCCCACTGGAGCCCTGATTACCCCCACCATGGTGTTCCTCCTCCCCACTCCAGGGGCCCCTTAGTGACCTCCATCCTCCCCAAATGGTCTGTGCCGTATTTTCCCTGTATCTCCCCTGAGTGGTCCCCTCGATTCCTCTACCAATGCTTTTTGACCCTGTCGTAGACACTAAATTCCAAAGGGACTCCAAATGATCTCCTCTATCTCCTTTAAGTGGTTCTTCTGTTTCCCCCACAGTATCCCTTCCATTCTCCTGAATGACCCCACAGTGCCCCCTCCATCCTCCAAGGGGCCCCTGCAGTACATATCGCTCATGGGTCTCATCAGGGAAGGGCAATGTTCGGGAGAAGCTCTGACTATAAACTTCCAGTCCCACAGAACGCATGGTCCGCTCCAGCCAGGCCACAGGCAAATTTCTGGTTAGGGGAAAAGAAGAGTGGGTCAGATGTCCACAGACAAGACCTACAAAAAGACCGGATCCCCCAGTGTTCCCTCTAAGAAGAACCCTCCAAACACCCTCTGAAAGGAAACCCATGCTGCATAACAAGTGAAAAGGGGATCTTTCACAGGACCCAAATAGTTTTCTATCTGACATGCTACTCACCCTATTTTCCTGCGTTGGGCAATGAAATCTCTGGCAAAACTGAGGGCATGTTCTCCACCTTCAAACTGCTCCTCCACCATAGTGGAACCCATAGCATTCTCTGATATGTATGTATTCTGTGTCAGTGGTGAAAAGGCCAGGGCCAGGAACCAAAACACACCAGCCATATAGCTTACCACACTGGCAAAGAAACAGGTTAGGGGGCACTGAGACCCTGGCAACCATCCACGACACAGCTAACCATAAGGAATTACAGTACTGCCAATCCTTTCTCCTGAGGTTTCTTTCTCATCATTCACCTCGTAAGTGCCAAATCCACAGAATTCATCCTTCTAAAACCCAAGGGAGCAGTGGGAGGAGGGGAGGGGAAGGGGAGTCATTGAGGCATGGGAAGCAGACATAGCCTCTGACCCCTAAGACCCAGGTCCCCCCCTAATATATAATAGCTTTCTGGGGGAGTCATTCTTGACCATAGCTAACATTTCTTTTGGGTCAGAATCTCTTACATACATGGCACATTGTATGTATGTCTAACCCCAGGTAAAGGTAGGCAGGGAGAACTGAGGATGGGATACTGGACCTGGCCAAGGACCAGAAGGGAAATGTATAGTTGAGAAGCCACAAAGAAGAGAGTCATCAGATGGCTGAGTGTTGAGCAGGGTAGAACCCTCACCAGAGTGGAGTGTTTAGGCGCAGGAGCAACCGTGCCAAGGCCCGACGCCTGTGTGAATCCAACAGGAGCCCCATAGCTAGAGGATGAAGGGAACCTGGGGAAGGGAATCAGATGAGTGTAATCAGCATTTCCCACCACCAGCCACCCTGAGATTCCCTGACTTCCTCACTCATCATCACCTCTTCCACTCCCAACAGGGACCTCCTTCTACCCCCATTCCCATATAATGACCTGCCCAACATCTCCTACTAATCCTACTTAATGACCCAGTTACTGAGTCACACACAGTCAGACATATTCAGCAACATACACAATAAATGCCAGAGCTGGAAGGAGATCAAGTCCATCCTTCTCATCTGACACATGCTGAAACTGAGGCTCAGAGAGATGAAGAGACTCACCAAAGACCACACAACTAGGAAGTGGCAAGGCCAAAACTTGAACTCAGATCTTCTGATTCCAAATCCAGGGCCCTTTCCACAATACCATGCACATTCTGCCACACACAAGTACAGAGTCAGATAGATACAATTCCCTGCTCCCTATACATGTAGCATCTTCTCCTTCAAGATTTATGGGCACGCATAGTAACACACACAATTCCACAAAGTCCCATGTGTTGAGCATCCTCCCCTTCAAGACTCACAGGCAGAGTCTCATACCCAGAGAACATCCTCTCCTTCGAGATCTGCCCGCACACAAAATCACACACATACACATAATCATACACAGTGTCACACCTAGCATCTTCTCCTACAAGATCTGCAGGAAGACACAACTACATGCCCCCCATAAAATCTCACACATTAAGCATCCTCCCCTCCAAGATCAGCCTGCATATGCAACCACACACATGATCACACACAATCTCACACCCAGAGCATCGTCTCCTGCAGGATGTGAGCAGGTGAGTGTGCCCAGGATGTGTGTGTGTGTGTGTGTGTGTGTGTGTGTGTGTGACAGAGAGAGAAAGAGAGAGAGACAGAGAGAGAGAGAGAGAGAGAGAGAGAGAGAGAGATACACACATAAAATCTCAAACCCTGAACATCCTCTCCTGTGGGAACCGGAGCGTATGAGCATGCGCAAGTGTGCGTGACACACACAAACACACAATCACACCCAGAGCATCCTCTCCTGCAATCTCTGCGGAACACTATGTGAGCATGCGCAGGTGCGGAGAAGCGCTACACATACACAAAAACACATAATGTCACACCCAGGGCATTCTCTCCTGCAAGATCGGCGGAACAGGAGCATATGAGCATGCGCAGGTGAGAGCAAAAGAGAGAGAGACAGAATCTCACACCTAGAGCATCCTCTCCTGCAGGATCTGCAGGAACGCAAGCATGTGAGCGTGCGCAGGTGTGTGTGTGTGTGTGTGTGTGTGTGTGTGTGTGTGTGTGTGTGTGAGAGAGAGAGAGCGAGAAAGAGAGAGACAGAGACAGAGAGACAGAGACAGACATAGAGGAGCGACAGAGATACACACATATGCACACATCACTCACACACGGAGCATCCTCCCCTCCAAGATCTGCGTGCACTCGCAATCACACCCACAATCACACACAATCTAGCACCCACAGCATCTTCTCCTGCAGGAATCTCGGGCACACAGTCACCACCTCATGAAGAATCCTTCATACACAAAACCCATCCACCCACACCCACACTCACACCCACACCCACACGAATGAAGGACTTGGGACGATGGACGCACCCACACAGCCCCCCAAACCAGCTCACAGCCGCCTTTGCTTCTCACGCACCAGCCTCGGGACACGCCCACTTCCGCTTACGACTCCCTCACTTCCGGTTGGCGGGCGTAGCACATTGGGAGTTGTAGTTCTCTAGCACAGGTACCTCTGCCTGTCTTTTTGAAAGAGGACGCGGGGAGGCGCCTGCTTCCTCTCCTCTCCTCTTAGAGTTCTGGTCCTCCCACCAGTCTAGCCGTGACCTCCTAGCCTCATTCCCTTCTCTTACGTACCTCCAGTCCATCCTTCATTCAGTTGCCCGAGTAATCACCTTATGGGCACTCTGTTGCCTCTTTTATAAAAGACAAATCCATTAGCATTTAAAACCTTTCACAACATGGCTCTAAGCCGTTTTTCCAGGCTTATTGCCCATTACTGTCCTTCTCCCCCACCCCCCGCCAAACTGGACCACTAGCTGTTCCTAAACCTCATAACATGGCATATTGCACTTCCCACCTGCACAGCCCCTGCCTGGAATTCATTCTTTCACTATCACCGCCCCTCAGATCCTCACAACCTGCCTGTCTTCAAACCCTATTCTTCCCTCTTCCTCCCCAAATCACCAAGTATCTGTATTCCTGTTGTAACTCTCCCCCACCCCTAGCATCACTGTAAGCTCATACAGGGTAGACTGTTTCCTCTTTGTATGCCCAGCGTCCAGTAGCGACATGATGTTGGTTTAACATTTCTTGTTGTCCTTATTCATTGTTTTTTGTTATTCCTTTACTCAAAATCCTTCTTTAGCTCCCTACAACCCATCAATTAAAGTATACATTTCTCAGCCTGGCATCCAAATTCCTTCAAAATTTGAATCCAACATAGGTTTCCTGCTTTTCTCACTCTAATCACTCCATTTCAGCCAACTGGCATTGCTGTTCCCAAATCTTGTACGGGCAACTCATCTTCATGCATTTACTCCCATCACCCACAATTAGAATGGATCCCCTCACCCCCAGCTCCCTCTATCCGAACCCCTCTCTTCCTTCAACGTCTAGGTCAGGTGCTATCTCCTTCCAGGGCTTTGCACACAGTAGACACTCCCGGAGCGCTCTGCTTGGACCTCTTCTCTGCACTTATCCCCTTCTCCCACAGATCTTATACTTACATACATCTTATATACCTATATACATCTCCCTCCTCCCCATTAGATTGTCAGCTCTTTGAGAAGCAGGTCCACCTCTGCATCTCTCCCACTGCCCATCACACATAGTACACACGTTTATAGGTGCCTCTCCCTTTCTCTAAAGCACAACTTAGATGTAATTTCCTTTATCCACCCATCTGTTTCTCTTCAAGCTTTTTTTTCTTGGAATCTTTTTTTCCTTTGAAGGGTGGAGGTGATTGATGACTGTTTCTGTGACATTTCTATATACTATCTTTCCCTGCCAGGGGTCATATGATCTCTCCTGGGGATGGTACATGGTGTTAGCTAGTTAATGGTTAAATCAAAGGTATAACTAAAAGCTGCTTTAACCAAAAGGTTTAATGATTGGTCTAGAATTCCTTGATGAACTTGCCTGGAACTCCAACCTAGATAAATGGACTTTGTCTAGAATGCCTGGCTAGGTTAATCAATGCCAGGTCAGCAGGGATATGTTCCAAGAAGGATACCATTTTCTATTCAGGTAAGGCAGAACAAAGATGCTCTAGGACCATAGTGGGAATTAATACAGGTCAAATAAAAATGAAGAAATGTTAATCAATTAGGATAGTATAGGAACCTTTAAAGCTACTCACTCTGATTACTGGGTAAAGTTCTTTTAGTTATTCACTGATCATGTGCACCTTACTTTCAGAGCCAGACCTAGGGCAGGATAAGTAGAACTTTCACTCAAGTGCTGAAATTTAGAGGGGGATCACAACTTCCCCAACTTGGTAACAGATAATTTGGCTACTAGCATCACATATTTTTTACTAATTTATTTATCCAGCTGTTTTTAAAAAAATCATTTTTAGTGAATCTAGACACCAAAAAAAAAAAGCATTCGCATATACACAGTATAATATGAAATAAGGGTTGAATATGAAAATACGAATATCCATTTTGTCCAGCTTGCCTTGAAAAAAAAGGAAGGGCATATAATAAATTCCACATTATTTTCAAAACTGTCCTCTTGCTGGTGCTTCCTTTTGTTCTCTTCTGTGCATTTAAAAAAACGTTCCAATGGCTCTTTTAACTTGGCATCACTATTGCTAACTTCTAACTCCATCCTCCAAATAAAAACCAAGAGAAAAAAAGGAAAAAGAACTCCTTGTAATAAATAAATACAGTCAAACAAAATGAACCCACATAGTGACCATGTCCAAAAATGCACCTTGTGTCCAACACATCTCTGTTAGCGGGCAGATCATATGGTCCTCTGGAGTCACACTTGGTCACTGTATTGATTAGAATTCTTAAGTCTTTCAAATCTGTTTTTCTTTACAGTGGCTTTTTTTTTTAAAATAAATTGATCTCCCCCTTCCCCCTTGCCCCACCACTTCCCTCTGCATCAGTTTCATACTATCCAGGAATCTCTGAAATTCTCTCTTTTCATATTATACAGCACAATAATATTCCATTACATTCATACAAACTTTTTTCACCTATGTCTTCATCGTCTGAGAGGCAACCTAAGGCACCCCCTTAAGAGTCTGTTCTTTTTTCTTCAACCTTTTAGCCTCCCTACTCCACCTTTTAAGAATAGGAAGTTTGTGATGCTAAGTGAGAAGAGCAGAACCAGGAAAAATTTGTACACAATCATAGACACATCATATGTGTGACAACCAAACTGGACTCTTCTCAGCTACACAAGGTTACAAGACCACTCTACAAGTCTCAGGATGGAAAGAGATGTCTACATTCAGAGAAAGATCTAGAAAGAACAGAGTTTAAATGGAGACTGAAGCAATCTACACGCTCTCTTTCTTTTCGATGTTTTGTTTTGTTTTTTCTTTCCCATTGTTCACTCCATTGGTTACAACCCTTCTATACAACCAGACTAATGTCCAATGTGAAAGTATCTGCAGATCCTATACTTGACTGCATACTGCCATGGAGTGGCAGGGGAGGGAGGGAGGGAGGGGAGAAAATTTGAAACTCAAGGGATTGTGGAACTGAATTTTGTAAACTAAAAGTAAATAAACAAATCAATTTTAAAAAATAAAAACAAAAAAACAAAAAAAACCCAATAGGAAGTTTGTTTTGCTTACAGCTATTCCCTCCATGACTTTATCCTCCCTTTTAAGCTTTTCTCCCTATCCTTGTTTTTTCCCCTGTGAGTCTGATGTATTTCTACATCAAATATCGCATGTATAGAAAAACATGTATTCAATCCTGCTTCAGACAAGTGAGGTTTATTTGATACTTGCTCCTCCTTCTTCCCTTCTTCTCTTTCTATATTCTTTATTCTCATTCACTCCAATTAGGAGTATTAGCAAATTCTACTCCATTATTCCTCCTTTCTATACTAGCATATTCCTTTTTACCCTTCCTTTCCTTTCCCCTTTTTAAACTCACAGAACAGAACCAATCCACCCCCTAGGATGTATTTTTTCCTAAATTCCCTCAAAATCCTTTTTTGTAACTGTGGTCCCTTGTTACTTTAACTCTTTTTTTTTGTGGATGTTTGCTGTATTTTTCCTTTGATGTAAAAGCCCCAGATTTTAGTTAATCACTGTATAGAGTGAACTGAATGTTGGTACTGTATTTCTGGAACTGAATGAGCCATTTACTTTTATATGGAAAGTTTGAGGTGATCCTGGCTATGAATTTTCCTAGAGCCAAAATACTGTAAATAATGGTATATGTTTCTACTACTTGTTTTAGTTGGTTAAAGACTTAGGTGAATTCAGTAATTTTAATATTTGTTCACTATATAGAAAAATGAGTAATTGCTACTGGGAAGGGAGGTTTCTTCAGTTTGTTAAATAATTAACATTCAATGAACTGGGTGGGAACAAGAGCTAATTAATGAGATATCCATTTTATTAATTAGTAAGAAATTATTCACCCATGCTCCTGGACTGCTTAAGCACCAGGTGTGATCAAATTAAATACAACAAGTCAAGGGGTGTGCTACTTAACTTCCCTGACCCCTATAAACCTTCCTACACTAATTAAACTGAAAGGCCAGGCACAAATCTCAAACATTGCTCTAAAAAGCACTGCCACCCCCAGGGGGCTTCCCATGTGGGCAGCCCATTGATCTTGTGGGTCTCAAACAACCATCCCTGAAGGGAGGAAGGACTGTTGCCCCTGTGGAGAAAAGGGTCTGACGATGACAGAAATGCAGAGTGAAGGCAATGGAGGTACTGGCCTCGTAGGAAAGGACTGAAAGACTTTATTGAACTGTCAGGATCAGTCTCCAAGGAGCAGGGCAGACTCACGGACGTGCTGCCTGACCACTCGGTCCAATAAGGCATGGACATCCCGGGCAGCCTGGGAAGCCGCTTCTAGTACCTGCTGCAGGTGATCTTCATGTAGCCGGGCATCCATCTCTAGCAGAGCAAGCTGGCCGGAAGCAGGTAGCAGGGCCAGAGCCAGCTGGGGTCCACCTGCTGCCTCCTCCACATGGCTCAGGTCAGCCAGGGCTGTGCCATCCACAAAGCCGGCTGAACAGGCACACACAAAATCTCTCATTGGGATCCCTGCATCCAACACGGCTAATGTAGCTGCATTCACACAGGCTGCATAATTACCACCATCTGCCTGTAGTACCTAAGGTCACATGGCAAAAGGATTTAGAAGTGGAAGGGACGGATCTAAGAGGTCCTTTGATCTAACCCTTTCATTTCATAGAGGAAAAACAGTGAATCCTGGGGTACCTGCTCCAAGGCATCAAAGGGAGCCTGTCCCCTTGTCCACTGGAGTCAACCTCCACCCATATTCCCTGGACATATCCTAAATCCTCTCCAAATTCCCTCCCAGCTACCAGGGTCTTCCCTCCAAAATCCCCTTACATTTATTTTGTTTATACCTATATATAGAAATATTTCCCCCAGTAGGATGTAAGCTCCTTGAAGGCAGGGACTGTTTCCTTTTTATCTTCATTTTCTAGCCCCTAGTACTGTACCTAGCACATACTATTTTAATAAATGCTTCCCTTCCACCTTCCTCACCTCTCACCCCCTTCCCCAAATTGGCTCCTTTCTGTCCTCTCCATCTCTATTTAGAAATCTTGTCTATCGTTCCAGGCTGGTTCAGGTGTCACTTCCTCCAGAAGTCTTCCCTGATCCCCTCCTCATTTTGGCCAGGAGGGAGTGCCACCATCTGAGACCCCTAAGCACACTTTCTATACTCACAACCCTGGTCACACCTCATCTCATGCTATGGTTATTTGGGAGAATAATGCTTCCACACTCCATCCAGGGAGCCCCACCATAGCAAGGGTGATGTCTCCCCCTCTGATGCTCTACCTACTCCTGAGAAGGGTGTCTGGGCTCAGTGATGATATGCAGACTGCAGTGGGGCCAGAGGGAGGATGAGAGGCTCTGTTATCCTCTCCAATAGCTAGAGCTTCCTGGCAGTGGAGGAAAAAGAGCCCACTCAGCTTCATGGGAGCAGCGACCACGTCTAGCAAAGGGTTAGGAAAACAAGGGTCAAGTCTAGCTCTACCACTAAACTGCCCAAGTCTAGCTCTACCACTAAAGTGCCTATGGGATCTTTGGCAAGTTGCTGCCATCTCTAGACTCTCTTTCCTCTTCTGTCCTGTGTCCTGGTTCTGAAGCTCTGTTCAGCTAACCACTTTCACAGGATTTACTTTGTTTCACCCTCAGGGGAGTCCTGTGAAGGAGAAGGGAGGGCATTATCACCCCTAATAGTTAAGTACATTGAGGCTTAAAAAAGAGGGGACTTGTCCAAGGTTTAGGGGGTCCAAAGTTGTACTAGAAATCACATCTCCTGACTCTGGGTTCTCTCAAGAACACTGAGACCTTCCTAAATACCTACCCGTTTTATACCACCCTGACATTCACCTATCTAACCCAAAGGTCTACTACTTCCAACCTATTCTCCAAATACAAATCTGCACCTTTACCTGGACATAGATGTCAATCTGGGAGCGAGGGTATAGCTGGGTCAGGATGGCAGCCTCGAAGGTCTGCCTCAGCTGAAGTCCCATTTCACAGGCCTTGCGGTCCCCATGTGGCCGTCGCTTCCGTTCCCCAGTGCTGAAGGTGGCCATGCTATACTGGCAGTTCACCAGTGCTCGGTCTGGCAGTGCTCTTGACCGAGAGCCCCGCATCTAGGAAAATTGGGGAGAGGAGACATTGGAACGTATTAAGGAGGAGCTGTGAGGGTCACTGAGCCCTGGAGAGTAGCTTCCTAGTCAGATGAGTGACAAAGCCAGCATATTACAGGAGAAAGGTCCCAAGGAGTGAGGAGACCCAGGTTTTAATGGAAACTTGACTGACTTACATGACTTTCAGCAAGTTCCTTAAGCTCTCTAGGAAGGAATCCTCATTTTTAAGTGAAGAGGGGAGGGTAGATAACTCCTAAGGTCCTTTCTAGGTCTAACATTCTGTATTCTTATGATACTCTATCTTCTGACATACTGGGATCATCCTAAAGTCTTTATTTCAATATTCAAGACTCTCCTACTTCATCAATGCTCTTCTCCTTTCATTAACACCCACATTCTCTTCAATACATAATGACCTGTCACCTCATAGATCCTGGGCTTTTAACACCCAGGGAATTCTCCTTGATTAACCTTACCCCTGCCCTTCATGAAATTAATTCCACCATTCTCATCCTATAGTTGTTTCACAAAGGAATGAAGAAACACTCGGGATTCCTCGTTATAGCCTTCTACAATGGGCTCTTCCAAGTAAGGGCTGAGTAGACTGGCTCTCTTTCTCCTTTTCCTTCTCTTTTTTCATTTTCAGCTCCTGTTTACATAAAGGGACTAGAAGGGGCTGAGAAGACGGGCCAATCTAGGGCCATGAGTCCTACAGAATGATTCCCTCCAGGGAGGTCTCAGCATAATTTTTGGGCTAGATTTTTCTCAGGCATTCATAAAAGTTCAGTTTGTTTTTTGGTTCCAGTAGCCTTGAGGAATGAACTTCTACCTAAGTTCTGGGGGTCCAGATGGGAGAGGCCAATGTGTGAGCAGACCAGCATGTAGACTTGTGAGTTAGAGGAGGCAGACACATGGGAGGTGTAGACTGGTGGTGAGACCAGGTGTTAAGAGCGAAGTTCAATCCAACAGTTGTTATTTCATTGCCCCTGAGGATTTTTCCAGAGGACAGTGCTGGGAAATTTCCACTAGGTTCCTCAAAGTGAGGAAGACGGGGGTCAAATCCTATCTGCCACATATACTGGTTCTGGGACCTCCTGACTTCTTTGAAGACTTGACTAATAACTGACCTTCTACAAGAAACCTTTTCCAATCTCCTTTAATGCTAGTGCCTTCCCTCTACTGACTAAATCTAATTTACATTAATATATTGTTTGTACATAGTTGTTTGCATGTTGTCTTGTCTTTTACCTTTCTCTGTATCCTTAATGCTTAGTTTAGTTGCTGGCACATAGTAGGTGCTTATATGAGAAAGACAGAAATTTAAGAATATTTTGAAAGACCAAGCAAATTTTTTGGTCAATTGCCTTCTAGGCAATTACATCCTTCTAGAGCAGTGGTTCTCAATCTGTGGGTTATGTTCAATTTGTAACAATGAAAATACATCCTGCATATCAGATATTTACATTATGATTCATAACAGTAGCAAAATAACAGTTATGAAGTAGCAACGAAAATAATTTTATGGTTGGGGGTCACCACAACATGAGGAACTGTATTAAAGGGCTGAGGCATTAGGAAGGTTGAGAACCACTGTGCTAGATTTTAATGTTTATTGACTGACTGATAGACCCCAGGCCAGACAATTAGCAGTTATTTATCAGGTACTTACTGTTGCCTGGGGTTGATTCTAAGTGCTAGGCACACAAAGACAAAGAATAGAACAGTTCCTGTACTTGAGAAGCTTATATTCTATGGGGGGGGGGGGGGTAACAAGTGAATCTAAGTATATGCAGAATAAATACCAGGTAGGGAGAGAGGGCACTAGCAGTGAGAGGGATCAGGAAAGGTTTCAAGGAAAAGATACTGCTTGAGCTGAGTTCTGAAGGAAGTTGGACAATTTGGGGGTAGAGGTGAGGAGTCATTTAAGGCATGGGAGTTGGCCAGATGAAAGGCAGAGAGAAGGGAAATGGAGGGATGTGTGCAGCAGGTAGGTGGCAAAGTGGATTAGAGTGCCAAGCCTGGAGTCAGGAAGACTAGAGTTTAAATCCAGCCTCAGACACTTCCTAGCTGTGTGACCCTGAGCAACTCACTTAACCCTTTTGGCCTCAGTTTTCTCATGTATAAAGAAGCCGAAGAAGGAAATGGCAAACCATATCAGTATCTCTGCCAAGAAAACCCCAAATGGAGTCATGAAGAGTCAGTCAAGACTGAACTACAACAATAAACAGTGCCTACTATGTGCCAGGTACTACACTAAGTGCTTTTTAACAAATATTACCTCATTAAATCCTCACAACAACCCTGGGAAGTAGGTGTAGTACTATTATTATCTCCAATTAACAGCTAAGGAAACTGAGGATAATTTCCCCAAGGTCACACAGCCAGAAGTGTCAGGTGTTCCTGAGTCCAGGCCCAGAACGTTCTCTGCTGTGTCACTTGGCTGCCTGAAACATACTGAGTAGTCAGATTTGCCCTTAAGGAAAATCACTGACAGCATGTACGATAAGGAGCAGAGCAGGCTTAGGGCTATATTGGTAAGAGTGTCCTTGCTGGGAGTCCCATATATCGAGGAACATATATACCTTTCGTTTCTCATGGCTTCCAAGGGAAGTGTGAGGACTATTAGAATAACTTCCTTTCCCAAAAAGGGAGACTTTCCAAAACATAGGTTTGATCATGTGAACTCCCTGTTCAATGTGGCCCTCCAGGATCAGTCAGCTAACAAGAATTACTTAAGTATTTACTATATGCCACCCACTTTGCATACACCTGTTTCCTCCCTCACCTCACAGTCGTATGGACACAACATACAAATAACTATGTTCATACAAGATATACACAGTATAAATGGGAAGTAATCTCAGAGGGAAAACGCTGGGTTGGGAGAAAAGGAAAAGGAAACGGACGCCTAAGGGCAGGAAGCGTCTAAAGAGAATGTGGAGGTTGAGATGGATCTTGAAGGAACCCAGGTTCAAATAGAAAGTTCTCTTTTTGGCATTTGAAGCCCTTTACAACCTTGTGCCTTCCTGCCTTTCCAGCTTTATATAAGATTCCCCTCCACTCACATTAGGATGCTGCTGCAACGGCGTATTTTGCACGTGCCCCTCACCCCTAGAGTGGTCTGTCCCCACACCTAAAACTATCTCCAACAGAAGCTCCTTCTGGTTCCCACGTCCCCGCAAGAATCTTGGTTGGGGTTACTTACATGTTCTGCCCGTCAGAATGTAAGCCCCTTGAGGGCAGGGACTGATTTTTGGGGGGGGGGGGGCAGGCCTTTCTTTGTATTCCTTGCACTCGTGCTCTCGGTGCCTGTTGGAGGGGCCAAGAGGTAAAACTAATACAGTGTCAGCTCCCACGCACTCAGACTAGGGGGTAGCAGCGACTCCTTCGTACCAACGAATGGGGTATGTGGGTAAAGAGGTAGGGGTGGAGGGTGGAGATCAGATTCAGAAATCACATCACTGCTAAACCCCACAGCCTCAGTTCTCCATCCAAGTTTTTTCCCCTAAAGAACTGCACCTCCCCGTTACCCCCATCGCAACCTCCCAGCTTCTCAAGGAAGGCTGCGATTGGTCGAGGACCCTGCGAAGTCACGCCTCCCTCCCAAAGGAGTGGGAGCTCTTTTTCAAGGAAGCCTGCGATTGGTCCCGGACCCTTTGAGGTTCCTGCCCTCTTCTCCCTCCCGATAAGCATCCTGAAGTCGCCTCACACCTCGTGGGGTCCGTAGACCACGGCCAATGCCTTAGTGTTGCCTTGTTCTATGTAGGCCGAACCATCGGCCTGCGCGAAGACGCCCATCCGTGCTTGGATCTTGCGCAGCTCTCCGGCCCGCCGCCCGTCCACGCGGTAACCCTGATCCGACAGCAGCTCCAATCCCGCCATGCTTGTTGTAGCCCCTTTAACCCACCCCGACTACATCTCCCGGCGGCCCCTACTACTTCCTCTTTCCATCTCCTCTTTCCGGCTGCCCTTGCTTCCGGCTTTCAGCCCTTTCTAACACGGATAGGATCATGCATTTAGACCAAGGAAGGACATCAAAAGCCATCTAGTCCAACCTCTTCGTTTTTACAGAGGAGGCGACTGAAGTCCAGAGAGACAAAAAGATTTGTTGGAGGCCCCTCAGCAAAGAGGCAAGGCTGGGATTGGAAAGAGTCCCTTCCCCCTCTCCGGCCCAGACTACATATCCTAGCGGCCTCTGCGCCGCCGCAGCTCCACCCGTGGGCGGTCCTCATCCGGGCGCGGACTTCGAGTGCAGATTCCTGGGCGAAGGTGCAGGCGCTGAGCTCGCTCTAAAGACGCAGAGCCATCTAGGGCAGAGCGTCCGGTTTGGTTTCCAGCCCAGCGTTTTGACGCTTATTAGCTATGTGACCTCGGACAAGTCGCCTCGTCTCTCTGATCCTAGGTTTCTTCAACTGTAAAATGAGGTATTTGGACTGGTTGCCCTCCAAGGTCCCTGAAAACTCTCGATCCAGGACGATAGGATAATTGACCATCTGAAAAATGAGAGACAGTGCCTGCTCTCCTACCCCCAATATTGTAGGGACACCATTGGGTCAGCTCTGAAGGACCATCTATAGAAACACTAGCAGATTTTATAAGGTGGTGTGCCGCTCAATCCTCCAGCCTTCTTTAAGTGCCTGCTAGGTCAGTCAGTCAACATTAATTAAGTACATTACTTCGTGTTCAGACCCTGTGCAAAGCGCCGGGGATACAAAGAAAAGTAACAATACGACCCCTCTCTTATAAGAAGCTCACGTTCTAATTGGAACACCATGTCAAAAATTACCTGTTACAACAAGATATGTACCGTGTAAATTAATGGTAATCCCAGGAAAGGTACTAAAAGTAGGGAGGACCTGGAAGGACCTTCTGCAGAAGGCGAGATTTGAACAGTCTTGAAGGACAGGAAAGCCAGGAGTAGAGGGAGCAGAGCCTGCCAGGTATGGGGAAGAGCCATTGCAAAGGTGCAGAATCAGGAGATGATTTTGAGTCTGGAGATGGAATGTCCTGAAGGAAAGAGCAGAATGAAGACCGATATTTTTCTGGATCACAGAGTACTAGTGGAAGGGAATGTCAGGCACTGGGGAGACGTACAGTAGGCATTCTATGGGCATAAACTACATATATGCATGTTAAGTAAGCACAAGATGATTGGGGGGGAGCCTCCAATAACTGGGGTGACAGGGATGACTACATGTGCCAGACACTGATACCTGCTGGACATGAGTGATAGCTAAGGTATTAAGTAAAAAAACCAGGATCCAGAAAGATCCTTCAAGTTTGGGATGATTGGCCAAGTCTAATACTAAGAATTTAAATGAAAGGATGGAAGTCCTAAATTTGGGTTCCAAAAATAACAAGTTCAGACACTTGGGCATAGGGCAGGGTCAGAGATTAACCAGAGCACTTAAGGGAAGAGAATAGGCACGTGTATAGTGCCTATTATGGGCCATGGCTATGCTAAGAATTTTTAAAAAATAAATGTTATCTCATTTGATTTTCAGAATAATCCTGGGAAGTAGGTGCTGTTATTATACCCATTTTATAGTTGAGAGAACAGAGGCAAACAGGTTAAGTGAATGCCCAGGGTCACACAGTGTATCTGGAGTCAAATTTGAACTCAGACCTTTCTGGCTCTAGGCTTAGATTCTGTTGTCCATACAGCTGCCTCTACTTAATGTAAAAAGTGATAAGTATGGGGGGGGGGGGAAGGAAAGAGGTGTTTCTAGGTTATAAACCGTAACATGAAATTGCAACCAAAAACACTGGGGGAAGATTCTAGGAGAGCTCAAGGGGGCTCCCAGAGCCTATACCTCATCATTAGCATAATTAATAAAATGATTAATTACCCAGAAACTATGTCTCTTGAACTTTTTATAAGCCACAACTCCATACCTTATCACTGGTTATCTCCTTTGTGTAGAATGTTCTCATTCCTCACTTCCACCTCCTGGCTTCCCTTCAAGACTTAGTTCAAATTCCACCTTTGGCAAGAGAGCTTTCCTTATGTCCCCCTCTTCCTTTTCTCCCCATCTAGTACCTTCCCTCTGAGGTCACCTTCATTTATCCTGTATGTATCTCCTATTTGCATGATGCCTTAGGTATTGAGATGGGAGCTCCTTGAGGTCAGGAACAGTGGATTTACTTTTTGTGATGGAATCCTAATAAAGCTTCCCCCAGCCCCAATATTCTAACTTCATTATAGACCTAGCCCTACTGAACAGCAGGCCCACTGCACCTACCTACCCCCTCCCCCAACAATGTCCTAACTTAATAGATTGTTAGAAATTTGAACTCTTAATTCTTTTGGGTTATGAATTTAATTGTTAAAAGACTGATAGAAAGAAAATACAGTAGCAGATTAGTAACTGAGTTACGCATCTCAGTATTTTAAGATTTTAGGATCTAGTTCGATGGTAGTGATTTGACTTCAATTAAGAAATGGAAATTAGAAAGGAAAAGACTTTTAGAAATCATTCTGTAGCCAGCTGTAGCCTAAGAGTCAGGTTAAATAATGATCTGGTTGATCAAGTCCACCCACCTCTCAGGATAAATCTGTAGGAAGACCTAATTAAATACAATACTTACTACATAAATATTGGCTGTGGTAAAGATGTTGGTTATTTGTGATTATTATTTAAAATCTTAAATGTTTCCTTGTACTGTTTAATTACTTAATTATTATTTAAGTTAACTCTGAAAGCTCTAGAGGTTTCTGACTGTGTAAACTGGCCACATTCTGTTCAGCATTAAATCAAATTCCTTAGATCTCTTTGCCAGGGCCAAAAGCAGCAGTACAATTTACAGAGTGTTAGGATATTTTAAGCCAGCACATTTTAAGCTAATCTGATGATAACAGGTATATGCAGTTTGACATTCCTTGGAGGATGGGAATGGAGAGCTGGAATGCTTAGGGTAGCTCTTTATCTGTTAAGTTTCAGAGGAGACCTGGGGCTCCAGCTCTTTAAGGAAGTAGAGGAGAAAGTTATTTGGAGCTGGAAATTGTCACCATGTGTCTTTTTTTAAAAGGAAGTATATAAATTTATGGATAATAATCTTTTAAGGTGCTAAGAATGTTAGATTTTAAAAACTAAAATGCAACTGAAGAGGTTACCATAAAAATAGTTTGGTAAGGGTAGGGGTGCTTGAGACCTCAAAATACCAACACACGGGGTCCTGTTGAATCAATTTGACTTGTTTTCTTTCAGCCAAAGAAAAGTTTATTAAAAGTTTGCTTGTATTGGACACAGAGCAAGTCTGTGCTAGAAAATTCTACAGCGCTCTCACACACATGGAAGCAAGGTAGGGTCTTATATACAGAAATGTTGTGGGAAGAATCTAGGGGTGGTCTAAAGGAGGAGTTTGGGGAGGGTCTTCAGGAGGAGTTAATGAGGTCAGACTCCAGTAAATGAGTGAAGTTGCTAGAGGCTACCTGGAGAAGACAGACAATGGTGGGCTAGGCCAGTTCAAGGGTGTAACAGTTGATTTGGGTATAGATATATATATATATATATTTTTTTTTTTTTGCTTTTTTGGGGGGAGGAGGGCATTTGGGGTTAAGTGACTTGCCCAAGGTCACACGGCTAGTAAATGTTAAGTGTCTCAGCCTGGATTTGAACTCAGGTCTTCCTGACTCCAGGCCAGTGCTCTATTCACTGCACCACCTAGCCACCCCGGGTATAGATATTTTGATAGGCTCAAGGGTGGGAAGCAGATGAATATTGGAAGGCTAGGCTAGTAAGAGTAAGAGATTTGGGCCTACCTATAATGAAAGGCTTATGGCCTCAGGCAAATGCCTCATCAAGTGGGAAGATTCAATAAAAGTTCAAGGGGGTTCCCAGAGCCTGTACCTCATTACTGCCATTTGTGATTATGAATCCAGACTTGATTTTAAGTCAAAATCTTTTCTGAAGGAATAAGAATAGGGTCTTAAGTGCTCTCTCTATCAGGATTATTATGGAAATTGCAGCCTAACACAAAAAGATTTGCTATTTGGCATTAAGAAATTTACTATAACTGTATGGCCCCAAGAAAGTGCTATTTACCTCAGTTTACTGTTCTATAAGGGGATAATAATAGAACCACTTCCCAGGGTTGTTGTGAGGATCACATGATTGTAAAGTGCTTCACATTTACATTTAAATCTTTAATCATATGTAATTGCTTCATCCTTGGTAACTTTATATGGGTTTTTAGATGTGATCAGCATATAATGCCAGTGGTGATACCATAAATGATTTTCTGTGTAAGGAAAGTATGGAAGAGAAAAGGTATTAGCCTGACTACCAAAGGTAATTTGGAAGTGCATCCAACTGTGAATTTCCAAGTTTCATTCCTAGATTTGTTGTGTCCTTTGACCAGTCTTAAATGGGTGTTTTCAGAGAAACAGTGTCAGAGTCAGAAGCTCAATGGAAGCAATATTAGAGATCTAAGGCTAGTGAGTAATACTAAAGCATCTGAGTTACTGTAATGAGCTGTAAGTGGGAAAGATCTTGCTGTTTTGATCTGAATTTGTAGTCATTCCATGGCCTAATCAAGAGTTGGAATTATTAGTGTTTGAACTTGTCATGTATAAGATTCAATTCCTGAAGTATGTCATTCTTTAAGATGGAGTATAATTAGAGAAGGGTAAACAAGGTTGAGAAACAAAGATGTAAATCAACTAAGGAGTGAGGTTAAAGTTAGGAACCTCTTTTGATTTTGTTTTAAGGAATAGGATTGCAGTACAGACAGTTGTGTTCCTGAAGAGTAGTAATTTATGAGCTATCTCGTGTTATCCTAATGGGAAATCTGATTTTACTTATGTTTGTCATTTAATCTGGAATTAGAACTAGTGTAGACATGTATGCAAACACTTAAGACTCACCTTAAAGATGTTCTCATTATTTCAAGTGATTCTGAGAGCAGTGGTATTTTTCTGTGATGAATCTCTTACTGTTACTAATGTGGGAATAAAGCGGTGCTTTTGTATCATTTTGGGGGGGGATTTGTACCCCAGTTTGTAAAAATCTCACTTGTGGTTGGGTAACTGTGTATGTAACATCAGTTTGTAACAACCCTGTGCCATTAAGCTGTAAAAGTCACACTTTCCTTCAGCCATAAAGGCATGAACTCTGCCTCTCCCCTGCCCCCAGCCTCAAAGTCTTTTCCCAAAGTCTGCTAGATAGTTTCCCATGAATCAATCACTCAAGTATTCTTAGAGAAGTACATAACTCCCTTTGTTCTTAGTGGCCAGCTGCGCTTTAGAAACCTTGAACAACGTTATCAAGGAGATAACTCCCTCCTAAGATGGTCTCTAATCAGTCTAGCTTCCAAACTTGGCACCTCCTGAAACAATCAAGCCTATACTCCCAGCAGCTATGTTGGGCCTATGTCATTCATCCTTGACCAAAAAGTTACCTAGTGACGTGTCAAGGCAAAAACCACACCTCTCCCTCCCCATCCCATCGGATTTCTCCC